>VWZS01007332.1:2522770-2592820 GCA_013397075.1 Rhabdornis inornatus | reverse complement strand
GAGGGAGGGAAGGAGGGAGGAACAAGGAAGGAAGGAAGGAAGGAAGGAAGGAAGGAAGGAAGGAAGGAAGGAAGGAAGGAAGGAAGGTTAGATGCAATTTTATTAATGGCCTTTAACTTGAAGGCTGAAGGAAGTAAATGAGCAGTGCATAAGGAGAGTCTCAAGAAGAAGTGGCCTATAAATTTAATATTTGACAAATAAATCAGAGATTGTCATCGTTATTAATACTTTGAATAATTATTCACAATAAGCTTGAGAATGCAGAAGTCTTAACATGGAAAAAAAATTACTATGTGTAATCAATCAGCTACTACTCTTGGCAGTCATTCACCACGAACTTGATAGAAAGCAGACAAGATCTTCAGTATAACCACTGTATTACCCTTCCTCACAATCTGAACAGTCATTTATATATGCAAACACATTCAGTGGTCTAGCTACATCATTTCCCTTACTGGACTGAAAAAAATCCTTCATTTGAATGTGGCACAGCTTTGCAGAAAAAGTGTATTAATGCATCTGAAAATGGATCTTACCACTGCAGCTGGAACTTGAGGCATTTTTGCAGCTGGGGTTCCTGGACGTGGGTAGAATTGATTAATAAACAAGCTTGGAAACCTGTATAGCTCTACAAGTTTCATAGTTTCTTGAAAATCTTCATCTGTCTCTCCTGGAAAACCACAAATTATGTCTGTAGCAATTGTTATTCCAGGCACTCTGTAACGGAAGTAGAAAGAAACACTTAACTGAGGACATGTAGAAGTCTTGCTCCCTTAAAATCTAGTGTACATAGACGTATAACCTTCAACTTTATCTACAGAAATTGAGACCTGCAAGGATCTTGGGGAAAAAAAAGATTTTAACACCATTGCTTGGTAATGAGAAATGCATCTGGCGCTCAGCCGAGAGCACAAGTAATAGAAGATCTTACAGCAAATACTGGATTAGGATTGTGACAGAAGAGTGAAAACATCTGGATCAACTCTTCCTTCAATCAAAATTAGAGGAAATCAGCACATCTTGCTATTTCTTGAATTCTGATAGCTTAATCCATAAAATGTAAACCTTTTGAGACTCAGTCACTAGAAAATGTCAACTATTTAATGTTTTATAATGCTGCTATCAAAGTAGAACACGGCATCTGAAAGAGGGGAGTGGCATGACATATCACTTAGCAAATTTGAACAAAATTGGCTTAGGAGACAAAAATATATCTTTAGTCGCAAGTTAATTTTTAACTCAGTATTCTAAAACATCAGCCTTTACCTTGCTTTTAAAGGAAAACAAAATCCTGAAGTTCACAAATGTACAGGCAGTGAGTTTTATTGTTTTTTAAGCAAGGTGAACAGTCCCCAAATGTTCCCCTGGGACTGAATATGCAGAACCCTTACACACATCAGGTTAAGGCAGCACAGCTGACAGAGACAGCCCACAGACACAGAAGGATGCAGAGAAGAGGGTGAAGTTAGGGGCTTCAGTTGAAATTGGGCCACTGTCACAGTCTTGGACATGGTGGGAACATGCCATGAACACCTTCCCAGTAGATACTGGAGCAGCAGTCAAGGCTTGCACCCAGACTGAGCTTTGTGTACAGTGGGAATAATGATAAGCATCCTCTGGATGAAACACATAGTGCTCAGTATTCCCTCCTGACACAGTGAGACTGTTTCCACAATGCAGAGTTCACCCCACACTGCCCTGAACAATGATAAACTGGAGAAAATATGACTTATGGAAAAGAGTAAGAACTCCATACAAATATTGGTGGTATTTTACTTGGAACTGGCCCCGTTTGAAATAGGGGGAAGAGATTAGATGTTTTCCAGAGGCCCCTTCCAATCTAAATAATTCTATAGCTCTTATGTAGGCTACAGGCAAGGGAACAGCTGAGAGAGACTGTTTTAGGGGGTGAATGGCATAAAGACAACTGTCACAAGCAAAGTTCACACTTGAGGTTAAGAAGACTGTCTCTAACCTAAAGAAACTGATGGAACGTTTCTCTTCCCCTGATCCAGTTAAGACAATGCAGAACTGTGAACATCAGTGCATGTAATCCAAATTACATTTATAAAGCATTCAAATAGGCAAAGAAAACTATAATTTCTTATTTGACATTACATCATCACAGGAAAAAAATAATACTGTGGTTATAGTGAGTGAAGAAACTTGATTTTGAATAACTGTAAGCAAAACTTCCTGAAACAATTAGTTCTTCTGGAAAAGAAAAACCTGTTGGCAAAAGACCCTGAAAAAGGGAAGCAGAGAATACTGTTCTTATTAATTTGATTAGGTGCAATATTAGACCACAGCTTATATTCACTACAACAGCCTTCAGACAAATTGTATATGGTAGTAAATATATTTTGTGAATTTTTTCCCTAAATTTAATTTTTTTTTTCCTAGTATTGGCAATGAGTTTATATTAAAGTGAATGTCTTGCCCTCCTTTTAACATGTGTCTGGATATACAGGTAGCAGCACAGGAATTTATCAGATACTGTAAGAATCTTCTTCCACTTTTTCCTTAGGAAAAATCCCCACCAAAGAAACCAAACTCAACCAATTCCCTTTGGAGTTCATGAATTCAGACTCCATCATCTGAGCTGAGGTTAAAAGATGGCATTTGAATGACAAATCAAAACCAGTATAAGATTGAACATTTTCAAGGACTTGATCCAACAACCCTAAGTGGGAAACACAAGGTAGAAGTTGTGCAGAACAGCAGAAATCCCCAGAGCTGACCACTCAACACCCTCAGTTACCATTGCCTTCTTAAGACTGACAAACATCAAGATATGAACTTCTGCTTGATATCAAGTAACAATAAAATTCCTCATATTTAAGGACTGAGTGAAGAGAGCAGCACCATATCCTGCAACATGATTTTGTTCGTACCACAAATATCTTGTGCAGCAGTAGTAAGCTCATGGAAGAAAGAGTACATTACTTTGTAAACCAATGCCAGGTAACATCAGCTGCCATTTCTCAGAACATGAACAGAACATTCATTACATTTGACAAAACCACTATAATGAAGTTATTTTATCCATTTTAATGACACTATTGGCAACAGTCAAAGCATTTATTACCAATGGTAGTAGTAATACCATCCTTTATAAAGGCCTGGTTGTTTCTATAGCAACATGAATTATAAGGTCCAATCAAGATAGATACAATAAAATATGCTCTTTTTCTCCATAACACCAGTTGTCATTCAGTTAAAAGGAAATTACATATTTTAAAAATTCATAAACTCTACAAATGTCTGAACTCCATTTGCTGATAAGGTGTTAATTATCTCAGTAATTAGATTTCTTCCTGGATGGAATTATTACACACAAAGAAAAGCCTGGGTACAAAAAGAGGATAAAGACCATGGTGTATTCAGCAACAGCAATTAATTACAGTTCAATCCAGTGTAACTGCCTAAAATATGACATTGCATAGTGTATTTTTATATCACTGCTGATTATATTGTTTAACAAGCAGTTTAAAAAGGGGAGAAATGCATGAGATTTAACTCAAAATAAAATCCAAAATGACAAAAATCAAGCTACTAAAGACTTCTCAAAGTAGTGATAAACAAAAATATGTATGATTAGTTCCACATGTGAAACATAATTTCTTAATAAAAAAAGAGAGAAAAAGATAAAATTATGGAAAAAAAATAAAACATATACACATTTGAAAATTAAAGTGACCTTTTCTCTGACAGCCTGAAAGAAAGCAGCACAAAATTCTTTATTACTTAGATTCGGACGATGTTTAAGAATTGCTCCATCTATGAAATATGATCCAAAATCACATAAAAACAAGTTCTTGTGCATCAGCCAACATTATTATCTTTTATACACCAAATGCTGCCTATCTATTCTGAAGCAAACAAAAAAAAACAACTGCTGAACATCCCCTGTAACATTTATTACATGTACACATTTACAATTAGTCTAACTACTCGGTTTCCACAAATGTTTTTTAGGGTGTAGGAGAGAAGCTCTACAACATGCTGACTCTCAATTGGGATGTTTTACAATAAAACTGTAGAATTTCAGAAAAAGATGAATCAGAGGAGTAATTAATGCCACGTATGAGATAAAACAGCCTAACATACTTAGGGTTCGTGAATATTCTCTCCCCTATGTCCCTCTACATATATAAATCCCTTCCATCTACTCAAGCAGAATGATGTTTTGCCATTCTGAACTATACCAGCAATGTGAACCCCATCATCCTGGGCAATTCTGACCATCCAAGAAGAAGCAACTACTTCATCTTACAGTGCAGACACATCTGTTTTAGTGTGATGCTGTAAGGACCAACACACCCATGAACAAGGGCTGGCAGCACAGGTATCCAAACCTCACGGAAAGGAAGAAAAAGATGAGTTTGAAAGAATACAGAAGAAAAGCAACATCTTACCCTCTGCCTAAAGAGGAACCAAGTCAGCCTCTGAGGTCAGAGAAAAAAGTCAGACCCAAAGAATTGACTGATGCCTAGAAGTCAAGTCATGGACAAGTGACTTAGAAAAGAGATAAAAAGCATAAAAGTTGCAAAAAAAAACAGTAAAACCACTCCCCCACCCCATCCCACTCCCATTTTCACAGAGCAATATTTCTAAGAAAAGCAGCAGCAAAATCATGAAGATTTCTAGGATTCACTTGTTACATGGACCATTTCATGTGGTTTTAGCTACAGAAAACACTTCCTTTAGCAATAACCATTAGAAACCAAGTCCACGCTAAGGGAAGAAATTATGTAAAGGAGCTAAAATCATCACCTTCAGCTACTCACATGACCACTTGACATTCTTTTGCATGATCACATATTCTTCCACTTCCATTTCAGCAACTAACACTTAAATCCAGAAATTACTTAAAGCCACCAACTTTCTCTTCAGCAAGACCAGCTACCTCCACCCCTTACAGTCTAACAAAATACTGGATCAGAATAAATAGCAGCATGAATAAAAAAGAAAACACTATCTAGTCTTACAGAAGGGTATGAGAACTCCCTGTGTAATCTACAGTAATTAAAGCCAAAACAAAAAACGTGATGACATAGCAACTTCTTGATTAATAAATTAGAAATTTGCATTCAAAAAAATGTTAGGGAAATAGATGGGATTTTTATGAAAATAAAATCAGCCTACTCTGAAATGTTATTTCAGCATCACAAATTATTTTATATTTTAGAATGCTTCTGCAGTATAAGCCCATTCAGAGAACATGAAACAGGGTTAATGGATGAAAGAAAGTATCTGAGTTAGTCATTCAAGTGTAATTACAGAACCTAACAGGTATCTCAGTGTGCCATTTTGAGTTAGAGCTGAAGGATATGTTTTCATCTTCCCCATGACCACACACAGTCTTCCAGAAGGCCTTTTTCACCTCCTCTTTCTCTTTTCTCCATGAGGCCTAGTCTTGTGGGATTTCTGACTTCAGCTTCAATTGCTCACTGAGGAGTCACACCAACTGGAGCTAGCGCAAGAGAAACAGACTGCTCAGCTGGGAGCACTGCACAGGAACAACAGGAAACTTCACCCCACTTCTCTCTTGGCTATATGGAGATTAACCTGAGGATTAAGCCATGGAAAAATCCCCACACTCTGAGAAAGGAATTCAGCTTGTTTCTGTTCTCAAATCCTCCAGCACTTCTCTCTCTCTCTCCCCATGGACTATGAATGCAGCAAAGGACAATAAACTCCTAAGTTAAGTGTCTGGAGTTGGGAGACTAAGCCTGAACATAATTTCTGAAGCAGAGGGCTCTCCATCCTTTCTCATTTGTGATTTACCCTAAATCACACGATGGATGAACAGGCATCTAATAAATGGATATCCACTGAAAATGTTTTTCTTAGTAATCTTTTCCATATGTGTTTAATAGTAGTCCAGGATGTGTGAGTTCAGAACCTCTGTGTCAGAAAAACAAGTTCTTTTGAACCCTCATATCGATCGCTGAACTGATTTACACATGGAGTAGAACTGGAAAGTACCTTGGTTAAATGACAATAGGCATGTCATAAACACTTCTGTGTAAAGTCTCTTAAATGATAACATACTGAGCCTTATGGCCAGATATAAACTATATTTCGGTAAGACACCTTATTAAAATGCAACTATATATATCAAGAACATTAATATTTTAGAAAATTTATATAGGAATTATATAGGATATTAGAAATTATCTTATTTCAAATATTTCAAAATGTTCTCTATTACTGTGTAACACAACTCTGGGTCGTCTCACAAATCAGTTCTCCTTCACCTCAGTTTGGCTGAATTAAAGCAAAAAAGATAACTATGTCGATATTGTGTGTAAAAGTATTTAATGGTTTCCTTCATAAGTCAACTCACTTCCTTTTAGTCAACTATTCAGACAATGAATACTATCAGATGTTTAAATAAGTAATATTTTGTTTATGTGTGTAAAAAAACATATTTTCAATACTTTTTTTGAAGCTTATTTTCACAGCTTGGATCATATCTCTCTGAAACTGATGTCCAAGACACAACAAACCAGAGAAAGAAATTGTAATGCCATATTGTTTATATGCTTGCTTTGATAAAAAATAATAAAACAGACAAATGAAAGCCAGACAGGACAAAAGAGAAACCCTCAGAGTATTTTTTCAGAGTATGCTTGCAAATTTCCCTGAAGGAAGGTATACACACCTGGGAGAACAGTTGGCAAGGCCATTAAATCCTACCAGCTAATTTGGAGGTGGGTCATAGCGAAACACTTCAAATTTCAAAGATAGCAGAAACTACATAGTAAATCCAGCCTGACAGCTACAGAGCCAGAGGATGTATCCTGCTTTTTGCATTCCACACCTTAAGAGAGCACTCGAGGTGTCTCCTGGTGGTGATTCCCACAGGGAACACATTACATCTGAGCCTTGTAATCTGCAGCAGTGTCCAACGGATTTGCAAGTGCAGCTTAATATGCTGGGTTTGAATTTGGAGTTGTTAGTGGTTTTGATGTAAGTCACCTGAAACAGGCTGTAGAATCGTATCTGTGATCAAGAAGCACAATCCAACAGTTCTCAAAGTTTAACTGAGAGTGAGAACAGATATTTTTTAATGACTGTTCTTTTCCCAGCCCACCTCCTGCCCCCAGAAGAGCTCTTTCAGAAACTGGGCTGAATGACACCTGGAGGCAGAGAGCAGACCTGATTTCAAGAACCCAGCATGAGAAGGTATAGGTGTGGAGGACTCTGCGAGTAGGGACTAGGCTGTCCTTGTTACCAGGGAATAGTGACCTAGATAAAAAGTATATCTTGTAATTAGCATGGCTCACTGCCTGAGGATGAAAGAGTACACATGGTTTTACTCTCTTCAAACAATTATCATGAAAGTTGCCAGAGTTCCTACTAGATGCAGCCCAAACAGTTTAGGAGAAGCATTATAATACTCCCCATTATCAATTTTCCTTTAAAAAAACCCCAAACCAAACAGTTAAGGCTTGGACCAACTTTATTCAGCTATAAGGGTGTTCTACTCTCCTCATAAACAAGAAAAATTTTATAGAACTTCATTACAGATTTATAACTTCAGATCATTATTGTTTTATGATTAAAAAATGAGTGACTTAAGACAAAAAGCTCAACATCCTTAAACTTCATTTCCATTCAATCTCTAATAAATACCATCTGCTGTGTACTTTAGGGATATAATACCCGTCAAAAACTCAGCCGTATTATGAGAACCGGCACCAAGTTGATCTGAAATGCATATTTGAACAGATGTGTTTAAATTACATCTCTCCGTCTATCCACACACATAAATTCAGAATAAGCGTGTGTTGATTTAAAATGCATAAAAAAGGGATTTGGAGATGCATCAAAAGTGAACAGCATCTCAATGGATCAAGGCTTGCATTACTAAAGGTCATCCCTAAAAATAAAGTTTGAATTTATTAAGGGTTGCACCAGGGAACTGTTCTTGGGAACTGACTTAATGTTTGCTGCACTGAAGCAGCCATTGAAATTACACTAATTTTCCATGACCCTTCACTGTTTAACATTAGAGCTGTCAGGCGTGGTCAGAAATAATAGGATCTCAGCCATGAGTAGCAGAGAATATGATATACTTTTTCTCAGTCTGACACAATGCTTATCACCAATACTAAACATCTCGGGCTCTGAGGACACATCCACATCTGTTTCAGTGGCAGTCATTCAGCTCTTCACTCTGACACAGAAATCAGGCATATAAAACAAAATGATTAGCATGCCTTTTTGGCATGATGAAACCAAATGAAAAAATTGCAAGCAGGGCTCCATTAACAAATGCTAATTTAAAAAAAAAAAATCATCTATAATCTACAGTCCTGCAATGTTTCAGGGATTTTGAAGATAAGACATAGTGGTCCAGAGGTTCATCTAAGCCAGCAATCTACTCCTAGCAATAGGCATCAGAATTAGCCCAGGGAAGCATTTCAGATGTTAAGCCCTCTCAGAATCCCTTTGTCCTTCCAACTGGGTTTTGTCAGAAAGATGTATCTGTAACCAGTAGCTTTTGATGGATTTCTTCTCCATTAACAAGTCTCTCCTTGAATCTAAACTTGAAAGAAAAAAAAAAAAATCTCTGGTGAGCCTTCCATTTTCTAATTCCATTTGATGCCCCCAAACTGTTATGCTCAGAGAGACCAGTAACAACTCCTTCGCCTTCCCAGTGATCTTCATGATTTTACTGACCTCTATTCTAGTCCCTCTCAATTAGCATTTTTCCAGACTGAAGAGTCCTTAATTTCCTTGGTGTGAAGATCTGCCATACCTCAGATAATCTCTGTTAGTCTTTACACTAACATTGTTCATTGTAACCTATCCTTTTTGAGAGGGACATTGACAGCATGTAACAACACAGGCACAAGATAAAAATCTCTTAAAATAGTTCTAGAATTTAGATTAATGATCTGCTTTTAATATTTTTCTTTCAGGTTTGAGTTAATTTGTTTTCTAGTAAGCAGATAGCAAAACATAATGGACCTTACATAAGGCAAGGGACAAGAGAGAAATAAGTTTTAGAAAATAAATAAGCTAGAAGTGAAAACAAAAAGTAGGCCAAGCACATTTCAAAGACAGGCCAAAGTCAGCAATGTGGTGGTAAAGGGGAACAGAAGATCTTGTCAAAGGAAGAGTAGTAGTATGACAAGATGCAAGACTTTAACAGAGAATGTAAGATTTCTGTCTGAAGCAGAACCAAGAATTGATCAAGAAAAATAAACGAGGAAATAAAATTGCCAATGGGACAGATATTTTATTCCAAGGTATTGGTTCAAGATCATTTACACTAATAACTTTTGCAGCACAGAGAAAGAGTAGAGGATGGCAAGACATACATTAAAACAAAAAAGATTTTGAAAAAAAACATGCACAGTTTGAAAGAGTTCTCCCTAAACAGCTGATAGATTTAAGAGAGACAATTCTTTCACATCACAACCTGTACAAACAAATTGACTGGATCTTTTTTCCTGTCTTATAACTTTGTGAGAAATCATCATACGAAAAGTTCTCCAGTTGCAAAAATCAACAAGAAAACAGCAGTTAAGACATAGGCATGATGTGCAGTAATTTAACATAACCTCCATTCCATTTCCAAAGTACCTAACGAAACACAACTTTTACCACACCAGCTGATCACCCAAAACACAGCACCTTATTTGCTACATCTTTATCAACATAGTATACTTACAGAAGATGTTGTTATAATTAAACCTGAGAGTCACAGTTTTAACAGAGCAGCAGGCAGGTTGTCTGGGGCAAGGCTTTAGCAGCCATAAGCAGTTTTCCGGAATGTTAGCCAGAGGCAATTAAATCACAGTTCATGTACTCTAGCTAAACAATGCTGTAGTTTTACACCAGACAGTTTTTGCTGTACATTCCTATACATTCTTAAATGTGAATTTTTCAGAGCCAATATATCTCATGTATCAAGTATCTGGTAGGTCAAAACCTTTTACCGTCACCTCTCTAAAACTTTTTTTTTTCCCTTTAAAGAGCAATGTATGTACAGGAAAGAGGTTGCACAGGAAATAGTACTCCTATCAGAAGTGTAAAAATCAAATTTGAATAATAATAATAATTTTCTCAAAGTGTAGTATTTGGCTCAAAATTCCAATAACATCCTCCCTACTCCATAAAGATTGAAAGCTGCTATTGTGTAACTTCGAAGTTTTTCATTTTTATTTCATGATCCACTGGCAAATGCGACTATATGGTCTTAACACTTCAGACCAAAGTGTGACACAAGGATCAGGATGTACTCAGAACATACCACCTTCAGAACAATATTTTCAGAGGTAACACTTCAGACTCACAAGCAATGCTATTTCCTTATTATGCCAAAACCCATGAGCTTAACTTCAAAGAAATCCAGTGTGCTTTACTAATTAAAGTGTGATAAGATAAAGTTAATTATATTTCAATATAATCTTACTTCAATCAGCATAATGCAATATAACTTGGATCACTGGGAAACAGAGGATTTACCTTGCAAGAATAAATTTAAAGAAATCATGAAGTAAATATTTCAAAGGGCATGTATAAAGCATCATTCATTCATTCATGTAAAAACTTAATTGAAACAATATTCAGAAAGAACTGGGCATGACTGTTAAGGTAATGGGCATTACTGGAGTGACAGTACAGGACAAACACTGTCTGCAGATTGCTGTCTCATCCCATTCATGACATGCTCTGATAACAATCTGAATGCAAAGAAATCACACCAGAAATAATATCCATCTTTATGAGCAAGAGCAGTTCACTTGGCTTACTGGAAGGTAGCAGAATGGCTGTGAGAAATATCTGGTTTTTTCTCAGGCATACCCAAACAGCAGGTGAGTTCAGAATACAAGAGATTACAATACAATACAGCACTGGCCCATGAAAATAAAATATTATTTTAGGTATCAGTTAATAAGATATAATTTAAAGCAAAATACTGTGGCTTCTCTTCAAAGTGGAGAAATGGGATTAGTCTGCTATGTAGCTTGAGGACACTGGGAAGAAAAAGCAAAATCACCAGGAAAACAGCTCCAAAATGTCCGATTTAACCCCTTAGAAGGATGGTCTCAACCAGCCAGGTTCCTACATGCTTCATGTTTGTAATGTTTTGGTAGCAGCTTCCTTTGTCTAGAATTGCCAGTAATTTAAGAACATTTCTTTGTAAAAGACAGAATATTGGGGTCAATGGGAGTAATTAATGCATGCATTCCTTCAAAAGTTTTGAAGGACATTCAGATTTATACATGCATACCAAGCAACACATAGGGGTCATCAGAAGCAAAATCAGGAAAAGAAAAGATGGTATTTTAAATGTAGACTGTTAGCTTGCCAATGACAAAGTTAAAACAATATAAAATCAATGGACACTGTTCCCTCAGGGAAGCTCTTATCCATTCCTCTCTGTTCAGTTCAGTGAACTACTTCACTTTCAGTGTGTCACCAAGTTGCAGATACCTTAATAATGACAATTAGGATAGCTTACCATATCATTATTAGTGTATACTGTCACAGTCAAAAGCTTTAAATAAAATAAAGGACTGTTTCGGGTGCCTTTTTTTTTGAGGACTCTGACAGGCTGTACACAGCCACAAAACTTAAGCCATTCAAGTAGTAGCTTTTCTGCCTAAGGGTAGGGTTACTAAGTGGGAAATTTAAAAGAAGTCCAGACAAACATAAAACGAATAATGCATGTCAGTATGAGAAGAGGTATTAGTAAATAATAATAGCAAAGCTATAAATGAAGTCCAAAAAAAATCCAGAGGTTTGAAAAGATAATGAAATCCCAACTATTCAAACAAAAGGCTGGAAGGTGGTCACCTTAAATATTTTGTGTCAGATGTCCTCTTTTATGCTGAGGAGCACACACCGTGTAAATGTGTTTCTACATTGTAAAGAAGTAAAATAGCCAGAAAATTAAGTTTTCAAAATTAACACACTAATATCACGGAGAAAAAATTAAGGCAACTTGATGTTGCAAGCAGGTACCTGATTTGAACTGATTGAACTGAGTGACTGAAAGTTAAAAGAATTAGCACAAAATCTAAAATATGCTGTTATCACTGAAGAATCATCAAAGTCGAAATTAAATGTATGTTTTATGAAGAATTCAAAGATATGACAGCATTCCAGTTATGGCAACTAAAGCTCTTTGGCATCATTGAACCATTAACATTGGATAGGTAATGTATGAAAATTGTATTTAGGGAATAAGGTTTCAGGTAAATTTAATAGCGTAGAAGATGAATAAAGATGTAACTGAGATGAGTAACTTCTTTCTCACATATAAATATATGTAATTAGGTAAGAGACAGGATCAGTACCAACTGGGTTTAGCAACCTGATTCAAAGTACAGGAGTAATATCTAAAGATTAAGGGAAACAGAATTTCTTCTATCTTGACATGGTATGACAAAGGCATGGCACATGAAGTCCCAGAACCCAAACTCAGAGTCTCTGAGGATCCCGCAATTAATAAATTAGGGTGGACAGTTACTATTGAAAACGAAGTAAGAATCAGGATGGAGCAAGGCAAGTGGTCAAGAACTAGTATCAGTCTTGTATCAAAGAAAATTATAAACTTCAGGAAGTTGCCAAAGAGTTGGTAAAAGTCAAAAAAGCCATACTTAAGAAGGAGATGGAAGAGAACTGAAAACCTTCAAAAGCATCATTATGAAAAGACATCAGCGATGTCCTCAGACATGAATGTTAAATCTAATAGTTCTGATAAAGGAAAAAATTGAAAACATTTGTCTAAACAGATAAGTATAGAAACAAGACAGAGTATCTTGATAGCGAGACTGACAGAGATGGGGGGAAAAAAAAAAAAAGCTTTTCCTGAGGTTCCCAACATTATAATCGGAGAATCATGTTACAATTTGCAGGGGAAAAGACCACCCCAAAAGCCAACAAATTTCTGGAAGAGGCTAAAACTGCAGAATTAAATCAAATCTATACAGAGAAAACTGAAAAATGTCTCAAATGAATGGAATAAGGTGGTTATAACTATGCAATTTTGCAAGCTGAACACAAGTTTGAATTTAATAGTAACCATGAACTCCTGTTAAAGCCTAGTTAAATGCAATGAATAATTTCATAAAACACCCGAAGTATGATACAGAGGGAGTAGAATACAAAAATGGAATCTAATCAATTCAGTGGAAACAGCAGTGTGTGCATCCAGATCATATCACTTGAATCAGTTTTATTAAATCACATAATGTTCCATGGTAGCCTTGGGGCACCAGTTAAAGAACCTGGAAATTCTGTCAAATGCCTGCCAGGCACAACAGTGCCCTTTTGGTTCTGCAATACCAGCACAAAACACGAAGAAATCTTGGGCAGCAAGATCCACAAGGCTGGTGCAAAAACTAAATTACCAAGCTGAAATCCAGTGTCTGGGTATAACATATTGGGCCTAACACACACACAGGCTTTTCAACCTTGAGAAAAACAGAAGGCATGGTATAAAAGGAGGTCTGAAGGAAGTGGCAAATTAGGATCATTAAGGATGAAACAGGCTGCACCTCAAACAACTTAAGCTCATTTATTGTGGAGTGAATATTGAGCAATTGATGCAAAACTACCATTTATGTAACAGATTTCGAAAATGCTAATTCCATGCGGGTGGGAATTTCGGACATGTTTGAAGTAGGTAGAAAAACACTGAATAACTTCAGAAATTATTTACTGATTAACCTCTGAGTCCATTAATGAAAAATATTTCATCCTCAGTGATCTATTGCAAGTCTTTATCATTCACACCACCTCCTTGCCTTCAGTTTCCCTGACAGCACTGAAGTTCCAGGAATTTCAGTAGGCTGGATTTTCTTATCAGCTGAGTAGAAGACAAAGTAGTTAAGCATCTCACTAAACGTTTTTCTAGGGTTGAACCTTATCAGAAAAAAAAAAAAAAAAAATTGAAAATATTGATTAGATTTTACAGTTCTCACTTTCTAGGACACTTGTATTTTTATTCTAGAAGATACCCCACTTTTCAGCCTAATAGGTTTTAGTGTTAGTATTTCTTCCTTTAGTGAAAACTCGGTCTTGAATACACTAACAATAAAAAAAATTTCTTTCGCATCTGACTTGCTGTTAACAAAAAATATCAAAGAAGAAATATTCTATGGAGAAGGCAAAGATTGGTTACCTACCTATAGACCCCTTCACAGAAAATGAGTGAGTTACATATAATCACATGGTGGAGAATGCAAACACTGAACTATGATGTGTTTTATGTCAGCAGTATCCAAAGAAACATCCTCAGGCCCACATCTTTCAGCCAGTAGTTCATGTAGTAACAGGAACGACCCAGATCTCCTCAGAGTCCACTGATTTGACCTAACTGAGGAACGCAGCTATAGCATAGCCCAAAGTAAAATCTGTTATGGGCAAGTAAATAATCTCTCTTCTTCAGATGGACTCCTGCAGTCACTGCAAATAACCCAAGAATACGGAAAATCTGAAGAAAGGCACATTGTGTCTCTAAATGAACCAGGACTGAAGGAGAGCTATGGTAAATGCAGCTTTTTGCTAGGCACAGTAGCACTTAGCAAACATGTAAGTGGCTTCAAATGTCCACTTCACGTATAAAGAATACAAAGGTATGATGCAGAGTGCAGTTGTGTGAGGCTTAACTGAAGGAGCTATTAAAGAAGCAGCAGATGAACCCTATTCATGACTTCGTAACATTCCTCTCATTCACTGTGAGAGCCTGAGGTATCTACTAACCTGCCTGAACCCTTCATCACCAGATACAAGATCATCAGGGACTGCTCTTCAGTGTTCTTCCCTAACATACAGAAGGCAAAATGCAGGCAAGATAAAAATAAGTATCTGTAAAGGAAAGCAGGAGGTTTAAGAAGAAAAGCAAGGCACATCGACTTTCCTAAAATAACTGAATGTTGGATGTCACCTTGGAAAAGGACTTCAGAGATACTACATGGGCTACCTTGCCTTTATGGAAAACAGGAAAACAAAAGGAGAATTAATGATGACAGCTCAAATTCCTTTTTCCCTTCCAGCTAAAATGCACACTACCTTCACAGACAAGGAAGGCAGTGAATTCCCAAAAGATAATGAAAGGCCTAAAATCCATTGTATGTGTGCAAAAGTAAATAAAAAGATGCAAGATTTTAAAATCCCATGCTCCAGAATCACAGCTAATAATTCCAGAAAAAACTTGTTTTGGTGATAAAGGTAATTTTGCATTAAGTGTGGCAGCCTACAAGGTGCAACAATGGCATCTAAGTATAACCCCAGGCTATGATTATCTACCAAACTTGCAAAGGCACCACTTCCCACAGCAAAAACATTTCTTTAGGCCTGCTTCAGGTTTTAGAACTTGGCAGAAAGTTGCACAAGGAGAACATACACTCTTTCACCTTGTGGTTGTGCCTCACCATGCCTTCAAGTCTGGCTTTCTGTGGAGGCACTGCAGGTGCTATCAGAGTAATTGAGAACTTGCACTGTGAGTGACTTCCCTGACAAAACAACATGCTGAATTTAGGAAGTAAATACTTAGCAGATGCCATTGCCAGTTTCTGAAATTTCTCAGGGCTCAATTATCAGAAAGATAAGGTATTTAGATGCAATGTCTTTTTTCCCTCATAGAGTAAAGGCATTGTTTTTATTCATGAAGGAAGTCCATCAGAAAATTTAAAAAACACCACATTCAGGCAAATAGGAAAAGTCACATTTATACCAGGTCATTAAATACATTCTAGTTTCAAGCGGGAAAAAAAACCCAGCAGATCAGAGAAAAAACCTCAGGATAGAAGCTTAAAATGAAAGGATAAACTAATACCAAGAATTCATCAAGAGTATTAGAAGAGGATTTAAACTGAATGTGAAACAAGCTTTTGTGCCAGAGTTAAAAAGTGAAAGAAGGATGCTCGAGGTTAACTTGTGGCTGCTCCAGAAGTCTAGTGGAAGTAACAATTAATTTCTGTGAGTGCAAACTCTATGCACGGGATGGGAGCATATGCCATAGAGATGCTACATTACAAAAAGAGAATTAAAAATCCCCAGCCACTGTCTTTGAATAAACACAATCACTGTCTGAATGCACATTTAGTTCAATCAAGAAAGCAATTTTTTGTTCTAAAGAATTATTTGAACATTTGCCTTAAGAAAAAAATATGTTTATTTGCATTATTAATGAAAACACAGAAATATTATCTCATCATTTAATGTCATAATTACTGTACTTCACTTAAATGCTGTCAAGTAAAAGCTGTATTTTGTGAAAACATACATTAAGAGACAGACTTCAGCTTCTGGTATTCTTGTAATGATGAAAACTCTCAAAATACCTCACAAATTTGCATTCTGTAGAAAATATAACTAAATGATCGAAGGTAACCAGCAGCAGAAAAGCATGTTATGACTTACTGCCATTAACTCCATATGATATTTAAGACATGAACAAAGTAGTAATGCAAATCTTAACAAAATCATACCTGATCTTTTATATAAACTTCTAACATTTTTGAAGACAAAAACCAGACAACTAGGACATTCTTTTTGTACATCACTCTGAAATACTCTGGCAAAGCACTAACTGTTCTGTTCACTAAGTTATGGTAAATGGCAATAAGGACTCCTTTTTCCCACAGAAAGGTGTATTGGGTTTGCAGGGCAAGGTTGTGGTAGTGAGGGAGACTGCAGGGGTGGAGTATGTTAGATGGAAAAAATACTTCCCTGTCCAGATGGCTGCCTTAGTCATTTCTAGGATTGAGAATGTGAGTCAGGTACTCCCCAAAACCTTAAGTCAGCAGCATGAGAGCGGTCATCTCACTGCAGTGGAAAGATCATGCCAGTCCATTGTTCAAACCTGAACCCTACAGTCTGTCTGTCTGCCTCCCTCACTCTGCAAAGTGTGCAGAGTCTGGGACAGTAGATTTTCCTTCAGCAAGCACAGTGGCTAAAAAATAACTGTAGGACATGGACACACACACACAGAAACTCAGCAGCAGCTCTATGATTGACCACACAATCCATTTTACAGATGCGTGTACCACTTCTGCAGTAAGTTGGAGGCTTATGCTGAAGTTTGTCTCAACAAAAATCCTTCAAGGGAGATAAACAGGTCAGAGAGATTAGTATTTTTCTGTAATACAAAGCTTTATGTAGAAGAATGATTCAAATCTGTCAGGGTTTGTAATGTGCAAAAGGTATTACCCCAGAGCTGACTCCAAGTCTGTACGGAACTGTGTTCTGATCTCAGAGTTGCCTCTCCTGCTGAGGGCCAGGCTCCTCCAGAGGCCAACCAGGGAGGCATCCAACACAGCAAACCATAAGACAATTCATTTCCATGGCCTCTGGGTTTTGCCAATAAATATTTTCTCCAGACTCAAGACTAAATGGCTACAATCAGCCACTCTACTTTTCTCTTCTCCTATGGGAAAGGTGTTTGGACATACTAACATTTTCCAGCTTGAACTAACATCCGAATTACAATTTTCGAGTAGGTGGATTGAGAACACTTTACATTGCTTCTTGTGCCTTTACATATAAACATATTTGCAATATTGTCCTCCCGTTATGAAGCAATTTAACAGCTGTACTTTGTCAATTACTCCTACTAAACAAAATGACAGTTCTACATAATTATGAGAAGCAAAATAAAAAGACAAAAATAATTATAAGTGCATGAGATAAGTGGTTCAGCTGTGGAAAATAAGCTTTCATCTGTTAAAGTCACTACTCTTATACAGAAACCTTTTAAGATTTCAGGTCTGTGATTATTTTGCCATGTAATACGAAGTTTACAACTATAAATTTCATTCTTAGTAAAAAGAGGTGAATCATCAACTCCTGAATACAATATATAGACCAACATAAGATGCACATGAACACAAAATTGAGCTTAGCCAAAATAATCTGTATCACTGTCCTCAAATGGATGTACAGACAAAACCTCTGGGTAGCAGAATTATCATGCCTCTTGAATGCAACAGTGTTTTAATTGGATAGCTACACTTTTAAAGAGGTTTTTAAAGGTTTAAAGAGGCTTTGCATACTCCCATTTCCTAGTTTTCATTTAAACAGTTTGTGTTTAAAAAAGCCATTAAAGGTACCTATCAACTATAGAAATACTGCCTTTTTTATTTCTTCATTCTTTTCAACTTATTTTCCCTGAAAGTTCAACAAATGTAGATTCAATCAGCACTTTTCAGCTGCCCAGCTACCACCCTCATCAAAAACTCCTTTGTGCCATATTGTCCTACGTGACCAGAATAAGACGGCTTACAAAATCAATTTATCACCTAGTATTATGGCAAAAATCTGAAAAATTTATGCACTTAAATGAACAAATACTTTTCTTAAATGTATTAAATATGAAATTACAATTTTCTAATGCATGCCCGAGCACTGTAAGGCGTACATGTATCTCGTATTTATATCTGTAGTAATTTGCTATCACAAATCCTTATACATCTTAATATATGTTTGGATATGCTTAAAAGCTCAGGAGCAAGTTAAAACTGAGGATTACATGCCAAGTCAATCTCCTATTAAGCAAATTGATATGAATTAAAGTTGTTTTAAAAACAAATTATACTCCCCTCCCCAGCTTCTAAGTTCCGTGTTTCAAGAGACTGAAACACAATGAAAATAAGTATTCAGAAAAAAAAAAGAAAAAAAGTTATTTTAGTTATTTTGCTTTAAAACACTAGAGAAATATAGTATCCCAATAAGTACAAACAAGAATTTAAACTCATAAATATTAAATGCTTTAAGACTTATTTCCACTACTGCATTCCTTCCTTATATCCTTACTGCAGATCTTATATCATTACTTCCAAAGCACACATTCACATGCCTTCAGGGGGAAAAGAAAAAAGGAAACAGATACCATCTTGCTACACTTAAGAAATTGAATTGGATGTACTTTACTAATTTCTAGTCTATCATCTAACAATAGTTCCACATTAGGATTTTACAGAAGAAAACTGCAGATGAGGCTGCCCAGCAAAAAGAGAGCCTAATCATAACTGCATACAGAGAGCATCACTCTAAGCAACTTCACTACTTGTATTTAGTAAAAAGAGTAAGCCAACTTGTAAGCCAAGTATAATAATCAGATGAAACTGCTTTTACATTTAATAAGGGCACATATCTTCTCTTTCCAGCAATCATTTCAAAAAAAGATTCCTCCAAATTATGGCCAAAGCAGAGCATCACAGTGTTGTGACCTCAGAGGATTTGAACTGCAAATGCCCCATGTGCCCACTAAGTCTGCACTCAGCAAGCTGTGCTCATCCTGGGCACTTTATTTCCCAGGCTTCACCCTCCAGTTCTTACTAGGAGAGTCAAATAGCAACCCGAGAACCAGGAGGGAAAAAACCCCAAACTAACCCTTCCATAATGATTCTCTTATCTCCAGAAAACAATCGTGTGTATGATTTAGAAGAAAAATTCTGTAACATGGGAGTACCCATAAGCACGCACATCCCGCTTAAGCAGGTGAGTATGCAGACCCAAATTGCTCCAGAATCCAAAGAGACTGCATATAAAAAATTACAGAGCACAGAAATTTTGAAATCATAGTTTCCTATACAGTATCTTCCTCCGAAATAAACAGGCTGAAGTTACATTTACCGTCAACTAATCTTCAAAGTAGTCTGTAAATTTGGAATTATGTTAACATCACATCACATGATATGCTTGGGACTTCCATATTTGTATGTTTACATCCTCACACATGAACTGACAAGATGCACAAACAACAGGATAACTGAGAGCCGATAGCCCAGAAAACTCCAATGTTCTTGATGCATTTGGCATAAAAGACTACGGCTAGCAAATGGTGACTAGTAATTTATAAAGTGGCAAAAGACCTAATCCTGTGAACCATGGCAGCAAAGAGGCCTCTCCCTGGATTAACTAAAACCTGATTCACAATCTGTAGAACAGTGAAAACAAAGATTAAGAAGGTGCAGATATTGCCTTCCTGCTTTCCATTCCCTCTCTAGGAAAAGTATATCTCCTCCTAAAAAGTAAGGGTGCAGTAGCATTAGGTGAGAAAAGGAAAAAGTGCTGTGCAGGCCAAAATTGAAAGCCTGCCCTCCTAAAACAACATTTAGCTTGGTCAAAGTCGTTACAGTAAAAAACAAAAGCTATCCTGAAATACCTAATGTTTCTCTCTCCTCAGTCAGTTCTAAAGAAAAACATACTTCTGAAATGTAGGTTGATGAATGCTGATGTTCAAAATATCCTAATGAAATTAATGGACCTGCAAGTGTTCAGCACCTTTGAAACCGCTCACCTACTTACACCTCTTTCCAAGACACTGTGAATCAAATGCAGGGCAGGAAGGGTTATAAACTTAGCAAAGTCCAAATTTAAATTTCAAGACAACTAAAGACAACTAATCCTGTGATAAAAAGGAGCTTGTCCATCAAAAGCTACATCTTGAAGGACTAGGGTCAAGTCTAGACACAAACTTGAATGTACCTTTGCACTGTATGATGGAAAACACCCACATTCACATTTTTGGTGCGAATTCAACACCTTTTAAAAGCACTCAATTAATTTAAAACCTAAGAAAAAAAGAGACATTTGGTAAAGTGATTACTTCAGACTCCAAGAGCAGACAAAAGACAGAGTAGAGAGGAGTCTAGAGACTGAGGTAT
Source organism: Rhabdornis inornatus (assembly GCA_013397075.1). Taxonomy (NCBI): domain Eukaryota; kingdom Metazoa; phylum Chordata; class Aves; order Passeriformes; family Rhabdornithidae; genus Rhabdornis; species Rhabdornis inornatus. The sequence goes on along the minus strand of VWZS01007332.1, from coordinate 2,572,175 downwards.
AAAATTACAGATAAGTACCAAATACACTCAGCAATTTCTTAGCAGAGAACGTCATAAGGATTTTAAATAGACGATATTTGCATTTGCAGTAGTCAGACTGACAGAACAGATGTGCTAAAACCCATTAAAAAAAAGCCCAAATCTGAAAGACTTGTCAAGGTTTGTTAGGGACACGATTTGCACGTCTGCAAAATAAGCTCAACAATGTCTCTCTCTGAGAAGCAAAAGTGCATTTTGAGAAAGAAAATGAAACAAATTCACATTGTAAAAAGTGAGGGAGTTGCTGAAGTCTACTTCATAATTACCTGCATTTTGAAAGTGAGTAGAAAAGGGTATATAAAAAATAATAAACGGTTATTTTAAAATTATTCTTTTCATTGCCTTCTGATTCTACTTCCAGTAAATGTCGCGATAATGTGATGAAGACAATACTACTGCCATAAGGCTTTGGGATAGCTTTAAAATGGCAGGTTGTCTGAAACAGCTGCAAATTTGATGATGACTCATTTAGCTGTTTATCTTCCAATGAGAACTCAGCAATATTCAGGAGCTTACTATATGGACATCTTTTGGAACAAAATTATTTACAGTTACAGGTTATTTATAGTGTTTGGAATTTCCTCAATCACCCAAATAATCATATTTGGAAACAAACTTTTGGGAAGATGTTTCTTCCCTGTTCATTATTTCAGTAGAAAGTGGCTACTATGAAGTAGAGACAATTTTTAAGCCAAAGACTTGTGAATGGCAAGACACTCACACAACAAATACAGAAGGAGACAGTGATAACCAGCTGATTGTTCACACAAGTTCTAATCGTATGTGTTTTGATGCCAAGAATAAAAACAAAGTCATAATAGAAGACTGGAACCTGAGAGAAAATTATAGCTTGTGAAATTGTTCAGAAAGGCAAGAGCAGCCATACTGAAACATATTGGACAAAATTATATTGAGAAAGTGGACTGTGAAAAGTTCCATTCAGACACATCACTATTGCTGTTAAAACCACTGTGACTAGGAGAAGACAACATCAGGGTCCACTCTGCTCCCAGTCATGCTATTACACCCTGAAGCAGCCTAAGTCACAAGCAGATGCAGCCTGGCTGCCACTGCAACAAGAGACAAAGCCAAGGCAGATCAAAAGAAATACAAGACAAGACAGCCCTTAAAAACAGAATTAAGAGTGGCCTAGGGAGCTGCTGAAGCTACCATTTGTCAGATTAACTCTTGGTAAAGCAACAGGGAAGTAGGGAGCCCAGGACTGTGTGACACCTCTCAGTTTGGACAGTATCTCTAGTTTCCTGGGACATCAGGCCGTTGTCTGCAGCTTCTGCTCAATTAGGTTTTCAGTTTGCACTTGAGTGAATAATTGCCTCCCAAGTTTGTGATTTATTTTCCACCGCACACATTTACTACTTCAGGTCATTTACCACCTTTTTCCAACTGCATGTAATTATCTATCTACATATGCTGAAAAATCAAGGCTTGATTACAACTAAAAGTAATGGAGGCTTGGGGAGGCTTTCGAGTAGGTCTGATTTTAATGGAAAAGGGAAAACCAGTGAAAAGAAAACGCCAGAACTTTCTGCCTGACAGAGCTGCGGTTTCTCCTCCAGCAGACCAAGTTTGCTGGCTTTCTGATGATATTGGAAAGCTCCAGTCTTTGCAGTCTGAATTATAAGACAGTCTCAAATGAACAGCAGCAGATATCTGCAATTAATGTTATCCTCCTATCTCAGAACACAAACAAAACCAAACTGGGAGGCAAACCCAGCTTTTCCTCAGAATTAGACTGTTCTCCAAAACAGAAAGGTTTAGTGTTTCAATCTAGCTCTAAATTTCCCTACTTCTCTATTTGTCTAGATTTTGGGTTTACAAGTCTCTTACCAAGCAGCAGTAATAGGAGACATAAATATAAACTTTGATGAACATCAGAATCACTTCACAAACCCACAAGATGAGAGAATATAGTCTGGGCAACAAAAGCGAACAACATTTGGAAAACACATTACCAGTCTGATGACTTTTTAATGGGTATATATTCACACTGCTGATTATTCAAGCAATTACAGAATATGACATTCAGATCTCAGGTTTCTTTAACTAAAATATATTCCAATTGTTTGCTTTTATCATCAAAAGTAAATTTCAGGAGATTAAATTTCAGAACTTCAAGATAATTAAAGCTGTCTTGCTCTTTTTGCAACTACAAACATTACCTTTCAGAAATATAATCTACACTGAATCTTGAAAGTTGAGATCACTTGAAAAACAACTCACATTTTGATATAATAACATCAAAAAGAAGACTTTCTGATATGACTAAATTGGTCTCTGGATTAAATTTACTTAGCAGCAATTTCTAGAAGTCCTGTATTTAGTTGCAAACACATTGAAACTAATATTTCATGCAGGAATCAGTCTTATGAATAGTGCCTGCAGACTACTGTATTAGTCCCTAGAAACCACAGACAAGGGCACTAGTCCTCACTTAGTCCCTACAGACTGCATACACCCTCTACATTAATCAATATATCCTCACTTCATGCTGTTCCCTTCTAGAACAGTTTACAAATAAATAGCAGGATATACATCAAGATATGTACCTCTATCTGTATCTCTATATCTACATCTATATCTATCTATATATATATCTATATCTACATATTAGCTCATATATTAAGATCAAAGTATAACTGCTCAACAGTATTTTCCTGAATAGTCGAACTTACTGAAATTTCAGTGCAAAAAAGTGCAAAATATGATAGAAGGAATTTCTAAAAAAAGTATAAAAGAAGCCTTCTGTATTTCAGTTTTCACAGTCTAATGGATTTGCCTTTCTTGCTTTATATTCTATGCCTTTTGCTATTGATCTTCATAATAAACCAAAAATGTTGTCACCTGGTTGGGGAGAGTGGCTCTGAACTACAAAGAGTTGCATATCAAAAGCCTGCACTAGAACATCAATACTAAATTTGAAAGTTCATTTGTATTTCTCATGCCTGCAGAGAGTCCTCAAAAAGAGGAAAAATGTGACATTTCTAACTTCACAGACACAGAGTGTCCAGAATGCTCCATTCTTTTAAAAAAGTGAGTTGCAATATAGAGAGTACTCTGGGAGAACTCTATATTCTATATGTAGAACTTCTCTATAAGGTATTCTGTGCTCAGCAGGATATAAATAAATGCCCTCTCTGAAGAAGATTCCTCTGCAGTCACTCATGGTCCTCCAGAGGAAGGAAAAGCCTTTTTTTTTTTTTTTCTTGGTGAAAAAAGAGAGTATTTTGTTGGCCTGACTGAGAAAAAGATTCATAAATCACTTGATACATTTTTGGGGTTCCAAAACAAAAACTATGACATGGCTGTTTCTTTTCCTTTTTCCTTTCATTTTTACTTGCTGGTCTTAATTTCATGTGCTTAGATGTCTGAATGCAAGTTATTAAACTCTTAACTGATAACCATTAGCATTCCTTGATGTGTGGTTTTACTTCTTCAGCAGGTCAGCCTACATAATTATTGCTTTAATAAAACTTTTGGTGAAGTTATTATCAGAGTAGATGTCACATTCTAGAGATAAAGGTGACATTTGGAATCTACTGATAAGTCCTTGTACATTTTGTGTAGGAAGCTTCTAGAGGACTTTATGGTCTCAGCAAAAGAGAAAGGAGATACAGGGGGTTCTACTTTTGGTTTATTTTACCTTTTTGATAAATGGAAGATAGATATAATCCCTTTTGGCTATTAAAGTAGTTTAAACACATATTTAATTTTAGCTATTCTGGCTCTAGGCTCTGGAGTTGTCTGCAGCCATGTTAAGTTCTGGCAAATTTTGTGCTGAGATCTTTATGGGAATATCTACATGGGAATGTAATAGCTGGCTGCTGTCACTACAGTAAAGTCTACAAACAAAGACTCTATGCTCTTAAGTGCAAAGAAAAACCTTGCATTTTACAGATGAGCACATGTTCAAACATCCAAAACATTTTCTCTGCCTTGTATAGCTTCTTTATCCTGCTGCCATACGGTACAAAGATTTTTCCATCTTAATATCTGGAGACTATTTTCTAAGAGGAACTACTAGTAATTTGGTACTTTCTTAATAAGCAGGATAAATAAAGTTTATTATTCTTTAAAAACAAGACATCAAAACAGTTTTATTCCTTGTTAAGTTTACTATAAAAAAGCCCTGGAAAAAGACACACATTACTGTATGCTCAGTGACCAGCTGCTTTAAATTTGGGTATTAAGTAATTCACTTTTTTCTGTGTGCAAGAGCTGAATGATTTAATAAATCTCCATATGCCCCAACATGTGCCAGCTATACTGGTTATCGAAAATCCAGCTGCTGTTATGATAATAGCTGCCAATACTAAAACTACTGAAGAGAATAATGAATCAACTTCAAGTCAACTAAGACATAAACTGACACAGATACATGGGAATATAATACATCTGTTAATTAAAAACTAACACTGATCCATAGTCACACGAAACTTAGTGCCAAAAATTCATGGCACTGTTTGTGGTGGAAAAATAATGCAAATCAACCTGTATGAAGACAAGCAGCCCCATTTCCATCAGCTGTCCTAGATGCATAGGAATGTCCTATAAATTACACATTCAGTTTGCAAAACAGATTCTATTGTGTCACAGTTGGCTTTCTTTATTACATATTATAATTCCCATGCAGCTAATAGATGACATGTTTTACATACCTAGACTTCTGAATTTCTCAACTATCATAAAAAACTGATTATGAAAATCTGATTGGTTTGATCTACCAGTATTTTAATGCAAGGTAAGAGTCAAAGGTACAATGCCACCACCCTTAAGCCATTGAACAAGCACACAAAGGCAGCAGAAATAGAGAAACAAGGTGTCAGAACAACGTAGCCAAACAAAGTGTCAGAAATTATTCTCCAGACACATATTTTTTGGACAATCAGTGCAGAAATATCCACCAAAATATGTCACTATTAACTTTCTAAAAGCTAAGAAAATACTTCCTTGGATATGAAATTATTACTTGTAGTTACAAAAGCTTTGCAGGTAGATGTAACTTTCATCTTGGTGTCAGCATAAGTAAATACATTAATGGCACATTATTTCATTTCTCACAATTAGCTCTGTTGTTAAGGAAAATAATTTTGAAATTAATCTAGAACTCATCATTCCCCTTAGCAAGATTAGAGTGCTATTATGTTGATGTAAATTTACATAAGATATAGGACACAAAATATTTACTAGAACAAACAAACACAAAACCAATCCATTTACATTTGTTGGAGCTGGCTCATCTCTAGTACACAAAGTGTGCAAAGCTCAAAAGCCACATTAAAGACAACTTCAGTAACTCCAACTTCAAGCAATCTATATATAGCAGTTTAGGTATAAAAAATAAAATAAGAATGCGTTATCTGAAAAAGATTAGGAATATATTGACAAATTAAAAGCATGTCATGCAGAGATTTAAGATGCTTATAAAAGCTCGAGCATAGGGGCTAACCACATCAAGGGGCTTACTGAAAACTCAGACTTTGAAAGCTTAAAGAACCTCATTTTTTTCATACCTTAATTAAGAAGTTACAAATAATTTTGTTTTCAGCCACATGTTCTTGACATTGCAACAAAACCAACACTGTCATTTTCTCAATTATTAGTAGACTTACTTTTCTTTAAGGAAATCCACTACTTGCTTGAAGTCTGCCACACAGTATTCTCTTTTCATGTCCATGAGCACACTGTCAGAGGCTGACTGGACTGGTATGTGCAGAAAAGCATATACTCTTGGATGATTGAGAATCTTGGCCATTTCCTAAGAGTTATTAAAAGAAAAAGAAGCTTTAAAGCATTATGAAAATAACACAGAAAACTCATTTGAATTAATATATGGGGTAAATATTAGTAGCAATACTTCTAAAACCCAAAAAATACTGAATTGCTTCAGCCCAGTTTGAAACAGTAGGGACAGGTGAAAATATCTGAAAGCAATTTTGTTTTAAGAAAAATAAGAAGAAAGCAATGACACCAAATTTCCTTTGAGACAGGGATCACATTCCCTATGCAGTATTGATTACGCAATTAAAAGGAAATTTTAGAGGCAAAGTATTGTGAAAATTGGTGATTTCAGACAGTGGCTGTTTTCAGAGGATGGCAAGGGTTAGCTGCTTTCTTGTTGGAGTGAAGTAACTTCTCAGATACCAAAACGAGAATGTCTATAATTGGAGCATCCCTAAAGTTGCCCAGTTGCTAATTAAGGTATACCTTGTCACTTGCAAACCTGCTCCAATATTGGTCTGAAATGTTACCTGTGTTACTTCAGAAAAAAAGGACAGAAATTAAAAGTGCTTGGCTATAAAACTAAGAGAATTAATCAGGGGGCAACTTAAAACTAGAGTGACGGCTTAGAAAGAGACATAGGATGTTACACATTTTGTAAAAACGCAAAATGTCAGGAAAAAGAAAGTAAAGGTAATAGCAAAATGTAAAACCAAACCTCCTGATGAAAGCCAAACCAAACCCCCAATAGAGGATTGGCAATGTGATGGAATGTGAGACAGAGAATAGAATATGGTGGTCTGATTTCTCTCATTTTTATTATATAACCACTTAAGGACATACAGTAAAACAACAAAGTTTAAGTATTTTTTAAAGTTGAGACCCACCAGCATCGAGACTGTGCGCAATATGGTACCATACTACTTGTTAATCTTTGTCCTCCAACAAATAAGTGAACTTGGATAAAGAGCCATATTCCATGAACAACCGGGTTTTCACATTTGGTTTTCCCTTTCTCCCTGTGCTGTGGGCATACAGGAAATGGCCTGGGACTGAGCACTGCTCTTCTGCCAGTGCATTCTGTGTGCTCCAGTCAGGCTCACTCAGCCCATTTCTCCTGTTTTCCGATGGCACAGATACTCTGTCTGACAACACATACTGCTGCCATATTTAGGTTTTAAGACACAGCTATTTACAAATTCTTTCCAGACCATTATCAACAATATTAGTCACGCATCTAGATTTTCTCTGTATTTCTACAAGGCTGGCCCAGATTGTTCAAAGAGAACGCAGACATCCTTTTCACTTGCAGGAACTCAGGTTTTAAAAGCACTGATTTTTAGAACAAGAAGAAAAAATGCTCTCTCAATACTCACTTTTCATCTGACACACATATGTGTACAAAACCTGAACTCTATCAAAGCAGTTTTTAAAGTTTCTGTCTAAGATCCTATTACATAAATGTCTAAGAGAAGTGGTTACATTATTCAAGGCAACAGCTACTCCATCTCAGGTATGTAAACTCAATTTGATACACAGAATTGCACACAATTTGATACACGGAAAGACTGTGTGCAGTGAACCTGGCTCTCAGTGAAAGCTGGACAAAGCTGGTTTCATGAAAAAAGACTGAAGAAAAGGCCACCATTCATCCACACAAATTTTGTGTCCAATTCAAATGGAACTATATTTATCTGTGCCCTTAATAATTGTAGATATTCAGCTAGAATGTATTTTCAAAAATGGAATTGTACAGAATAAGTACCTAAAATTGGAAAACCTTTTCTTCAGGCTTTAGAAAATCTTATAAATATAATTTATATGAAGCATCTCTGTAGTCATCTGTGATTTTTCTGTTTATCAGTAATCAAATATGTTCCAAAAATATGGGAAATATCAGCTAAAACTTAAGCTATGGACCACAAGCCTGTTACTCTGTTTATCTCTCTTGGTTCCAAGTACTTCATTCTATCTTCAAAAACAGATTTATGATATAAGGCATCAGTGAAACTCATGTTTCATAACATGTTTCTAAATCTGCCAAGTTCTTAAAAATAACTCACCCTACGACACAGAAAAAAAATTCTCTGCCACTCCTCTCAAATTTTGCATCTTCTGAATAACAGGCTCTTCAATATGAGATCAGTTTGTGAATTCTTTTTGAAAGTAATAAATTATTATTAGAATTTCTAGATACTAAAGTGTTATTTTATTCCAAGTTTTGTAAGGCTGAGAATCATCTGATAAAATAAAACCCCAAACAGATTCACTGTGTCTGTTTATGATAGAAATACTAGATTTTTAAAAACCCTACCTCGTTTTACCACAAAGTTTTGATTTTTAAGGTCACAAATGTAGAAATTCTCTAGTTATATGAAAATGTTGGTTTTATTTCTCACCATCACCTTAAAAAATTAAAATTTTACGGTGAAGTATGAAGAATGAAAACCAAATTCTGAAATCTCAAAAGTGTTTTCCTACCCAGGGGATTCAAAAAAACCAAAGCACCCAACCCCACAGCCACTAGCTGCTGATCTGACAGTAACATGCAGAACCCTGCTGGTCTCACAGTCGATCTTTTTCAGCAGATGTTACCAAGAGGGAGCTTTTGACTGCACTTCCTCTAAGAGGAACTAAACCAATGGTATCCAACAGCCAGCGTTAAACAAGACTAATCAGAACTGCTTCTTCCAGTCACCCTCCATGTGAAAGAAAGAAAACATGTTTTCTGCAATCACTGTTGTCGATCACTTTCAAGATTAAGAGCACAACTGTTGTCATTTAAAGTAATCACCCTTGGTTCTGTACTAACAGCATGCAAAATGCCTGGCATTAATTAACTGAACTTTTCAACTATCACTACAGGTCTTTGCATACAGTAAAAGCTACAGCTGTAAGCTCAAAAAAATTATTGACTGTTCCACTGCATCGTTTTGGTTCAGAAACATACTCCATATCAAAAGAACTGGCATTCTTTAGAGAGTAAATAGCTTGTCTTGTGTATCAGAAATTCACATACAATACACACACAGTCTATCTGGGAACACTAACACAGCCTAGCTGCTATGGTCAGGGGTTCTGGACAGTCAAAGCTCCTCCTAGAGATGAGGAGGTTGCAAACACCTCTTTGTACTGTGAACTCCTCTCTTTGCTTGCTTTATGTATCTAAAGCTGCACAAAATGCACTGCAGGTGCTTTGAATCAAAGGTCCTACCGATAAACTGATGTCCCAGCAGGTACTTGAAGATTGTAACGACTAACTTTGTGAATTTAGCAGAACACAAATTATAAAGACAAACCAAAAGGAAGACAGCAATACTTGATGACCTGCTGTTTCATTGGCATTCACTTTTAAGTACTGATTGTGATCTTAAATTTACCATTTATAAACAGAAACTCTGAGTGAGCCATTCAGAAGGAAACAGAATAATGAATTAAATAAAAGCTTGGCATGATTGCATCAGAAAGCTGGATAAATCAATCTTCCAAACTTTACACTGTTCAGACAGAAATATCACATTCTAACCTGTAGCTTTAAGGTAAGACAGCTCCAGTCCTATCTTTTATGCTCCCTACCCTAAAATAACACTGAAGTTCTTTACCACATAGGTTTAATTAAATTAAAACTACTCTGCACTGAACAGTCATACTTAGTCAATGCTGACAGACTTTCCCATACTACAGATTGCACGTAGTATGCCAGATTTCATCACTGAATAAAACTATTAGTTAATATCCCAAAGAGTACTTGAAGGACATCATGGGCTAATGCATACTTGTACTTCACAGTGTCTCACCATTCAAAGCTTAACATCTGTTTCCTGTTGTTTTTTATAAATATATATATATTTATTTTTCTCTAAAGTGCTTTGCATTACTAGGTATAATTACATATTTCAGTCAGAAGAAAAAACAATCTAGAATTTTATTTCCATCTGGAAACAATAAATGAACATTTTGAAACTATATCACAGTGAAAGAAACTTTCTGTCTTTCATCACGACTGAAATGGCTGATGCCTTTTCTCACTATTCCCTGGAATCTGATAATGTGTCTATGAATGAAGGGATGCACTACACAAAAATGAAATTTCATGTAGGAACTAAAAGGTCAAAAAGTAGCACAATTTGTTTTAACCTGACTCTACAAAAACAGGCATCATCTACATTTGGAAAATAACAATGTATGTGAAACATCCTTTAGGATACTGATCACATATGAAATATTTTTTTCCAGTCCTTAGCAGCTGAAGTACATTAGAACACAAGGCACATTACCAGAAAGATTTCTATCTAGTCAGTATATTTTATCCTAGCAATTACGATACACAAATTTAACCACCTAACCAGAAAATCACACCTCCTGTTTGCAATGACACCATGTGCAACCATAGAAAATTGCAGAGACAATAAACATCAATATCTGTGCATCTCTATGTCAGTACCAGCAAACTGTTCAGACAGTGATTCTTTCCCCTTACCTAAACCAGGCAAAAATCCAAGTATTTAAATTCTGTCTCATGTTTGAGTCATGATAATGCGAATAGCTTGCTTGCTAGCAAAAGGATTTTGTCCTCTGCCAGCAGTGAAGACCAAAGAAACCCTTGTCCATATGGAAACATGACAAAATGGCATTCCCTCAAAACTTCATTCCTTTGTGGCAGATATTACTTTACAATATGTCACGAGGGGTGTCTGCTGACTGTTGTCTTTCAGAAGCTGAGTGGTGCCACCACCAGCACAGTCTGGATGAAAATCAAGCGGCTGTGGCCCATTTTATAAATTCCTCTGCTGCAGTGCAGCTCAGGAACAGATGTGATCTTGTGATGCAGGCACAGGAATGATGACACAGTTATGATCCAGTCTGGAAAGCCCGCAGCAGTTTTGTTAAAACAAATGAACAGGGAACTCTCCCCTCCCAGTTCCCACCCCCTGTGAGTAATGGGGCTGTAAAAACTAAGAACATGTGGGATGTCCCTGAGGACACTGGTTGAAGGCAATACCTCTCCCTCACCTGTGCATGACCTGGGGAGATGTACTGAAGCCACATGATGGGCAAGCTTAGTGGCAACCCCTACCCCACATAATATGACATGACATGCTCAGGTCTTTATCCTGTTACTAGCATAAAGGCAGGTCACACTGGAGCAGTCAGAAGCCCACGCAATTCTAGCCAATGTAATTTGAACCTTAAAATCAAATCTTTGGGTTGCCAGATGGAGGGCAAAAATCTGTTTTGTCATATGGGAAAAATGCCTTCTACATTACCAAACAGAAAACTGGTATTAGCTCAGGCCTTCCTTGGAAGTGGATATAAACCAGACTGCAAGCTGTGATTTGCTGATAGGAAAACTAGCCGTGAGAGCCATATGCTCAGCCCTAGCTGTTCCCAGCTGCTCTCCTAGGTGTGGGATCTCTTTACTGTTTCCAACCTCAGAAAACTGACAAACTATAGCTAGCTAAGCAACTTCTTCCTCCCTCACAGCTTAATATGTATTAAGCCTAATCTCTTAAAAAACCAAACCATGCCACACCAAAACCACCTAACATGCCTTCAAGAGCTTGCCACATATTCCTTTATAAAACAAGAGCACAAGCTAACTCAAGTTCCTGCACAAGTAGTGATATTCAGGTAATATCACAATACAGTAACTGCATTTCACAGTCCAAGGCTTCAGCTGAAGTTTGTCACATTTCTTCCTATGAGTCAGTGCACAAAGGAAACACACAGCACCAAATACACTAGGCACCTGATTTGTACACACAAAAATATCAAGAATTCTCCCACCCTGTTAACAAGTGGATATGGTTCTTTCCAAGATTATACATGGTTATACCCAAGAATAAAAAGAAACTTCTTGCACAGTACCATTAACTCCCACAGCACCATTTAGATATCTTAAACCTTGGTTCCTGAAATTCTTCACAATAAACAAGCTGGCATCCCTATCACAATTTGCTTTCAATATTAAAGCAGGACTGACTTTACAGTGGGTAAAAATGTTGAGCACCAGCATCTCCATTGGGTAGATTGAATATTACTCAGCCTGTGATGAGCCATGAGCCCAAGTACATCTGAGTCTCTACCTCACTAAAACACAGCTGAGTCAGTGACACCTTCAGCATTAATACCACACTAATGTCTGTGCACCATGCAGGAAAATGGTTCAGTGCTTTCAAAGATGAGAACTGTTATTGTTGCTGCTGCAGCCATCACTACAATCCTAAAGAGCCTTTGTGGAGCTTCAGAGTGCTGTTTGTCCAGTTCCAAAAACTGATTCACCTTAAGGTAAAGTGTACATTTCATTAATCGTCAGAGCAATGGTTTAATGACTTAAAACCAGCCAACCAAAGAGCTAATACTAATTCCTTGTGAAATTATTAATTCTGACATGCCAGAAAATACACATTTTTTTGTTTTCTCTATGGTCCTCTCTAATTTCTCATCATTAGGCACTCCTCAAATGAAATATTTTTTTCCAGAAGTCAAATAATACTCCTTTTTTCAATATGTATTAGAAACACATATTGGGAAGGTCCCTAAAAAGGTAATTTATTGCAACAGCACACTGCTACTTTAAATAACTCTCTGTCTCAATCATACTTTATGCTAATAAAACCTTGAAAATTAATTAAAGCATAGAGAGGCACACACAATAGGCAAGGAGGATTGTCACACTACCTTTTTGTCTTCAGAAAGCTGAATGAGTGAAATGGATTGCTAGTTTCATCCATACTATAAATTTGTTCTCCAGCTCAAAAATGAGAATCCCATAGGATAGAAAAGAATTGATGGTTTCTGCTTAGAAGGAAGACATAGAATGAATTGCACACCCCTCCAGAGTACATCTGTACCAAGACAAGGCAGTGCCAGGAAGCCTCTCTATTGTTTCCCCTCATTTCAAACAAGCAAGTATGATATCTAAAATAGCAACTGCTTTAGCAGGTTTCAGTGGAAGGAAAATAGTGGAAGGTTTTAATCAAAACTTAAACCTTTAGGCAAATACTACCACTTTCTTTTGTGAGCTGACCTAAATTTCATAGCAAAACAGAATAAAATATTCCAAACCATAATGACAAGATTTATATCATAGAATTTACATTCTCCAGTAATCCTTGCACATTTAACAGAGCTAAACCAATTGAATTCAAAGAATAAGAAGAGATTTTACATCTTTTCCTCAATTAACAGTGGTACAACAACTCAAAGCAAATATTACTGTGCAGCTTTATTAAAGTTTCTAGAACACAATGTATTTTCTTTTTCTCATTTTTAAATAAAATCTTCACCTCAAGAAAATCAACCTTTTTTTTTAATGCCAAAGCCTAACGAAGCAAGCAGTCTTACTGAAGATTATGTAGATGATGCTGCAAAGCACAGGGAATGTGACAGCTCATCTATCAAAGAAAACAAAAGGGTTTATGCATTTAAACTAAATAGAAGCTTTTGAAATAGCATGGAGAGTAGTTGGTAGAACTTTACTTGTTATACTATAAATAACAAGGGAAGTGAGATGTTATTTGTTGAACAACGAAGGCAGAAATATTAAAAGAAGATGGCACAGTTTGTTATGCAAGCTCTGTGTCTGACAATAGCTTCTACCTCAATGCCTTGAAGCGCATGGCAACTGATAAAAATCCTACTTTTATTTAGCAGAAATGCACTATCCCATATATGCATTTCCTATTCTTTGAACATATTGCTCAGTTACTGGTGATTTTTATTTTCTGCTAGTAATTCACCAGAAGTAAGCTCCAGCTCCAAAGGACTGCTGGGATGAGACAGTCTTCTAAGTAATTGACAGACAGCCTGACACTCAGCACAAGACTGAGTGTGGATCTGTCTGCATTTAAATACTCTTCATTCTCAGGCAGTCTAACAAGCAAGAGCAACATTCATATGAGCAAATCATAACTAAGGTACAGCTAATATGCACAGATTTAACTGGTCAAGCAGTGTGCTACTTAATGTTAACCCCTTTTTGCACTACCAATTTTTATTCACAGACTATTAAATATAGAAGAGCACTAGATGCATGCATAAAATATTCTGTCCTGATGGAAGACTGAATTTTGCATAAATAAAGTTTTTTATGTATCTCAAAGCATTTTTTCTACTAGTGTTATAAAGAACATGAGCTTCATTCCCGACAACACAAATATTCCCTTCCATGTTGTCTGGGAGGAAACCTTTATTGTTCAAAGTTCCCAATTTGTTACGGTTTTTGAGAGAACCCAAGATTCACAAATACAGCATAAAACCTTCAGGAAGACTAAAATGGGTTCTTATTTTGACATTTATTAAGCCAAATCATATTCTACCAGTTGGAAACGAACATGTCACCAGGCATTTACAGACGTTAGGATCTGCTGTATACGAGATGTTAAAATTCTAGATTAGAGAAAATAGTGTAACAAAATGTTTCCCAAAGCACAACAGAGATTCATCCATTTCCCAACTCCATAATATAAAAAAATACATTGATTCTGGGGTGAGCTCATGTTCCCATGACACCATGTCTTAAGGAGTAATTTCAAGGAAATGTGCTATATTTGAAAACCCCAAATAAAAAGAACGCTTTGAGAGGAAGAACAAGAGAGACAGACTATTTTAGTACTAAAAAATAAAAAGCAGGAATACACAGATTAAGCAAAGGCGCACATACAGCTTTCATAGGACAAATAAGCTTTTAACGTAATACCGAACTAAATAGTAAACATCCCTTCATACCTCACCTTTTTTGTTTTCTCAGGAGGACGGAGGCAATTGCCCCATCCTCGTCCCTTTACTATCTGAGGTTCCTTTCAATTATACTGCTAGAAAACAAACACAGTTTGCACAGAGACAACTTTGTAATTACAGCAAGAAAAAGTTGCATGGTCCACCGAGTACAAAACACTACAAAACTCACAGTAATAAGAAGTCAGGGGCTTAACTATTCATTTATTTAAATGTATGCTACAGTTTTCATTTTTTTTTGGTCAAATCAACAGATTTTTAATTGGCACTTTCAAAAGCAGCAGTCTATGAAAATGACAAAAAATAATACTAGAAACAAAGCAAATACATGCCCTAAAGTCCTTTCAATTCTTGAAATTATGCTGCCCTTTTATTTGCCATTGAGGAATGTGTGCATATTATTCCCTTTTTAAACACATTTCAAATCAGCTTACACTCGAGGTTATTCAAAACCTGAGCTTATGCACAACGCTCAAAAACGCTTGGTGCACTCAGAGGAAAAAAAAGGACAACAGAGAAAATGAAAAGTGAATTAGTAATTTTACTGTAATACTGTAATAATTTCCTATGTGCTGTGTCAGGGCACGTTTGAGGGAGCCATCTGTAAGGTATCAGCTTCAATGAGGTTAAGGAACATAAACACCGAGCTGACACGAAAAATCAAAGCAAAAGAGCAAAGAAATACTACTGCAACTCGTGGTACACTTGGCACACCTTCTGCATTTAAAGACTCTGCTGCCATGCAGACTCCATCTCAATGGCTGGTGTATCACTCAAATGTCCTGAATTAATAACGGAGATACAGCCCACAGATGGCATATAGTATGGTTTGAGACAGACTCATTTTGACAGGTGACAAAGACGACTACTCATCTAGTCATGTGAAATTAAGCACTTACGGGAATGGCAGGTGTGAACTGCCTCCTTTATACAGATTTGGAAGCATCCCATCACTCACAGAAAGTGCCATACTAAAATCCCAGACAACTCTGGGATTATGTTAAATCTACAGAGGAGGCAAGCTAAGTCTGAGATGTGAGTCCCTGCCCTTTTACAGCCTGGATGATCTAGAGTCCCTCATGATTTGGATGGAGTCCTAGATACTTAAAAAGAAAATTAAGTTTAAACCTAAGGAAAAGTGAAATACAGTCAAGGCAAAACTAGTATCTAACACTATGCCATGAACATTAATTTCAAGCTGCTATACATTTTGTCTTATTTTTTACTTTTCAGACTAATCCCCATTCATCATTTATCTACTACCATTGCTTTAATGGATTTTTCCCAACCCTCCCTCTCCATCAGTCACTAGAAGTGGATGCTAAACACTGTCTCATCAGAGCACTGGTGAGTAGCTTCATAATTTTTCCAGGGGAAAAAATGCCTGGAGGTTACCTCTAAAGCAGGGTGTGTTCCTTATGTACTTTTGCTACATATTGATACCATGGGGTGATAAAATCTTTGACATCTGGCAGCGTGTGTAATTAGAGCAGTAGCTCTGTGCAAAGACATATGGGCAAGAACATACAGGGTAACCACACACACGTACACTCCCTTGCAGGTTTTTCTAGGATTATATAACGGATTCTAACACTAACCTTCTCCTTCACATCATATAGCACAAAAAAAAAATAATTCTGAGGCAAATTATTTTTCCCTGGCCATAGTTCATGTCTGTTTATTAAAATTTTCTTCTATGTAGATAAAATCCCAAGTTTTCCTCAATGTCATGTTGCATCAATATTTTAAGATAGGACTGGCACTGGGCAAGGGTGTATCTCAAAATCTCAGTTTGAGATCAACCTTGAAATAAGCAAGCTGTTTGCTACATGATGTATCCATTCAAACAGACTGCTGAGACTGTGAGAGCACTTTGGAAAATGCAATACTACTTCCACTGCTTGGCCAGGTTTTCTCTGAGAGGAAAACTGAGGATGTCTCCTTGCAGGTAAACCAAACTCCAACTTCTTTCTCAGTTTTAGTACCATGACCAAGTGTTGAAGTCTCCTGTCCTTCAGGTTCTTTAAACATACCAAATAATCCTCTCTGTCATAACAAACCTCATGCTGGAGAAGTCCTGCCAGGATTTGCTGCCCTCACTTTGATGTGCCCATCAAAATTTTAGCAGTGAAATTTTAAAGTGCAGCTCCCCATGCTCCCTTCACAGCCATTGGTTTGTTCAGTCTGGGGTGAACTGCGTAGTGGACAAACTAAATTAGCTTCCAAGGAAATAGAGCAGTAACCATACTCCAGGTCCACTGTGAATGTACTCCAAGACCTGGGTGGGAACAGAGGGATTCAAACTAATGATATGTCTTGGAAACAGCTTTGGGTCACGGGTAGTGGGAAAATTTGATTAAAAGAACTACATTTATTTTGGAGTAAAGACTCCAAAATGCCGATAAATTTAGATATAGTGGCTTCACTACCAAATTCAGTGTTTTCCTCATCTGCTCTTAATACTTCATACTATGAACTAGTATAAGCACAGACATCATCTGTGGCTAAAGGAAACAGGAGATAAAAAATCTAGTACTTTAGATTATACCCTGAATAATTATGATAAAGGCTCTTTTTGTAATTATGTAGGTTAGTATCCAGCATGCCAAAAAGGGTTTAATATTTTGCATGACTATAAAACATTGCATGGTTCCAAACATATCTTTCTTTTCAGACAAGAAGGCCCAAGTGAACGCAGAATTTATAATTTGAAAACATGTATCTGCTTCTCATCCCAAGACTATTCATGTTACACAAGGCACTACTACCACCATATTTACTGAATAAAAAACTAAAGTACTAAATTGTCAGACCACACAACACAAGCACAGTAAGGATTTTTATGAGATTAACAGCATCCTTTGACAGCAGTGCTTGAAGGTACTGGTTATGCTATTTTATATCATATGAAAACTTAAACTGACCCCCTACCTTAAATAAACTTGATTTTGAATGGCCACTGGCCCAGGCCCCCAGATCTACCAAGCCTTAAGCCTAAGAGCCTTAATGCCCATTACAAGAGCTCACAGCTTTCCTTTGCCCCCTCCTCTGCTCTAATCCCACCACTCCTGACCCAGGGGAAGTTCTCCTCCTCCTCCTCCTCTCCTTGTGCTGGCCTCCACCAGCAGAGCAGCAGAGCTGCTGGCTACCACTTTTTAGTGGAGACTATGAAACATTCCAAGATACTGAGGCAGATGGAACACCCTCACCTGTAGGTAAGCTCCAATAAATATGGAAGAAAAGTAAACGAATCAAAATTATTACTTTTAGGCTGACTCTCTAGGGAAGCTCTATCCAGATCTCAAAATTAATTTCTACATTTAGATGACTACTTTTGCTCATTGCCACATATCATTTCAAAAGTGAAACGAACCCCTGCTGAACAGTTGCATGTGTCCAAATGTACGCAACTGACAAAAATGTCTGATTTTTAAAAAAGATACGTGAAGGGAATGACTTTGTCCTTTGCATTGCATACAAAAAGTGACACGAGATTAGTACACTTTATCAGGTAAATTTTTTTCACAGAAAGCCAAACAACATAATAATTAGACAGATGACTTCTAACAAAATAAATTAATAAAATGTTGCACCTTTTAAAACAATTAATGAAAGATGTTTGCAATGAATAACACATCTCCATAGCTTTCTTAGGAGATAACAGATCTACATCTGGATTTTATCCTAATCAACTGATGTGAGAGTTAATCAGCTTCTCACTTAACTTTGGCTTTTTAAACAAATTACAGTCTTACCCTTTCCTCAGCTGGAAAGTTAAAAGTATGTTCCCCATAAAAAGTTTATTTTGTTTGGTGAAAATGTATACAGGAGACAGCTTACATTCCTCAGTGATCCTTCAGAGAAAAGCCTGGTAAGCTTGGAAGAGGAGATTAGATAGAAATGCAGAAAGCAAAAAAAAATAAAATAAAATAAAAAATAAAAATAAAAATAAAAAAATCCCTGATTTAGCTTGAGTAATCAGCAAAATTATGTCATCAAATTTCAAGACCAGAAATTCTTGGTCACATCTGAAACACAGAAATGTGATTAAATAATCCTAGAAAAATCATATAAACTGAAAATTGTATGGAGCACTGAAGAGCATGAGCAACAGCAGATGTTGCTACTGCACAAGAAGGCTGGTGCATACAAACACATTTTCTGCACAGCAACATTGAAGACACATATTTTCAATAGGCTTCCATGAATTCCTCTCCCTTTGCCATGACACCTAAAGATTCATCTTCAAAGATATAAGAGTATTTTTCCTAAATATGAGTCAGGTATAAAAGTAAGTCCTACCTACAGCACCTTCTGGAAAATTTTGAAACAGGAACATAACATAATTACATAAATTTACATAACATAAATAAACATACTAACATACATTTACAGATTTGTGACATGCTCACACTTACTATGATTGAAGGAAAGCAACATTCTTTCCACTCTTCTTGGATTGTATCAAGAGTGTCCCTTATCTCAGCAGAGAAGTTTGTTATTTACAGCAACTGATTTTTCCATTTTTTTTAAAGCCTTGAGAGCACTCATACAATGACCAGCAGTGACAAAAGCAGCAGTCTATGCCAAAACACTTTTAATAACGTGAATTAAAAATGAAAGCAAAGCAACTCACTGTGAAAATTGCTAAAAGCTTGATTTGCTTTCATACAAGATGCTGAAGAACGTTAAAATTAAAAAAAAAAAATGTAAAAGAATAAAAGCTTATGGCAGATATGGGAGGCCTAGACACAATGCAAAGTTCTCAAAACTACCACCACACCACTGCCTAAAGGCTCCTATTCAGTGTGCTGAGTTAAAACTCTCTTAGTGAAGCATATGCTAAACCAAAGAATAAAACAATAATCCAGGAAATTTGTTGCATCTTTCTGCAGTTCAAATTCTTTAGCTGGTGAAGTGAAAACCATCTTATTCCTACCAAGATGAGATTCCTCTAGCCCATATGCCCCAACAATAGGCAAAGGTGCAGTTATAGCACTCTGATGAGAAAATATTGTCCTTGACATCTTAAGCAAACACAAGTGCAACTATGAATGCTATCTTATCTTTGGGAAAGCAGCATGGATACCAGCTACTTATCTGGGTATTACACATGCACATGGTTACAAAATTTACCTTCAACTACATCCTTCCCTCCTTTTTCCTCCTCTTTACAGTTATGTTCATTCTATGGACAGTTCCTACGAATTTCAATAAATCCATTTGGTGACAGAACCCATCAAAACCAACTTACATTTCAGAGGAAACTCTCACTTCCTCCTCTGCATGAATAGGCTACTCTTTCAAATTCACACTGTTACATACCTCTAATTTCACTGAACTGCTTTGTTACATTTATTTTAAGCACAGATATACATTTATATTTCTATTTCTTATCATGGAAGCTCTAAATACGCTAAAAATAGGATAATGGATGCATCACTGAGTGAGAACACCATATAGTATTTCTGGAAATATTTGTCTGAGGTGCAGCAGGATTAAAAATTCAATCCTATAGTCCATCACTTGCAAATGACATTTCCTTTGGTTTTAGGAAACACTACACATACACACAAATGAACATCACTACAATAAAGTCCTACATGTCAGAGATCTCAGCAATATCATAATTCCAAAATTACTTGAGTGTCTTATTATCTCAATAACTTGCTGTGTCAGGCAAATGGTTTAATACTGTTAGTCTAATTTTGTAAATGCATTTGAAGTCTATTATGTTTTTAAGCTACTGCTTAAAATGAGAAACACTTCACACAAGGTTCCATGCTGACTCATTCAATGAATGTCCATGTCGGCATATAAATGATTCCTTTTCTTCCTTACCTCCAGATGCTCTAAAATATAGGGAGGGTTTGTCATGCCAAGCCTCAGCATAGCTCCCTCAGGAATAACTTCAACCAGCTTCCACAGAAGCGTGGGGAGGTCTGTGCCAATGTCTCTGCCATAAGCCCCTGTGTCTTCACTGGTCAGCCATATCTCACAAACACCCTCTGTGAATAAAAGAATGAGATAATTAACAAATCTGTTTTAGAGCTGTTTATTTTATCATACAGCTGCTCACTCTTTTAAATGCAGTATTTCACATGGCTATTATGCAGCCAGACTGGGTATTCAATTGCAAAGGGGAGGGAAGGAGAAGGAAGGCTTATCCCATGGGTAGCAGTGGGTTATTAAGTTCATTTTATGAGCACAAGAGTGCTACAACAATGCTGTAAATTATCATTGCTGTGGAGTGATTAACATTCACAGCCAATGACTAATTCTGTGCTGCTTCTACAGCAAGTCAGACAAGTTTAATACTCTGTTTTATTTTTTGAGCCTAATTCATTGAACACCACAAGAGACATCACCCAAGCAGAGTTTGCACTAATGGTTATTACAGTAGTTAGCTTATTAACTGGTAAGCTTCCAGTGAGCAAAACCAGCTGTAAAGAGCTGCAATTAACATTCCTCCTGAAGTAACTATTAAAATCTTGTATTCTTTAAATTATACAACTAGCAATGCAATATTAAGGTTCTATTGAAAAGGCTAGTGACCACTGTATGACTATGGGATAGCACAGGAAAACCTGTTTCCTGGCAGTTAATGCTTCATTTTCCATCAATCAGAGCCTTAGGAAGTAGTGCATTTCATTTATATTGTAAATAGCAACCTCGAACACTGATATTTGGTAATAATATCCTCCTACTCAAACAGGGGAAAGATTGTACCACTCTTTAATAATAGTTGAAAGCATTGAGGTTTCATGAAGCCACTTCTGCCACCCTGCTCAGCTTTCATCCTTTTTGCAATGCAATCCCTCTACCCTTCCTTACCACCCCAAAGCAAGAAATAAACCATTGAAAACAGGGTGTCTGTGAAGAAAACACCTGTGATTCACAGCAAGATACCATACCATTAACTCAGTGAAGAGCTAAACTTCTAAAACCAATCGTGAACTGGTAAAAGAAAGAATCAAAGACTAGAAGGTGCACAATTCATCAAAGCCAGCAGAGAATGTATCGTAAAACATAAATGTTTATGTTACAAATTTATACTAAAATGAGGAAAACTTAAGCACGTACACCGACTTTAATCACATAAAAAGCAAGAAACCCAGAAAATCAAATGTTTTACAAAATGTAAGTTCAAAACTGCTAGTCTTAAATTCACAGTGTAACAATAATGGCAGAGAGCAAGCCACGCTGAGCATCAAAGTTAATCCTGTTGGCTAAGAATGTTTTCAAGGTAATTTATTACTTAGAATGAAAAATGCTTTAAAATTTAAGGCTAACTGGAAAAATTATTACTTCTTAAGTTTTGCTTCAAGAATAGATTAGTGAGGGAGATGTGTACAATTTGGATCTTGATAGAAATCTGGTGTAAAGCATTCCAGAAGTACTAAGTGCTCTTTGGTTGACCATTTGCAGTCACAAGTTTGTAGTCACACTCAAACTGAGCTCCCTGTGCAGAATCTGCCTGCAGGACACAATCACACAGTGGATTTCAGTGCATTTGCTAATGTTTTTAGAATTCATCTCACCACAGGCAATACCCACCACAAAACATACTCTTGGGTTTGCTGCCTGCCCTGAAAACACATGAAAAAATAAGTGAATTTTATATGCTGTATGTTGAAAAGAAGAGAAATGTAAGGAATCTAAGTGACCGATGCTGTTTTGTTTAGTTTGGGTTTCTTTATATGAGTCTCCAACAGTCATAACAACACTACAAAACTTCTTAATTTGCTGAGTTTCTACTATAACAGAGTAATTCTCATTTGCAAGCTTTCAATCTAAAGATTTGCATGGGGTTTGGGCTGGATTTCCTTTTTGTTTTTTTCATGAAAATGGCTGATGGAATACTGCCTCACAGTTACCAGATGAACACTGAGGAAAAAAAATAAATCACTGGCTAGGAATGGAAATAACATTCCAATGGAAAACAACAGTGAGCTTTTAAAGCTGCATAGGTGGGGACCATTAGCCCCCTGGTGGGCTGAAACTTCAAATTAAATCACAAGAAGAGGAAGCAGCTGTAATAGTAAATCAGCAACAGCAGGAATAACTGTCTCATCTGCTCTCCGATCAGGGTGTTGAACAACAAGCAATGGGAATAATTCATGCTGAGACATCCAAGGATGTAGTCTTATGGGGGGGATGAGGGCAGGGAGGGGGAAGAACACCTGCATTTTAGGAAAAAGTTCACGTCCCAATTTCAGGCTGACAAAATGGATCTTCAAATACTGAAAGCTACTGTGAGTGATAAATATTTACAAGTAGGATCATTAAGAAAATCAACTTTGTACATAACTGTGTGTGATAAGAGGTTTTGTGTCAACTGATTTTGGTCCTTTTTTAAAAGTGCTTTGCATCCTCAGTTTAGGAGCCTAAACTTACACCAGGTAAGAGGAGAAAACAATAGACCTCTCAAACAGTATTAATGAAGCCAGTCAACACTTCCTATTTTCACTCCACTCAATTCCCCTCCAAACTCCAGTCCTCCACAGGAATCTATCTAAATCCACTGTCTAATCACATTACAGAATTTTTTTTCTTTCTTTTGCAGTGAACCTCATTCAATCATTCACCACTCTGTTACTGGGCAATTCTGGTGCTAATAAAGGCAAGCTGATTTTGTAAACAAGAAAATTGATCCAAACTGCAGACTTCAGATGTGCAAACTCAGAGCATTTGTCACAGTATTAAGGCCAATTATTGTTATATCCAAGTAATTAAAAGTCTGCCTTTGGTCACAGCTCGTAGTTTATTTCTCACATCACTATCCAGCACAAAAGAAAAACCTTAACAGTCGGCCTCTGATCTCTGCTCTGCTGTAACTGGAGATTACTGAGAATGAAAAAGGCTGGAAAAAGAATAGGTTCCAAGCAAATGAAGGAAGTTCTGAGCCTATTCCTTCTCACATGTCTCAATATAAAAAACACTCATTGCAGATTATCTGACATGGGTTTTAATTTCATTTCTGTGGGGTAAGCAATCCTTATCATAAAGGAGACAAGAAATCCTACATCTATCACTTTCACAAAATATGTGCATGCCTTGTTTAGAGACCACTTGAAATTATTAATTTCTTTAATAAAAAACTTATAGCATTTTTATTTTGCTTTATCTTCACATCACTACTGTAAACACTGTTTTCAGCAGTACCAAACATCCTTTAAACTGATGAGAAGTGCACTCCATCAGAAAAATTAATTCATTTCAATCTACAAAAAGAACTGAAGATGTTAAAATATTGGACATCAAATCCCAGTGAAATTCTTGTATTTGACAACTGACTGTACAAATGAAATTAAATCCCCAAATCCTCCTGATTTTTCTTCTCCTCCCCTTCTTGTTCTTCTCTTTCCTGGCAGATTTTTTAAATGTGAACCAGAGTGGCTTTTCCAACAGCACAATCCTCTGCAGGCTGCCTCAGTGGGAGGCCCCTGACTCTGACCTTCTCAGTAGCCCACATATGCTTATCAATAACTGCCTGACCTCCTTGTGATTCTTTCTCCAACAGTGAATTCTTAAAGCAGCCTGCAGTGCTGCACAGACCACAGAAATGATTTTCCCAACGCACCACAGAAATCTGAAAGACCATCTGCCTAGAGGAGGCCTCACATAAATGTTTGTGTCTTGCAGACTTAAGGACAGTCAATCTGACTATTCCTCATCACAACCTCAGAATTCTTTAAAAACAAAAAAATCATGGCCAAAGATAAAGGCTTAGAAAACAAAATTCCTTGCTCAGAATGATCTTAGCCTCCTTTATTTTCTCTTCAACTATATGAGTTTCTTCTTATTTATTCAGCATGGATTTTACAGGAACCATTTACATACTTGATGCCATGTATGTGCTAGATGACTTTGCTGGATCAGTGCCTCAACTGGGAAATTATGAAGAACTGTGCATATAGCAGATCACTGCACCTATCTGGATATAATGCAAGTTTAAACAGGAAATGAGATGTGGAGGGATCAGTTTCCTCCTGTAATTCTGAAGTACTCTGCAAGCATTGATTCACCCTCGTCTAAGTGTCCCCTTAAGACAGTTCTACCACAAGCATCAACACAGAAGCATCCCATTGCAGGGACTTCCATGAAAGAGAAAATCAAAGTGGGAACAACTCACTGATGCTAAGGGGGACTTGGAAGGATTAATTTCCAGTTCACCAAGAAACCCTTGTCCTTATTTCATCTGTATATATACAGGGCTTCTGGAAGACAGAAAGAATGGAGCTGGACACAACACTGTACAAACCCTAGTTATTCAGATAGTAACTCATGTCACAATTAGAGAACGCAGGGTATCTGGCAAGCAGATGATGCAAGTAGATCTAAATAAAAAAGACAGGTCTAGGTTCAGGGCTGCTGAAAGAGGCAAGCTGTCAGGCTGTGACCTAAAGGATCAATGCTTTTTCTGTATTTTGTAAAGTGCAGCTCACCTTATGGTTCAGCACTGTATCGTACAGATAAATGCAGTGCTTCAGTTCTGCTCACGATGCACTGTGTACAAACTGTCTCACAGCCTGAATTTCTAGAGGAACTTTATTAATGCTCAAAAATATTTCCTATTTTTAAAATACCTACTTTTTTACCCCTTTGGACAGTCTTAAGGACATGGAAGATGGTTGTCCTGTTTTCTTAATGCTTGCCACAAACAGGAGAACAAGATCCAAACAACATCATGAGTGTGGGCTGAACTTCTACAATTGCAGTTGTGTTCTGAATATTTCCAAGGACAGCAATACCACAGCCAATATGGGCAATCTGTTCCAACATTTGATCACCCCAAGGGTAAAATATTTTTACTTGCACCTAATTGCAATTTTTTGTGTTCCAGCTTGCCCAACTTGTTACCTATTGTCTTACCTCTGCAAGACCTCTCTGACTTCAAAAGAGTCTGGCTCTGTCTTCCCTGTACTGTCCCATTAGGCAGTCATAAACAGCAATAATAACTCTTCTTAGCTTTCTTTTCACAAATCCATTTCTTGTATGTTATGCACTCCATCCTCCTGATCATTTCACTATCCCTCTGCTGAATTGCTGCAGTGTGTCAGCCTTGTCCTGAGGCACCCAAAAAAGGACAGAGCACTCTCTCTGTGACCTCTCACAATTGCCAAGCCCAAGGCACCAGTCGTTCCCTGGGCCTGTGGCTGCATTCTCCAACAGCAGCTGGGGCACAGCTGGCAACTGCAGAGGGGTGCCACTGCTGACTCACGTGCACCAGCTTTCCCAGAGGAACTCCAAAGGCTGCAAAGCTGCTTCCCAGACAGTCAGCTCTCCACATCCACAATGCAGCATGGTGTTATTTCATCCTAGATTTCGGACATTTTACCTGCCTTTGTCAAACTTCATGAAGTTACAGTAAGTCCATTTCTCCAGGCAGCTGATGTCCCTTGCAATATTAGCTGCACCCTCCAGCCAGTCAAGTACTCCCCTAATTTGGATATCATCTCCTAGATTCCACCTTGTTATGAAAGACATGAAATACTGGCTGCAAAATACCCTTAGTAACTGCCATCTAGACATTATACTATGGACTGTCCCTCTGGGAACCTGACATCCCAATAAATTCCTTTATCTTCTCACCATCCAGTAATCCAGTCTATACCTCACCACTCCAAGAACATTAAGAACTGTGCTGAAGTCATAGACAAGGTAAACAAAACCAAACAAACTACACCTAAACAAAACAGAAAATCCCAAAGGAAAACAAAAAATACAACTCCATCCCAAAACCTCAAAACAAAAAAACAAACAATATCCTACTGCCTGAAAAAAACCCAAAACAACCTACCCCAAAACACCTCCACTGCTTTCCTATCCTCCACAAAAACCAGACATCCCATCTGAAAAGTCACTCAGGCCTATCACAGGGTTTGCTGTTGGTAATCCTATGCCAAGTGTTCCCAAGCACTCTCTTGCCCTTCCTGTGCCAGGATGTGGCTTCTAGGAGTGTTTGTCCCATACACAATAAGGTTCAATTGCACTGTAGTTCCCCAGTTCTGCCTTCGTGCTCTTTCTGGAGGGCAGGGTGACATTCCCCCCTCTTCCAGTCATCAGGAATCTCCCCTGGCTGTCATGTCCTTTAAATGATGAGAGAGAACAGCCTCACAGTGACATCAGCCAGCTCTCTCAGCACACTTGGATGCCTCTCACGGCAGGATTATTTCTGTTACTTCTGGATGTCAGTCTGCAGTTACAAAAACTAGAGCTGTGTTTTGCAAGTGCTTAGTTCAGTACAAGCCTTTAAAGCAGTTGTGGTTTCTACTTCCCACAGGATGACACATATATTAGAGTGCTTAGGAAATGAACACAGTAACTTTTATGGTCTACATATTTTTGAGAACAAATGTTTGGAAACTAACACAAAGTGACATACAGACCAAGTTACACTGACTGAGATCATTCCACCTATGTAGAAATAACATGTTATTTTAAAAGTAGAACACTGAATAGTATCACTTTGGAAGATTCTGTTTGGCTGTGTTGTCTACCACACTTAGTAATGAAATTAAAGACATTTTTTCTTTCTCCTTGCCAACATATTTCAGTAAATGCTTACTCTAACAAATTATTAAAGTTCTCATGTATTTATATAAAAATGCTACACATTAGTATATATTCATGATATGAAATTCTCAGACCCTCTGAAGCCATAACAGGATCTTGATTTAAAGGATCATTTACTACAGATGTGACATAGGTACTTACAGTGAATTCCTGATCCTGCAAACTAATGCAAAAAAGTTCAGGCTATATTCACAAACCACAAAAGAGAAAAATTATTTGGACCTTGGCCCCCCTTAACTCTTTCAGCAATTGCTTTTACAAAACTATGAAACATATTTTGGATTTTGGCTAGATTAAGTTATATTTTCAAAAAGTAAAACGTGCTGTCTATCTCTCACTTACATACTAAGTTGCAATCAGAGCTTAAAAGAACTTTGATGGAAAAGAGCTGAAGAAATACCTTATCAAGCACAATACAAATTAGTTCAGGAAACATCTTGGTTCTACTTCAGTAAAAATGTACTAATAATTTTTTTTTTTTAATTTGTGTTTTATACATTTTCCTCCCAAGGTGCATTCAAATTTTTGTGTTATTTTATGTAATTTACAAAATCTAATCAGAGCTGAACCACAGTAAAAAAACAAACAAACAAGCATTAGGAACAAGAACCCTCCTAATTATTTTTAAGTTAGAGCAACAAAACATTGTGGTTTTGCACAAATTAAAAACTCTCCCCATCCTCTCCAATACCACAACACAGGCACATACTTCTACTACCACCTCTCACACCAATCTTTAGGGTTACTTCGGAGATTTTACAAGAACACCTCCATACCGAAACAAAGAGTTCTGCCCCAGCTACCCATCTACTCCTTAGTAACACCTAAGTTTTAGGTAATGATCCTCTACCATCTGCTTTATATTTAGATGTGAAGTCTGATAGAAGAACCTAACAGCCACATGACTTACAGCAGCTTTCCATTTTATTTTCTGTGGTTAAGAAAGTGGAAGCTACAAATGCATTTATTCCAAATTTTACTTTTCGAAAGTCATGCAACAGAGAAATGAAACTGATGAAATCATTTAGAATACGGGTTCACTGAATTTGCTTATTTATCTAAGTCCATCACATAAAAGTCTCAAAACCAGAACTTCTGCCGAAAACGCTTTGCCATCAAGGCATTTACAACGGAAGTTCACTACCTGTGACCGTTGTAGGGATTAGCAGTTCTACAATTTGTATCATAGTTTATTTTACACACTTCTCCTACTGTACTGATAAGCAAAATATTTTTATAGAAGTTTTTTAAACCAAGGAATAAGAAAGCTTGTAACAGAAGGCTTGTAAAAAGTTTCATTTAAATTATTCCTTCTTCCTATGGCATTAAAAAAAAAGTTTGAGAGTTCCCAATAAAAAGCATGCAGCAGATAGAGCCAACTAATCATTAAATACCAAAGAAAGCATAAAAGGTTCCTCTCTCCCACAAAGCAAACTCTTGTCCTTGCTTACAAAAGAGGTCATTCTACCCCTATAGGGCCCTCTGTTCCTAACAGCTCACTGCTAGAGCATAAACCAGCAGCCCTGTCTCGCTCGTTTTGTAGCTGCAGCGTGTTAGCAGAGGGGAGAGGAAGGAGGGGAAGGAAAGGGAGCAGGATAATAGGTCACTTGCTGCTGCAAACAGCATGATAGCTAATCTTATTAGGAGTCCAGTTTCATTCTGCTAGAACAAGAGAGACTCAAAGGGGCGTGAAGACAGTCAGGCTGCTCAAGTTTGCTCAGTGCCAACACTACAGCATTATGCATCTTGCTTTCAAGGAGGATTAATGATACCATACATCATGATGATAAATTGGGGTTTGTAGTCAGTTTTAAGAGAAAGGGGAAGAAAAGATTTTTTTAAAATGGAGTGAAAAATGCATAGTTGAATTTCATGAGTTGGTACTATTTTTCAGGCTGAGGAAACTATTCTTTTAAGAGAGAGGTCAGTGCTTTTTCTATTGCTCACCTGCCTGCGACCCTCCTATTTCCAGGCATGTGTGTTATGTACACAATGGCCTGTTTTGAAGGTTAGCTCTTGCGCAAATGAAAGAATGAAAAAATAAATCCACTTAATCATTATACTTGCCATCTGAAAAGAGATAAAACTAAAATTTGCCATTCCATATAGAGACATAATGCAAGAATTCTGTTGGTTTTCAGAGACAGTGGACATTACTACCTGAGTTAACAGAATAAAAGTCTCATGCGTATTAATGATCAGGGACATAACTGCCTGATGTTAATTAGTTCTTTGCTGAACCAATAACATTATTCAAGGAGCAAGTTCAATGATAGGCAATGGTACATACAGCAAGAAAACAAAGCATAAAGGACTGGGTGACTACAGGGAACAGATTTGCAAAAAGAGACTTAAACACAAAGGAAAGCAATTTCAGAAAACACAGACAAGGCATGAGTTTCGAATTGCTCTGCACCCCTGTGCACAGCATATAGAAATACAGGTTCCTGAAGCATGGAATTATTGTTCTCAATGTCTCACAAATACACTTTGTGAAGTATTGATATGCTCATGTTGTCCTGGTACTACAAGCAGGCAGAGGATATTCAACCCTCCACCAGAAAGGTCAGTCCAGCACCCTGCACAAATACTCTTTAGCTACTGAAAAAAGACAAAGAGCAAAATTTCCATAAACTTAAAAACTGAAGAAACAAAATTTCTTATTGCTATGCCTATTGTCAAAACACAAATGAAAAACCTGCATGGAGCTCTGAATTCAAAATGACGTATATGAGAAATCTTGTTTATGACTCACTCATTATAACATACGCTTGCTGTTATAAACCCAAAACATGGGCTATCGTTCTGCTGTAGATGAATATCAGATGCAAAGGGTCACACACTGCACAAATTCAAGGAAATGGTCATGAGCTGTAGGCATATTACAGGATGCAGTGCTAATTAATGGAGGCTTTTTACTGAGTATCCATCTCTGTAGTGCTAATGAGTTTGGATTAATTTAAACAACGTGTTTTCATGGAAACTGATTAATTCTTGGGAAGTAGCATGGCATACCAAGTTTCAATCATTAAAAATGTTTGTAGCCAAGCTAAATAACTCTGAATCTGAGTTTATCATCATATAAACTTCTACAGAAAGAGAATGACTTAGAACTTCTACAACAGGAGCTTACACACAAGTTGCCAGGGTGCGTTGGAAGTATTTGACATGGAATTTCATCCTCCACAGAGGATGCTCAAATTTCTTGCATTTTCAAGAGCTGAATTTTATAGTCCTATTTCATTCAATTTTTTTTTACTTTTACTTTTTAAAATAGATGAACAGCAAGAGGAGAAAAAACCTACATTTTGGGTATTTACAGATGATATTTTAAAAATTAGCTGAAAATTAGTTGAAATAAGTTGGGTTACAGTAAAATGTTTAAATTTCAAAAATGTAGTCAAAGAAAGGAGATCACTTATGTCTTTTTTTGACTGAAAAGCTAACAAAAATGAATAAATAATCTTTGTTCTCTGACATATACCAGGATTAGGGGAGACATCTTTTAAAACATTTCATATTCTAATCACAAAACAACCCTAGAACTCAGAATAGAGTACTCTCATAAAGGACAAATAAAAAGGTGTTAAATGCTTTGTTTCACACTAAGTTATGAGCCAAGATATAATACTGTAAACCTCGAATGACAACACAGAATACAGAAATACTTTAATAAAGAAAGGCTTGTTTTGCTTTGTTTTTTATCAATTCCTCAATATATCATAGCCATTTTACGTGGAAATACTGAATCCTAGGGATAGGACCGATTCTAATTACAAGTATTCTTTGTATAAAGTGTGAAAATAGCTCAAGAATCTGTCAAACTGATGCATCCTAGAAGACAAGAAAGCAGGGAAATGAGTCAGAATGTTCAAGGGCAAGGTGGTCAGCTAAACATGGAATGCACTTAGGGGATTCCAGTCCATAAGCCAGCAATACAGAGGGGTAAATACCATTTCTGGGATAATAATCCTTATCTAAAGTTACCTTATCTCGACAGCACAGCTTATACCATTCATTATGGCCGGTATCTACAGGTAAGCCAAGCTTGCTGCACCTGGCTATAAGCTAAAACAGTTCCTTAGCAAGTCATTAAGTAGCAAAACAAAGGTGGGTGTATCCTTTTCTCTTCCGTTGGTTTTTTGGGGTTGCTTTTTTGTTTTTTGTTGGTTTTGGTTTTTGGGTATTTTTTAAATGAAAAAAATAATTGCCAGGAAAATATGCATTACAAATTAGAAAGTCTACAGATAGAAATAACAAAGTAACCCCCTAATTTCTGTCAAACCTCTATTTTAATGTTCACTGTTACTTAACATATTTTCTCAAATGAAGGGTATTGTCTCTGCAATTCGAAATGGGTGAGTTTGACCAAAAAAGGAGAATGTTTGCATTGCACTAGTAGTATACATTCCCCAGTTATAAATCAGGAAGTTCTTTAATTACATCCACTGAATTCTCACAGGGTACTCAAAGTCTTCGTGGTGTGTAGCCACCTTAATCTAAATTTATTTTAAGTATTCAATGATAGACTGCCAAAATATATCATCAGCAGAATGCAATTAAAATGTGTTGGAGATGTCCACAGGGAGGTTAAAGAGAAATCATTCAAGGGTTTTGAAGGATATTAATGCATTTTTCTCAAACAGATTAATGCTCATAAAGGTCTCAATCTAAACAATAATTTACCTTTTGATGAACTTATTATATGTCAACATAGGAACATGAATTAAATCTAAATAAAAAGAGATGAGCTTCTATCCATGAATCATCAACAAAAGAATATTGAGAGTGAAATTACTTAGTCTTTTAAAGGCTAGAATTCAAACAAGATCCTAGTCACTCAGAATAAGGTTATTATTCCATCTATTAGAAAACTCCCCAAAAGAGATGACACCAGGAAAGAAACCCTTAAAAATATTATTGAAATAATCCAGAACAGCCATTTTAAAATACTTTTTCTTTAAACACTTAGAAGCACAAGTCTACAAGTGTTACACAAGTTTACCTTTGTCTTCATTTCAAATTTTCTGAAATGTGTTCCTTAGACTTACTACTAACACCTTAAGAGCCCATATTCAGCTCTAAGACACAACTCAGCAATGAAACTTGAGGAGAAAAATTATAAATGTATCAAACTTTGCAAATCTTAGAACAGCTGCTCAGCTGCATTAACTGTTAGAAACCCATCACTAGGGAAATCTTGATGAAAAATATCACACACTTGTCTCAAAGACTTCTTTAATGAGTTATCCCTAACACTAGATCACATTTCCCTTCAAACCAGGTAATAGCATTTCAAATACTACTTCTCTGCACACCAATTGTAATAGTTGAAGAATCATGTTGCTGTTTCTTGTTCTTTTGTTGTCCTTTGTTTCCCAAGATGGCTTTTCCATCAGGAGTACTTTCCATCATTTAATGGAGAGTTCAGTTTTAGGAGACTCATCCAACCTGCCAGGGGCCTGTGGATGCACCAGTTTATAGGTCACTATGGAGAGAATGTGTATTTGATTCAGAGAGGAGTGGAGCAGGGAGCAAAGGCCAGGTTCCAAAGCCTGGCTGAGGTGCTCACATACAGCTACAAGGACACATCCCTGGGAGAGGAACATGCAGAACATCCCAGGGGTTATAGGGTGAGGGCTGCCATTTGTCTGGGATGGTGCTCTTGCCCATGGCCACCGCATGCCAGAAGTTTCAATGGGCAGCGGAAAATGAGGTTGAAGAAAGACTCTTCCAGACAGCACCAGTTCTGTGAGTGAGCAGGGACACGTGTAAGAAGTTGTATTAAAATGTAAAACAGTCAGCATTTCAACACTCAGAGCGATATTACTACAGCATACTGATGACTGATTGTTCCATACAATCGTAGGATTGCAATCAAGCTTCAGAATTCCAAAACTACATTATTTTTAGAGGAACTTAAAGAATCATTTTCTTTCAGAACCCCATGAGCCCTGAAGATAATTCCAACCCAAACTTTCTAGAGGAATCACAAATCAAACACAAATGGTATTCTAAAATGTTTCTCATTTTTTCTGAAAGAAATATGATCTAAAGAAGCACTTTTTTGCATATCTTTATGTTTTCTGATAATGATAGATGGGATATTTTGTAGAGTAGTTTTACTAAAAATGCAAAATGCATATCACTAAGTTGGATAAAAAAATAAAACACAGACAATACCCTACCAAGTCATCAAATATCCAACCCAAAATACAACCAAAAAATTAAAATGTGTACTATAAAATACTCTGCCCTGCAGCAGAAGAAATTTCCTGCATGTTCATACACCATTTGTCACTTCTACATATGCCACAAGCTTTAGTAATGCTTGGGGGAAAAAAAAAAAGAAACCTAATGGAAGGTCTGGTTTTAGTCTGTTTCAGAAATAGGTGAAATGTCATTTCTTAAATAGCATATCTTGATTGTCAATAATTTCTTTTTAAGAACATGAACTTTAGCTTTGGGTCATGTGCTGTAATATCCAAATAATCTAATAAAGAGCTTATAGTAACTCTTAATTTGTAGCATAAGACATCTTTTTGTCCCTATGCAACACTAACAACAATTTGGCTGCAATTTACATTGTGTTATATACCTTTACCTGGTTTTGTATGAACAGAAACAATTGCTTAATAGACATGGTAATTAAGTGGCTTTGTGAGTTTACCATCTTTTCAGAAAGATTCCTTCTAATATTTCTTCTCTTCTGTCTCCATCCTCTAGTAAAATACTGAGAGCAATTACTTATTTCAAGCGCTTGCCTCAAAGAAAAATTAAAAGGATGCCATAAATCCTAAATACAGATCACAGAATACAGTGGAACATATAAACATACACCCTAAAGTGATGCACAGGATGAAAACACTTCCCTGAAACCTACAGAGAAGCTTTAGACACACGTGTAGTATCTCAGCTCAGACACTGTTTGAGACTCAGCCATGGGAAAGAAACCTTTTAAGACTGAGTGTGAACATATGAACACAAACACAAATTAGAGAAATGAGCAAAACTGGCTGTATTCAGTAACACTAGAGTCTTAACTACAGATTGGCACAGAAAAATAAACTAAAACCTCTTAAAAGAAAATTTTCAAAAGAAATGCATTCCTTTCCTCCAGCTGAACAAAATATCCAGTCATCTTGGGATTACTATGAAGTTTTCCCCTGTTTGTTTAGATTTAGAGTTACTTTTCAAACAGGAGTTTTGATGCCACTCTTACTTATGAAATATTAGTTTAAATCAATCAGAGTGGGTTTCGGGAATAAAGAAGAATGGACAACATTCAGCTTCTATTTTTTTAGAACAACTTCTCTTTCGCTTTTATTAAGAACTGAGTTAGTAGATCCCTAATACTTTTAACTGAATCTCCCTACTCAAGTCTCCAATGTGGACTCAGACTCCTTAAGCTTGTATTTGAGAAATACAGCTTTAATCAGGATACCTAAGAAAACAAGGCTTCCATGATCATGTTGTGCATTTATCATTTTATTCCAGTGACTTCTGAATTCATTGACCAATTTCTATGAAATTTGGCAGAAAAATAGAATTCTCAACAACAGTAAGTTCCCACAAGTCTAATGAACAATAGTAACTGGCCAGAGAAGCATTCCCCAATCATGTGTCTCACTTCAAGGGAAAGAACTGCCTCTCAGTTATTTTGGCCACCAGCCTGGAATATCACACAAGGAAAAGAAGTGGGGTTCATACTGGTGAAGTCTGTCATCATCACAGGGCACCAAACTTTAGAAAGCAGGCTGAATCACATCACAAAAAAGCTGGTCTTCAAAAAAATATCATAAGCATTGCATAAACGAAAGTACAGATTCATGAGAATTTGCAACTTGTAATTATAATTACTTGTGCAAATTCTTTAGTTTACTCCTACTTAAACCTATAGAATTGTATGTGACAATAATCAATAGTATGGGGCAGTTAAATGATTTGCTGTCTTCAGGTTGTTAATATTCTTTATCACCAGGGCTCCAAGCAATTCATCAAACCATATGCTTGAATGCAAGCCACTGGAGCAATAGTTTTTCTGCATATTCACTCTGTGTATGTTTCTATGCATGACAGAACAAATATTAAGACTATCTGACAGTCTCTATTTTATTTTGCAGGTCTGTTCCAACACATTTAACCACAATGCATATCTCCTCTCTTTCCTCCCCTTCAACCTGCCCTGTCGATGACCTGAAATGCAATTTAAATGAACCACTCTCTGCTAGTAATGAGAAATAATTCAGTCTCAATGATGGTTTGTTAAAGCTTCTCTCATAAAAGAAAGCACACATATCTTTTCAATCATTTTGAATCATTCAAAGACATTTTGGCTTTTAAAAATCATTCACTAGTGACGTTAGGGAGGCAAGATATAAGTCAAATTTCAAAGTAAAATAATTTATTTGTTCCAAGCATTAATTATAAATTTAACATAGGGGAACCATAGCCTAAACAATTTATGTGCTGCAGTTTCAGAATTACTAAATTCTGCTGCCTTCCCAGATTAAGAGGAAGGATTTAATAATTCTCCTCACTGCACATTAGTGCCTTTTCTTCCCCCTACAAAACAGCACACAAAATACAAAAAATTAACAGCATTAATTGCACAAAAGAAATTAACTTGTAAATAAGTCCAGTACATTTAATTTAATTTAACATTTAATACCAAACTTTTGCCTAGTTCTGTGGAATTACTACAGACAGATCTACAAATGCATTCAGTCTCCCAGCTCCCATTGATATCCTTGAGCACTAGTCTTTACAAAGGCACCTAAATACCTCTGAGCATATTTTTGGGATATATGAACAGCGAACCTTGCTAGAACATTTTGTATGCAGTCTATAATTCTTCTTCAACTTCACATAAAACTTTCTGCTATCTTTCTTGTTTAATCCAATCACTGAAACAGAATGACATAGTAAGACAGAAATTCTGGATAAGAAGCAAAAATTTGCAAAAATGGACTCCACTTTAGCCCGGATAAACAATTTAACATGTAAGGATCACAATGCACAAGTGTTACTGATTTAGAGGAGGATAATTCTTATGAAAGTGTCTGCCTCATTAAAAACAGGATCATAAAACAAAAAGCTCTGTACTGCTAGACAAACTCCATTGTGTCTTGCAGAAGTGTCAAGGCTTGGCAAACATCCAATTGCTGAAACATTGCCAGGAACATCAGATATATATTAATGCAGGATAATCTGTAAGAAAAGCATTCTTTCATAAACATTTTTTTTCTTTGTAAAACCATCAATCAACTTCCTAGCTGAGCACCATGTGGCTCAGCTTAAGAGATCCTCAGGAATGCTTCAGTGTCTATAAACCACTGACTTACTTCACAGACTTGGTGCCTTTCAGTGCCCATTGTCCTAAGTATTTGCTGAAGTTATTTGGCTGGCTGTCAGCAGCTAATTCTGATTTGTAACTTGGGAAACCAGCAGCAGGAAGTCCTTGGATCTGACTAGTGACATCCTCAGCACCAATTAGCCAAGGTGCAGATTGCCAGTAAAGAATTTTTTGCAGTTCCACTATTTAATAGGAAGACTTAGGACCACCTAAATATCTGTCAGAAAAAGAACTAACACAAGCATCTTGTTATTTAGCCTATTTTGAACCACAAAGTGAAACAATAGGATATAGGCTTTTGTTCCAAAGTTGTGTTTCCTAATAAAGATATATTCTAAAAAACACAAGTGCATTCACAATTCAACACACCAGCATTGTAAAAATAAAACAAAGCACTAAGTTTCCAAAGGAACCTTACCACAGAACAGCAAATTTACATGGTTTATAAGAATTGTACTCATCTAGCCAGGGAATAAATACATTGAAAGAATGGCTGAAGTAATTTCTATACTAAAGGAACTCTACTGACATTCTGTAGAGTTCATCTCAAATTATCAGCATCTGCCTCCCTATTCCATAGGAAAAAGGTAGTTTATTTAAGCATCTGATCTTCTGGGCCACTCACTAGTTTCTAATCTGAAGCATTCCAATATTATTACTTAAAATGTATGTTTGAATTCTGTAAAATAAATTAAAACACTGTTATTTCTCCGTAAGTTCACAAGAGTCAGAATGAGGAAATTAGCATTGTTTAAGTCAGTGTGAGAAAATATAAACAACTTCACTATAGCTGCAACTACTGGATTAATTTTTTGTCCTCAGATTTATGAAACATGAGGGACTGGATGACTCCATGTAAAGGCAGTAATGCATTTCATCTCAGATTAACTTGAATACAATCCAATTTAAAGGAGACTAGAAACCTGAAAGGTTTTTGATGGCTTATATATCACCAATTTGCTGCCTGTATGAAGTTCTAAACAAAGTGATAATTTAAAGGAATAATACAAACCAGTGCATACATCCTGCATTACTGTTTTTGCTTGGACATGTCCAAATAACCTGGCTTGCAGCAGCTATCTGAGACACTTATTTAAAGGAAAGCAAATCTACTAGAGAGCCTTGAAAAATAAAATGATGGGCTGAAGTTAAAGTACTAGGAAAAAAATAAACGTGGCTTATTCCAAGATAGATTATGTGCTTACGCTGCAGCTGTTCCTGTAGTCTGGTCATATT
Source organism: Rhabdornis inornatus (assembly GCA_013397075.1). Taxonomy (NCBI): domain Eukaryota; kingdom Metazoa; phylum Chordata; class Aves; order Passeriformes; family Rhabdornithidae; genus Rhabdornis; species Rhabdornis inornatus. The sequence continues at coordinate 2,534,488 of VWZS01007332.1, read as the reverse complement.
TAATTTAATTTCTTTAAGAATGGTTCTTTAAAAAGAATCATATCACACTCTGTAACGTTAGCATTATTTGTTGATGCCTGAATGATCTCAGTTAAAAAATAACATTCATCTTATCCTACAAAGAGCACTTAATTAGCTCTCTTTTAAACTGAAAACACTTCATGGCTATGTCGCCCAATGTAGATGCAATTTTTTATTTCAAATAATTAATACATGTTAGAAATAAGAAAATAAAATGCTTTTTGAAAGAGTGTCCTTCATCTAATTTCTCTTTCTATAACTAAAAAGTTGGTAGATGAGTTTTCTTCTTACCATAATTAGTTCTAACATGGTAGGAATACATATGACTCTAGCCAGTGCCAGGTACTGTATAAACACCAACCCAATGCATCTTTTCTAGAAATCACACTCTTATATCACCAGTTTGGATACTGGAAGAGAAAAGTATACACATTTGTCACATTTCTCTGGAGCAGTTGTTTCAGGAGATTATTTTTCATTCATTTCTCCCTTCTAAGCCACCTCTATAGACTGAAATTATGACACAACAGTTTCAGCACTGCTGCAGCCTAAAGGTAAGCCTCAGTAGACATTTCTTCATCAAGCATGACCACTTCTTTGCAGACAAAGACTGACAATCAAGTCTACTTGACTGGCCAAATAAGTTCTGCTTCTTCCAAGCCCTTATTTTTCTTCTAAGGGTCTCATCCTACATCCTAAAATGAATCTATTCCAGATTCTAGATCTGTTGGATCTACACACTCCTATATGCTGCAGGTTTATGTCCTCTACTTATCTTTGCACAAAATCAAACACCAAGCTGAGGAGACAGGCCTTNCCCCCCCCTTCTTTCTTAATTGCTAAGTTTTCTGCTGAGAAACAGCTTTCTTACATGGCCTCCTGTTTGGCCCCTCAGTAATGAAAGCAATGTTATCAGAAAAAGTAGTTGGAAGGAAGGGCACTGGACAGTGGACAGTCCTGACACTGACTGATGTAAACTGCTGCTTAGAAAGAATGAGATGTATCCAGGGGTAAAGGATGATGTTCAACTTAGGGGCTCCAAAATTTCAGCTGTCACAGGTGGTGCTGTGAAGTGGTTTTCATTACACATACAAATTCGATAAAGTGGATCTAGAAAAAGCTCTGTAATAGCTACAATTCCAAATTCAAGCCTAGGATGGTGCAAATCAAATCAGACCTGCACTATACAAAAGGATGTAAGTGATATTTAACCTCTCAATTCCTGATGCAAGAATGCAAGCCCTACCAAGTTTCACCGTGGTTTGTTTTAAAAATTGATATGCTGCAGAAACATTCTGCATAAAAAATGCATCTATTAAGTATTTAAACTAATTATTTAAGATTAAGTATTAAAAATACCTTGAAGAATTTAAAGCGTAAGAGATTAAATACCTTTCAGCCCCAAACTGCATGTTATATGAAGGTGAGTGTTACATTTTATTCTGGTACCATTCTATCTAAATTCTTAATAGAACTCCCTGCCACAGTAAGGGCAACTTGTATTTATGTCAACGTTAATCCTTATTCTTACGTGAATTCATATGTTTATTAAATTTTTCCATAATTCAGTTAGCATATAGACAAAACAGTGCATATGGATTTCCAAACAGCTCTCAAATGTCCTTCACCAATAACCTGCAGAGAAAGTAGTATCTCATGGGATAGAAGGACTGATGCCTCTTGTGTATTGCCTTGTTACAGATAGCAAGCAACTGTTCGAAATAATTTGTCAGCTTTTACAATAGACAGAAATTACCACGTTTGTATATGGATTGGTGTGTTCAAGAGACAAACAATCTGAAAAAATTGTGAAATAGGAACACAAGAAAAATTTGTGATGGCATAAAATTATGCATAGGAAGTCAAAACTAAATTCATTTTAACAACTTTTAGAGCTGATAATGAACTAAGGGTTAATAATAATAACACAGCCCATGAAAGCCTGTGCAGATAAACACAAAATAACATACCACAAAAAAAACCCCAAAATTAAACCCTGAAAAATATGGGCTCAAAATTATGTAGTACAGCCTGGATCAGGACAATAAATTTTTCTCTAGATAATTTTTTGAAAGCATTATCTAACTGATTAATACCAATCAAAAAAAAAAAAGTCAGCAGAATGTTAACACTGAATAAAAGAGAATAAAAATCTAAGGGGAAGCTAATGCTACGCCTTTTCACACACTCTTGGCATGTCAAAATTCTGAATTATATCACAGCATTTCTTCATAGAAGTTATCATAAAGAAGACTGTAATAAAGCAAACAAGAAAATAGACCCAATAATCCACAGTTCAGTTTGAGAATGACAGGGGTGAAGGAGAATACAACAAAGATCTACAAAACCATGACCTTGCCAAGAAGATCATCAGGAAAATGACGATGCACCTATTTTCAGTATTTGAGATTCCAGAACTTAAAAGAACCAGTAAGTGTCTTGGGCGAAAGCTTTAAGTAAAAAAAAAAATTATTATTGCAAACTGAAAATATGAAATTCATTGCTATGGACTGTTGCAGGGACTGGAACTGTAAGAGTCTGTAAAAAAAATTATGAAGAAGAGGCTACTAAAGATGATTTTCAGACTGCAATCTCTGACATGGGAGGACCCATGAAGCTGGGAGGCCATGCATGGCTTAAGCTGAGCCTCACCTCGAGCTGCCTTGCTTCTTTCCCTATTCTCAAAGCATCCAGTACTGACCACCACTGAGGAAAAGCAGAACAAGCTTCCTGAGTATTCTTGGCAGTTCCCTGACACAACAGAGCAACACTTCTTCATGATACCTACTTCAGTCACCAGTCAAGGTGTAAACAAGGCAGGAGAAAATGCCAAGTAAACTGATTATAGATGAAACCATGATTTTATAATAAAAGACAGTGTACTGAACAGCAATTCCAAAGACTGCTACAATTTTCATAGCCTCTCTATTCTAGGCTTTGGTCTCAATTCAAGGGAAATACGGGCTTTGGTGAAACATACTGGGGAATCCCATACTCTAAAGCAAAATCAAGTATAGATATATGGAGTTATATTTTCCTCAAACACCTTGTCAGGCTGAAAACGTAAATCAACTGAAAGAGAAACTGAAATGTCACATTAGGAAAACAGGCAGCTGAGCTCTGCCTAAGCACGCACTTACAAAGCTTTATCTAAACTATATCTCTTCTTAACAAAAGGAAATCTTTTTATTTGAAGTATTAAAATATTTGTACTTGAAAAGCTGAGACAAAGACATGCAATTTGGATGCCTAAATGCTGGAGTTTCAATTAAGTCAAGTGATGTGTACCAGAATGTCATTAGGCATCTAAACAGAGTAGGAACACCAAGAGCAATGAGAATGAAGTGTCACAGAGCACGACGAGATGCAAGCATGGCAGAGAGCAGCAGTGCTAAGTGCAGACAACTGTGCCACCTGGATCCAGGCAATAAGATGATCACCACTTTGTTTTATTCCAAGGAAAAAGAACTGCCAAAAACTAAGAGGTCTGGGCTTGCTTAAAAAATACTCATCCAACTGAGATGATTTTAGATGAAAGAAAATGGGAACTGTGTAATTATATACACTTACCTTGACAAATAGAAAGCAATCTGTGATTAGAACGTAGTAATTAGTTACAAAACGCTTCCCATGGATTTAATTACCCATCAGTCTACATGTTTCTTAATTACTTTTATCTCATTGAATCAGTAAAAATTTCTGCCTGGGGCAACTGCCACTCATTTATTTACACAGCTTCTAGTTTTTACAGTGAATATATTACAGCAACATGGCCAAACAATGCTAGAATTACAGTTTAAATTTCATGAATAAGAAATTTCTCCCTCAATTTTCCATGGCAATCATTTTCTTAGATGTGAATTCAGACCAAATTTATTATCCATGTGTTCCGGAAGATTGAAAACATCCAATATATCATTTAAAAGAAATTCAAAGAAAAAACACAAGGTCTTAAGAAAAATAAAAACAACAACCAAAATACATTATACTTACATAAATGGAAGAAAAGGTCGACAGACAAAATTGTAAACCTAATATACACAATTTCTCAGAGAAATGCATGAAATTTCTAAATTTTAATCAAATCTTAAGATATAAGAACTTCTGAGGGAGTAAAACTGACTCCAAAACTGCCCAGTTATTGGTATCATCCTCCATCATTAGCACGTCCTCCTCGGTGTCAGTATTAGTTAAGGTCAAGAGATATGATTAAGTCACCCAATCTGCACAGAGTACAGAGCTGCCATAATGACTCACATGGACAGAGAAAAATTACAAAAAATGAAACCAAATTTGTAGTTGCAGAAGCAACAAGAAGGTCTAATTTGTCTACACAAAACCCAGAAGGGTCAATTCATATGCTTGTATTTTGGGTAGAGTGACTTCTGTTATGTTTACCTGCTGTTTGCTCTGACAAAAAACTCTTTGCAGCAAGAACTTTGTCTTTCAATTGAATTGATGGGTACAATATTCCCAGTATGAAATAAATAACCACTACACATTGCATACATTTTTATAAGGTAATGTGCAATGATAAAACTGTTTTTTTCACAATTGAATTTTTCAGAATTTATGACTAGCAAAAGCATAAATATGGCTTAAATGGCAAATGTGAAAAAAGTCCAAATAACAAAAATGAATATCATTCATATTGAAAAAACACTGGAGTTATTCCAGCAAACAAAAAGATCAAAAGGTAGGTTCCTCTAGCTGTTAACACATTAGATATTACACTTTTCTCAAATGAACTTTCCTAAATGGCTACTATCCTGAAGCTTGATAAAAACCATGCCTTCTCTAATGAAGATTTGTTTTGTTTTTGTTTTGGGGTTGCTGCACTTTATTTTTTAAAATATTATTAATATATCCTAATGGACCTTTTCTGTCTCTCTGTGCCAGCATTTCTGTAATTTCTCTTTTACCTTATTGTTTGAGATATCATCAATTTCATATCACATTTGCATATGCCTAAAAATTATTGAAGAATAAAAACATTAAAATTGTCTATGAGATGCTATCTTACTGCATGCTTTCCTAAATGCTTCTCTATCATTTTAAATTTTATTTTTTTAAAAAATGTAAAGTTATCAAAAAAAGAGGCAGTTCCAGGATATGCCTTTAGTCTTATTAGTTCAGGTGTGTATAAAAGATTGCATCTCCTATACTATGGTTTTATTTCTAGAAAACACACCAGCTCAGATTTATTTTCTCATGCATATAGGTACTGAAAATACTTCTAGAGCACAGGAAAAGGTGTTGGAGTAAAAGCTTCTAGCAAGAAAAAAAGCAAAATCAGTCCTTGCACATCAGCAGGGATGCTCATGGCATCTTCTGGAGAAGCAGCAATGCAAAGCAGCAAGGTCAGCTGGGCTGAGGCTGAGCAGCAGCAAACCTCAGCTGCAACCATTGAGGATGTGGGACACCTCACCTGCCTCACACAACATCATCTCTTCTGCTGGGCTCCTTTCACACCTGGCCCACAGAAGTCCCTGCTTTTCGGTGTGAGACTGAAAATGCATGTCTCAGCCCTGTCATCAAAAGCCAGATTTTCCTCGTAGCTTTAGTATTTAAAAATCAATGAGTAAAGTAATCTTAATGTGCAAAAGTTGCAGGTCTGCTGAATTATTAATAAGCAATACAACTGTAAATGCTTTTGTTCACCATTCTTCAGTGCACTTGCAAATGATTTCAAAACGAAAGGTGCTGAAGCATGAAGATTACAGGCAGCCATTGCTTTTTGAAATCACAGTGCAGGGAATTGGTGGAATTCTTGCCTGCCTGGGTTATAATCAGACATTGTGAACTTTCCTTGAAAGCAGACTTCAAATTCACAGGGGTCCCCAGCCTTCAATCAAGAGAGTGCTTGAAACGACCTCCATCTGCCATTTTAATGTATTCTTCCCAAAGACTTCCATAAATATTTAATATAAGAAACGCACTGTTTAAACACAATGAGTAGCTTGTGAAATTAAAATTGGCTGATGGATTACACGATATAATACACAGTAAACAATGGTAGAGAAACCATAGGCAGAGCCACACACTTTCCTTCTGCTCTTCAACTAAATGAATCAGAAAGGAACGTGAAGGCAAATTTCATGACACCCTTATTAAAGATATAGCAAACCTTGTACAACAGCCTTAATACAGAGCATGTCCCTAATCTCATGTGTGCACAGGCACACAACAGACACTTGCCTGTCAGCTGGAGAGAAGACATACAGAATATTTTTTTTTTTTTTCCTGAATCACTTCTTTGCAAGGCATTAAAAATCTTCCTCCCCAGCCTCTTCAAAGCTCTACAATGACAAAGCTGAGAAGACAAAGCTCTGTCCAAGATTTTAAGTCGGGGCTTAGAAGGGTGAATAATTAAACAACCCAATTTTGAAAAACACTAGACATCATATGACACTAAACCTACAGCAAATGCTTTGCAGGCTGCCTGACATACAGCCTCAACCAAATCACTGAGACAACTGCATTAGCAAATCTGTCAATAAAGCACATCCTGGCAGTTTTTTCACACATTTGTACTTTCTGGAAAAGCAGTTGTATGTAATTTACAAAATTCCCAAATTTAAACATTCACAAGGAGGTTAGCAATGCATGCTGCCTGCTCTGTGTGCCTGCATTCGATATTTACATACAGATACATATACACATATATATATATACAGGAAAAGATTTAAATTTATTTTTACCCTACCACATTCACTCCTTATAATATCTGAAACATCTAAATATAAAAACATAAATACTAAGAATATTTGTATGTTTTCAACCCAAAATTATCCCTCTTAAACATTTTGAAATACATCTGTGGTACATAACATCAGAATATACTTTTCCACTCCAATCTACAGTGTTCTTTACCAGTAAATAAGAAGTGGGCATTGCTTCTGTAAGAAAAACAGTTCTTTTTTAGAAAATACCATGCTCTTCGTAGACAAAAAAAACAACAACAACAACAAAATCAATCCAGGACAAGAATGAAAACAATGCTTAATCCTGCATGGAAATGTGTATCTAGATAAGGCTTAACTTCATATAAGACCCAAATATGACACAAATACAGGAATTCACTGAAGAAACCAACCCTAACATTGTCTGTGTGTGAGAGGGATTCATTGAAGAAACTCACCCTCACATTACTTCTGTGTATACACACATACATACACACACATGAAAGTGTTTATATGCCATGTATATGCATAAGTTGTTTTGCAGATTTCTCATATCCAGCACCTCATAATTCTGTGAACGCACCAATAGAAATTTACATGCAGTAGCAACCAATGGAGTTACAGTCCTAATTTTTATTGTAACCTTCTAGACCTTTCGAAATAAATCAAATAAATTTTAAAGCACATGAATTTAGGCAAAGGAATTGTTCTATCAGATGTATTTTTTATTATTATTCCTGATCACCTACAGCATCAGAAGAGGCTCCTTTTCTCATTTTTAAAACTCAAAATTCTTTAATCAAATTTTTATTAAAAAGAGAAGTTACAGATCAAATTGATACCTACCCATTGCCCAAGTCAAGCCTTCTCAATCCAATGTTAGGATCTAAATCCTTTAAACGGTAATTAATTATGAAATTTATACTTTATATAATCCTAAATCTCAGTACATTATTTTTTCTCAAAAATTCACAAACATTTACTCTCCTTTACTCTCTCTCTGGATACGTTTATTTCTAAAAAGCTCATTTAATGAGATTATCATACCAAATATATTTTCTGTAACACATGCAAACCAGAGTCTTGGAACCTACGTAATCATCCACTAAATAAGATTTCTAATGATTCTTCAGTCAAGGACACAAAATGCAAACAAAAAAATCATGTGATACATCTTTTGAAAACAATTCCTGATTCTCTCACCAGCCATCTCTACATACAACATACAAGCATGTACACATGTGTGACTACATGTATCTTTAACAGAAAGCAGTTTCTGGGAGACAGAAGAATGTGTGACATGGCCCAACACAATAATCAAGATAGCACTTCAAATCCCTTAACAAGTTTCAGTTCAGCCTGAACAGCATTAGAATCTAATAAAATACAGGGCAATATGAAATGATGGGAAACGTCTGGTCTTCCCAGTTTTACTCACAAACATAGGTTTGTTGGTAAAACAAAACAAAACAAAACAAAACAAAAACCAAAACAGAAAAGGGAAGGAGGGAGGGAAGGAAACACAGTAATCTTTGGAAGAAGGGGAATAAAAATAAGTAACCCTGACCATGCAGAAGATCTGAGAAGAGGCAGAGTAGGAGGAATGCAAAAGTCACAGAATAACAGAGGTCATGAATCTGGTGTTTCCAAGTGCTCAGAGCACTAAATCTGAATTTACTGTTGACCTCGGAGAGTAAAAATGTTCTCCAGTTGTTCAGACCCATCAAGCAGATCATAAAAATTAAGATCTATAGAGATGCTCCTACTTATAAGGGCAACTGCTCTTTATCATCTTCACTACAATTAATTCAAAATATTTAAAGAAGTCCATGAACTAGGAAATTACCGCTTTCAAGAACAGATTACAACATTAGATAGCCGTGGCTTAATTTGCATTGCTGACAAGAAAATCCAGAAAACTCATTAATTTTACAACAGATACAACTCCTTATTTCATTACCTTGTTAACGTTTTTTTTTTTCCCTGCTTTATGTCTTCTTTTTGGAAGAAGAGCCTTGCTTCTCTCTCATTTAAACCTAATGATCTGGTCCAACAAAACCATTTAGCTACTTTCATTTGGAATGAGTTTCCTGCAAGCTGTAATAAGTAAGCATCTAGCTACGACTAACAATGCACTGACACTCAAAAAACACACAAGTTTTTAATGTCAAAGAATATCACTTATATGTTATTTCCTTTTTGAGATACTTGTAAAACAGTTAACAACTTTAAGTGCCAGAAGCAATCAAACTATGGAGGTTTTTATAATGTTAATTTCCCAAAATGCTTATTAACTTTTCCTTCCTTGCAAGTGAAATGCAAAAACATAATTTTGGAGAATTAAGCCGTTGTATCACCTAAAAAATTATCAGAAACCCCACACAATGCTCCCAAATGTATAAACTGACAGCTAAGTTTCTTCTTGTGCCAGTAGAAGTCTTCACCGTGAGGGAGATGAAGACTGAAAGTGGAGGCACAAATTTTGGCACCCTCACAGCTGCCAGCACAGGCCACTTAAAGAAGGGGTGCTCAATAATTGCTGTTTTAAATAAGCAGTGCCCTTAGACAGCAACTTACAGAAAAAGTAATGCTTAACTGCTAAGTTGCAGTTACTTTTATGCAAAATTAGAATAATATAGCTATCAATAGAATAAATAGAATAAAATAGAATAAAATTTCTATCAAAGGGACATAGACACATAATTGAGCAGATACCATGACTGGACCTTTACATGATTCTGGCAGTCCAAGGAATTTATAAACATCATGTTATAGACCGTAAAGTGAAAATTCTCCCATTTATAAGAAATTAGAAAAAGCAGAATCAGTGCTGAATCAGGCGACAGAGAACACCAGGCTGGGTAGTGCTATGCTGAAGACGGTGCAGCTGTCTTCCAAGAAGCCAAGAACTCAAAAAAATATCAACAAATCTCAAATAAATGCTTATTTATGTAAAAACACCAATAGTGATGAAAATTAAAAGTGGTGCTGAAGACTAAGAGAGTCCAATACTATGAATACCAAAGACAAAGGCATTTGCTGGTATTGTCAACATCCAAAATGTTGAGAATATTTATGTCAGAGCAACTGGAAAAACATATTCTGAAAATTATTCTTGCCTGAATAATATCAGGTGTGTATGAAATTTTGCTGATTATGAATCAAAGTCCATCTTTTCCCACCAGGTCAATATCCAGGACAGAAGTATTTTATCTGATTTGTGGAACAGTAGAGATCCTCAACAGGCCTATAAATTCAAAATACTTAGTACCTTAAAACGATGCATTTCATAAAAGAAAGTGATGTTAATAGTATAAATTTCCCAAAAGACTTGGTAAAAATCACAATAAAAGCAATTGAAACAAACTAACTTCAGAAAAAAAAATAAAATACTGTATTAATAAAAGTTGCCAATGAATAACTTGTTAGTTTCTCCCTGAAACATTTTAAACTAGTTTTGGGCAGTGTCCCCTCCCCCACCCTTTTTAATTCTTGTTTTCAATTTACCACTCACTTGGAAGAGTGACCTTACTTTTACCCTGCATCTCCCTCTGGTGGTTTTCTTTTCCGACTATTTAAATGCAATTGTAGTAAGGAGATTCTTCTTGCCTTGCTGTAAAGCAAAACAGAGTTTTAAGTTTCAACTATTTTCATCTCCTTCCACTGGAGCTAAACTAACACAATTAAACTGAAGTTGTCTAACTCAACTTTCCTTCCCCCACTGACCCTGCTGAGCGTTCTTTGGTTGTTTCTCTGCCTCTTTGTCTGGCCATTCCTTCAGCCATACCCATGAAAACCCATTGTTTTTCTGAGAGAGAGAACTAGCAGGATTACAGAAACAGACAGTCCATACTGCAAACATTAATGCTCTCTCCAGTATTTCCTTGCACACATCGGCATTACTACAGTTGCCTGCTGGTGAATTTGCATCGCTGGGATTTACAAACTGGAACTGCCAGTGCTCCCATGCTGAGGATCGACAGCAGAAAGTGAAGGTTTAACTGACACAGCTTGAAGAGATGTGAATGAGCCAAAACCAGCCCTCAAATTTCTAAAGGATGTCAACCTGTTTGCTGACAGAATATAAAGACACACACATAAGAGGAGAAATGCAAAATGTAAATCTCAACTAGCACTGAAAACCTGCTCCTACCAAAAATAACACCAGCAAAGAGAGTATGAAACTCTCAAATTTGCTACATTTCATGCTTCTTTATCTGGATTGTTCAGGGGGGTTGTCCTTGTAGAAGCTGTTTTTTTCATCAGTATGCTTATATGGAGAATATTGCCAACAACATCTGATGCTTTTTGAACTTAAAAAGAATGAAGCCGAAGTTTCCAAGGACACAGGGTAACATTTTGATAGGCCTTCTAGTACTTACTACTTTTTAACTATTAATGGTTTAAGTTGTTAAGTCAGTACAGATGGTTCTGAAACTTTCATCCAATATCTCATTTTCCTTAACTTGGTTATATTAAAATAATTTACTGTTCCTAACAAATACAAATAGTTTCTTACACTGAAGAGTCACTTAAGAAAAATGATTCCTTATGGAATCATGGCAGAAGGGAGCAGAAACCACTGCTGTAGAAAAAAGAAATCCTTTAGAGTGATAGATGAGTAACTAACTACATAAATTGTTTTAACTCAATCAGAAACATTCAGGAAAAATATTCACAAAGTGGAACACAAGAGCTTTCCTGGCTTCAGAAAAACATGATAAACAATGGACAGAAAAATAAAACGTATTGAAATGATTACATAAAGTCTTTTTAAATGATATCTAATGTTAGCACCATCTTCCACTCACTTTTATGCTCTCGAGACACAGCAGTGTACCAGAGAAGCATTAATCATCAAGCAAGAGTAAAACATAAAACCTATCAAACTGTAGGGTGGTCTTTTCTCAGGAAAAATGTCAGAGCATCTCACTTTGATCTTTTTTTTTTCTCTTTCAGAAACAGACCAGGAAAACTTCTTCACCCTAAAAAAAAAAAAAAAAAAAAAAAAAAA
>VWZS01007332.1:2504576-2522715 GCA_013397075.1 Rhabdornis inornatus | reverse complement strand
AAAACCAAAAAAAAACCACAAAAAACAACAACAAAGCCACACTTTCCAGTCCAGTTCAGAAAATAATCTCCAATGAAAATAATTTCCTTCCAGTGACACCAAGTGACAAATTAACATTAAAAATGCTGGATCACAAATATTATAATCATAATTTCATTTGAAAGAAGAAATTTCTGCTTTTATCATTGAGCCATTAAAAAAAAGGAAATAATGTCTTAATAATGACACTAACAGACTAATTATACATCTAGTTTTCAGTGTCTAAAAAACACACAGACTTCATTTTGTCATGTCCAGAAGCCTGTAAATTTAATAAAATCAACACTATAATTAAGATTTCAAAATAGCTTCTATTGTAAGAGTTTGCCTTCAGTAATTAATTACTTCCCAGGAAAAAAAAATCTCCTGGGACTAAGTGACCATTTCACTCAGGAAAAAAACCACACACACACACTCTATATATAATTTAAATAAGTCCATATGTTCTACATAGAAACCAGATTTCTCCTGAAAGTTTTTTTTCTAAGCTGAAAAGTGGAATATAACACAATTTCTTAGCAGCATGAGAATACAACTGCTACATTTAAGTAAGAAACTGGCCACAGTCTTCTAAAGAGAGAACACTCTGTTGAGGAGACACCTGGAATGTCAGCACTCATTTCTGGAACGCACAACTGACCTTTAAAAACAACTGATCAGAAATAAAATCAGATGAACAGGGCCTGGGAGTGATAGGCAAATTCTGAATCTCTTAACAAAAGTCAAGAGTTTCCCTGAAGGTTTTTACACAAATTAGGTGATTAGCAGAATTTTTGACTAAGAAGTCCAGTCTAAAAAAACTGGTTCTGAATCTTTGTATGCCTACAGTGAACTGAGAGACCAAACCTCAGCACGTAAGTCTATGCAACATCTGAATGTTAAAAAATAGCTAGAAACCCAATTATTGTTAATATATCTGTATCGTATTGAAGGCATTGAAGTAAATGGGTAATAGACTGGAAGAGTAAAAATGGAGTTCATGTAGAAACCTCTTTTCAAAAATCTCTGTTATCTCTACTATTGCCTGTCAAGTATTTACAGCACCTCATAAGAGACTCTCCCTCTCAGAAAAACAAATCAAGAAATGAAATTAACTCTTGAATTCACAAAAGTTAATCTTCCTAATACTGGAATTCAGACAGATATATGCAAGAATTTCTTGTTATATAAAAAGACAAATGAAACATTTTTATCGTAAGTTTCTTTCCTGTTCCAAGCTTTTGCAAATAAAAATCCAAGTTAAGTAAACCAGGAAATGGCTAATGACTCAATATTGAATATAGTTTCACTATTTGAAATATATGGCCATTGAAGTCCCAATATACTGGTATTAAATGCATTTTAAAACCATATTTCAACAAGAATTAATCTTAGCATAAATGTTTTCCGCTATATGGAAAATACTTTTATTGTGTGACTATTAAAAAAGCCTGTCATTCCTGTGCAATAACTGATCTATAAATGTATTCAATCATGTAATCTTCAATGAAATTCAAAAGCAATTGCACAGAAATAGCAATCTAAATGCCTTTACAGGTCACATATTTAAATATTTGCTTGTTACTAGACACACAGAGCTAGGCTGATTTCACCAAAGGTGCATAAATGGTATAAGTAAATAACAGAGGCCTGAAGTGTAACATTGGTGTAGCTACAAATCCAATGACATATTTTTTCCTTGCCTATCCAAACTAAGATACAAACTGTTAGCTTAAAGCTCAGATGATGGTGCATATGGACAAGAACATCCAGCTTTATTGATTTCCCCCTCTTCCATTCTGATGGAGGAAACACAGGCCCACAAGACTGAGGGCAAATGTTCAGGTTCAGCAGGGAGAAAGGAATCCCCCATACAATCAATATATTGGCCTCACCGGGATTTTTTTACACACTCCTTTGAAACTGCTGACCCAACAGAACAAGAGCATACATTGTTCAACAGCCCAACTCTGATTAAAGGAATTATGACCAACTTAAGTGGCAGAAACAATATTAAAAGTAGCATGTATCTAGTTTTAAAGGAAGTTGTTACTGAATGAGATAAAACTCTGATACAGTTTACAAATGAAAATATGGAACGACTATAGAAAAACTTGTTTCAGAAAATCTAAGAACTCAGCAGATGTGTGTGAAGAAGCCTTTTATACTTATCCTTCAAGTATTTTCAATTCTAGTTGGGCAAATAATTATCAGCTCCACATGAGACATTTTACATAGATGGAAACAGAAAAGTACAGAAAAAAGAAAATACAGAAAAAATTTAGTAAGTCCTTTATGCTTGAAGTAGAAGCCCACAAAATTGCTCAGAGAGCTCTACAGACAGCAGTACAATCTCATAAGCTCTTGATTAAGTTCTTCAAACTCAAAAAAATCCTGTAGAATTCAGATGGGGCAGGAGATGTACTCCTGAGACAAATAATCATCAGCAGACTCACAGGACCCCAGCAGAATCCTTCCTTTTGCTACTCAGAAAATTTGCCTGAAAAGGAAAATTTAGGATCAAAAATGCTTGTGAAAATTTCAAATTTAAAGTGCAATAACAACAAGCTGGACAGCAGTACAACTACCATGCATTATGTAAAGCTGCAAAAGTCCTTGAAGACTGCACAGAAAAATGGAAAGAAAGAGGTGGGCTTATGAAAATCTTGCCCACTTAGAAGAATCTGATACATATGAAAAAAACAATGCTGCAATAACTGGTCACAGAGACCTGTTTGAGCAGTTTATTGCCATAAAATAGCAACAGATACAATGTCACAAGTTCCCTAGAATCTTATCAAAATACTAGGTACTTCCCAAAAATCAAGACATTACTACTTTGAACCAGGAGGGAATGCTGGAAGTACTAAATGCTACCTCCCATAGAAATGACACTAATTAAAATGCAGAAAAACAGCAACAACAACAATAAAACCTGAAAAAACTCATCTATCTATGCAATATAAATATACATGCAGACAAAAGTGGATGTGTTCTGCCAGGACTCAGACAAATATCAGTTACCTCATAAGCTGTGATTTTCATTTGTGAGAAGTCAGTCCAAGGCAGACTCAAGTTAATTCAATTTAGGTTCATCTGCAACTGGACAGTCTGAATTCTGCATCTGCGTATGCTACAGTGAAGTTCTAAGCAGTTCTCACACATGCAAAGCTAATACATTTATGAGGAACCAACACAAAGACAGTAATATGTAGATCAACACCTCACTTATAGCTGTGAAAACCTCTCTTACAGAAACAGAAATGTTAAATCAATACATTTAATGTTAAAGCCTAACATGAATTTTATGAAGCTTAAAATCCTGGAAAATGGAAAGAGCTATATATTACAAATACCGTGCTCTTCTTATTCTTATTGGGTCTCATGTTAGCTACAATTAAATATTTCAAGGTAATAATGATACAATTATGATTTACCCTAAATAACTACACTAGAGTCAGACACTCCTAAGAAGATCATGCAGAACTGAGTGGTTTATACTGAAGCTTTTTATTGCTGTTTCTATTAAAATTACATTTGTATGTTTGTATGCACAGGTTCGGGGATTTTGGTGCAGCTAAAGTTATGTAAGGTTTTTTGTTTGTTTTTAACTGTGCAAGCATGGGCCTGACAAGGACTTGTAACATCAGTTCAAAGGATGCAATTAAATATTTAAAACAAAAGGGTAAGGGCAGAGTGTCTCTGGAGATTCAAAATAGCCATTACAAAGTCTACTCTATGATACAAAATTGATGATCAACAAAAGTCCTACCCACTTGTTTCTCTATTCTCTTGTTCAGAACCATTAGTTGCCAGTAAACAGTATTAATAAATACTTTGTCATATGACAACCTGTGGACATAATGACTGGATAGCCTGTCAAGACCAGCAGAAAACAACCCCAAACAACTTCCAGTGAACCACATTCTTAAATCTAAGGTTCAAGGAGAGCAAACAAGAAAAACAAAACAAAAAAAAGCAACAAACATCAAAAAATATGCTAATAGGTCTGTAGCACCCTGAACCGCCAACAATTTAAATGCCAGCATACTACAAACTAAACAAGTAAATTTTCTGCTACCTGACCTACACCAGTTATTCATACTACTCTATGAGCAGTAAAACCCATCTACATGTCTGCTGCCTAAGACAAATAGGAAAAGAGTTGCTTTCCCATATATTTTCCAGTAGTTACAAAATTGAACCTAAGAGTCAGCTATACTTTCTACCAAAGAGCTTATTTACTTCTTCAGGTTTTAGGACATATGGATACTCTGGAATACATTCAAACAATTCCCTGTGGTTTATGATAGACAACATACATGATCCTTGGGTAGCCTTAATAAATTTTAAAGTTTGGATAAAATAAATTTGCACCTACAAATGGGTTGTTTTAGATGCTAAGCCCTGCAGCTACCCCTAACAAACACCTCGCAATGAGTTTTAGCATTTGCACAGGGAGATTATCACAGTAGGCTCCTTGACACAGCAGAGCTCACTGTGATAAAAAACAAAACGCGCCTTCCCCTTCTCCCTGGGGGTGTGCTGGATTCTGAACCATTAGCAAATACAACTCCATTATGTGGGAAGGAAGTGGGAAATGGTTGTGCTCTGCAGGTGTTCAAAAATACATTTTCAGTAAGGGAGCAGATGCCTGAAAAGAAACAATTCAAGTAAGCACATGGCACCATAATCAGTCTTACTACTGTATTTGAAAGCAACTGTCTTCCCCTCAAATATACAAGTTACTTGCTTTTGGCATCACATGTATTTATTGCACCTGCAAGTACTTGAATATATTACACTTCTACATTTCAATGTATGGTTCTTTTAAAGCAAGAGGACACAACAGATCACAAAAATTACAGACAAGTCATGAGCCTGGTCACAATAAACCCTGTCAACTTACATGGCACAGGGAGTTGCCTAAAATGCATTTTAATTTTCAAACATTAATGCCAATAATGTATACAGAATGAGGTGTAATAAAATACCATTATCTTCATTTTAGATGCTTCTACTACCTTATATTGCCAGACAATTGCTTGTTTTTATACTCTGAATATGTGAAACATCCATTGTTACAGAACACTTTGGTTCAACTCATTTTGATAAACCCAGACAGAGCCAAAGTGCATTTCTTCATAAGTAAGTGTCAGGGAAATTAAGGTCTTTCCTTGCAAATGTAAACCCAGCAAAACCAGGATCATTCAACCGTGTTGAGTAAAACAGATATCCCTTAAGCAGAAACTCAAACAAAAGTTATTTTCTTGCTAGCTGCACTTATCAGTGCCTTTTCTTTTACCCAGAAACAGACCAAAAGGTTACAGGACAGCACTATATATGCCTACCGCCTTTTAACAAAGTTTCACTTTTTCTGAATACCAGAACTGGAGGACTTCTAAATAAGGCACTTAGAACCTGTGACCAAAGCCTCAACTAGTGTTAAAGGCATCTAAGAGTGTTGATTTATGATTAAATGATCTAGCACTGGGCCAGTAGTTCCACTCAACGCACTAAGAACTGAACAGGTCAGGAGATTGAACTATCTTGTCTATTTCCAGGTGGCTCTTGCAGGTAAAGAGAGGAGGGTATGACTGGGCCAGAAACAGTCTGCCTCTTCTCATACTAAATTCACACTTAAGGAGAGACAGCAGTCTGCAACTCCTATTCTGATACTTCTTGTGAATATCCAATCATTGGGTTTTGCTTTGTTTTCCTTTTTAGAACTGTTTAATGGCTTTGCTAAGAAGCAATTTTTAACTACCTTAGAATCTGTTTATTATTTTACACTTTGTAAATTAAACATTTTCTGTGCCTGCATGTATGTAGCTTCTTGGCATTAAAAACTCCCTCTTTTTTATTTCTTTCAGAGAGTGCACCCTACCAAGGCATGCACTTGCCTTTATGGCTAATAAAATCAATTTTAAGCTGAACCAGTTCCTCCTTCCTTTTTCACTTAGACCGACAACATAACTCCAAAAGGGAAGTTTAACTTCCTTATTCCTCCCTTTCTGGTTTTCTTTTTTCAGGTCCTCTAGGGAGTCTCTCCACCATGACTGTCCCCTAGAGTAAAATTCTATGTAACAACAGCTGCTTCTTTCATCTATTTGAATTCCTCCAATGTCCTAAACCATTTTTACTCTACGCTGATTTTTCACATCTATTTCTAATAGATCTAATATTTCTGCAGATGACACTATCAACTTTGAGAGTGACTACAGCACTCTTTTTCAACCTGTTGAGCTATTAAATAGATACTGTGCTACCAAATCAAATTTTCCCTAAGTTTCAACCATATTTTGGCAGTGACAGCATTTTAATAGATCCATATTCTTATTTCAAGAACTTTTGTTTCAACATTCAGGATAACTGTTGATAACTAGTTTTCCACATTACTGTTCTATGTTCTTGCATCTATCTGCCACTAGCATTTACTCTACCCAGAATCACAGCCTCCCTTATATGTTATTCATATTCTGAAGGAGACAGTAACAAACACACCAGATAGGTTTCATAATCTAGGCCGTTCACTGCTCACTGTTTTAAAATTCTCTGTTTACAGTGCTCTCAGAAGGAAGCTCAAGAAAGACAGAGTTTGCTTTGACCTAAATTTATTCTCACAATAATGAATTACAGCTATAGCTACTTTAACACATGAATGACGTGCAAAAACCTACAAAGTCCCAATGAGGAAGAAATTAAAATTATAAAGTTCATTATGCTGAAGCATAATGAATTCTCCTGTGGTTCACCAGCTGTCTGCATGTGACTCTTCCCTAAACAGTACTATTGATATACAAACACTTTTTATACAAGTATGCATTAAGAAAGAAGTTGTAAAAAGTGGATGCCTTTTAAAAGTAAACATTCCCTATGCCATGGTACTGACCTATAGTGGTTTTTCCGATGCTTAGTACACATAGTGCAGTGATATATTTTTCCACTGTAATTGTTTATCATTAATGTACTCCTGTTTCACAAGGGAAGGGTAACAGCAAGAAGGTCTCTTTCCGTCGTTCAGTATTGATAACAAAGCAATCACAGTCCTTTATAGAAACAATAAAGCAGTGTTGCTTTCTATTCTATTCTCTTTCCCCTTCCACCTATTGCTACACTGCCACAAGCCACACAAAGAAGTTAATGTTTTCTAAGTTAAACAACTGGCTGTCTGCTTATCTGAAAACTTCAACGTGGTGGTGCAACTTCCAGCTCCCTGTGGGCGAGCGCAGTGCCTGGCAACCCTGCAGAGCAGGCGGGCTCCAGCTCCAAGTCCTGTCGCGTGCCTCGGAGCAAACATTCCCAGCCTCAGTGGGCACTGCCGGCCCCCTTCTCCCCCACTGCCCGTGGGCTCTGGGAACTGTGCTTCAAAACAGCCAATAAAACCAAGCTGCACACAGAGGAGGAGGGGGGCAAAAAAAAGCAGATATTTGGGCCAGGGCCAGGCCCACCTACCGGATAATCCCGGTTTACATCCGACAGCTGTTTATACTTACCTGGCGTGCGGCAGGTGCGGGACAAAAGGGTCACAGAGCCCTGCAGCACCTGCTGCCTCCACCTCTGCTCCGTGCCCCCAGCACCTCCCAGCACCTCCACAGGCTCCCGGCAGCAGCTCCCAGGGAGCGTGGCCAGCACCCCACCCTTGGCTCACTGGGATGGCTGTGGACAGCCTGTGTGTGACACCCAGCTGAAGGAGGCCACTCTTCACCAGCCATCAGCACGTAGGAGCTACCAGCCCATCGCGGCCCTCTCAGTGCCTCCTTCAAACACACTCAGAGAATCATCACTCTGGCTATGGGGAGGAAAAGCCAGCTGCCGGTGCTCAAACATTTCCTTTGGCTCGATCTTAAAAACCACAGGTTTTTCACTTTACTATGCCCAAATTGCACAGTGAGCACAATTTTTGGAACAAGTTCTCAAGGAAAAATAATAATAATTTAGGTGCAACAGACAGAGGGCTGGAGATGTCACCACTCCTTATTCCAAGCCAGCTGTTTAATCATCACTGTATTGTGCTTGTTTTGGTGCCCCTCTAATGCACTGTCTATCATATGATGTATTACTGGCAATGGTATGCCACAGCCAACAATACTTCTAAACATTTCCCAGCCAGTCAAGAGTCCTTGCTGAACAGAGCTGAAAGATTGTCTTCCTCTTCCACAGGTAAACCAGAAATGTGGAGGACGTGTCAAAACTGAGAAATTAACGACCAGGCCTAAACACTACAAAGGTGCAACATAGAAAGAAGACGGGAAGAGAAAACAAAACACAAAACCAACAAAAAAAACATCCAAACCAGACATGATGGCCACAGGTGCTACTTTTATGCAGCTCTATGGAACGTTGTTTTCATGAATGTCATTTAATGAACTAAAATTATTTCACAGACAGCTCTGATCAATTTTGTTTGCCTGAAAGTCCATGAGTTTTTTTCTTGGGCAGGTAACTGAACAAAGCCCTCTGCTTTTCTACAGGGGAATCACAGACCAAGTATTTCCAGATTAAGAAAGAGAACACCCAAGGTCCTTTGATCTACTATCTTTCACTTCCATCACCAGAGGGAAAAAAAGAAAAAGAAATAAAAGAAACAAAGAAAAAAGCTGATGGGTTTAAAACAAAAAAGTCAGGCTTCACCCTTAACACTGTGAGTTCTACAAAGAAGAGGGAGCAGTAACTGCTTATACCTGGAGGTTGAGCAGTACACATTGTCGGAAAACATTTGTTCAAAGTGGTAAGGAGGGATGGTAAACCCAGCCCTCACTGCAGTGCACTTGACCAAATTCCCAGACGTATTAATTATAAAATTCAACCATTTCAACTATTCCCTGGCACAAATGACACAAGTACATCATTCCATAACTGACACATCTACAGGAAAGGGAGGAAAAAAATTTTAAAAAGAGACAGAAAAAAAAAAGCTCTAGATGCTTTTAAAAGAAAAAAAAAATATGTGGAAGCACAAGAACACTAAGAAGTAAATAAACTCTCACTTAAGCACATGGAAAGAGTTTTACTGTTAGAAGAATCAAACCTTATATAAAACCATTAAGATCCAAAGGAGAGATTGCTTTTACATCATAGTGTTAAAGATATGAAATTTACCTTGTTCAAGTACATACCTTAGTCCAAACAGTGTAATCAGTAATAACACAAAATCAGCAAGTCAACTTTTTGAAGCATTTAATATAAGATTCAGCACTTATATTACATATATTATTTGCAGCATGGTTCCAACGATTAAATGAAAAATTCTGAATTGCTAAGTAACCAAAAGCAGCTGATAGAACCAGAATATATTTGTCACAGAGTACTTTAAACGATAAACTGAAATTTATCCATTACTGCAGTGAAAATAGGAAAAGATGCTCCAAGTGTCCACCAATATTTCGCATGGAAACTATGAAAACAAGAAATACAATACTTGAAAAGAAATCCAAAAGTAATATTGCAATTAAACCTGAATTATTGCAATCAGTAATCCAATTAGAAAAAGGAAGTTTCCAAAAATCAGATTATGTAAATTTGGTTTGCATTTATGCATTTACATACTAGCTTTCCTTAACAGTATATCATAATACAGTATAAAGAAACTCCTCTCACTTTGTAATATCAAATTACCTGCAATTTATACATTCCTAGTAGTAAACTGGCCAGGAGTGTGGGGAGGTATATCTTATCAGGCACCTCTTCTGACTGAACAAGTTACCATGCTTTGCAGCCTGCACTGCAGGTAAGGAGATAGTCAAGATTAAACCAGTTGACAATGAAAAAAGATCCCTTCACAGAAAGACCTTCAAAAACCTGTCCCTGCCTGAGCAGGGGGTTGGGACCAGAGAATATCCAGAGGTGCCTTCAGCCTCAACTCTGCAGTGATTCTAAGAAATAAAATTTTCCCAGCTTCCATACAGGAAAACATGACATCACCTCAGGTATTACTTGAAGCCTGGCAAGATGCTATGAAGGTAGTGTCATGTTTATTTCTGTCTACAAATTCTGCAAGGGAATTTTCTGAATATTTTAGAGAAAACATATGGATTCACATTGATTTTAAGTATCTGATTTAGGTGTCTAAATAAGAAGATTATTTACCTTTATAGTCAATGGAGACTGGGCTTAAGTTCTTAATTCCTATACATCTTGGGTAGGTAACTGCATAGCATACTAAGAGAAGTCAGGAAGCAATTCTCTTGGAACAAACTATGTCATTTTAAAAAATGAAACCACGGTAAATAACTGTGTTTGAAATCCTGCTTTCTTGTGCCATTTTCTGTCAGTTTGACAAAAAGCTTGAAGAACTCTGTAAGATACAGACTTATGCACATCAAGACAAAACAAGCTCAATTAAACACTAAAGTAAAATACATCTTTAAGACTGAAATCTTAAAGAAATCTAGACTGCATTAGATGAAGTCTACCAACATTATCTTTCCTTTACATGTTCATTTAATGGCAAGAAATCCAACTTGCATCTCTGTGCTGAAAATTTAAAAAGCCAAAACCACTACTTAAAGTGAAAGAGAAAGATTCAGAGAACAGTAGAAACATTTAAGACTTGCATTGATTTTGCAGGATTTAATTAAAAGCTGCAAGACATACTTATGGATAGGTCTTTTAAAAAGAATTCATGTCTTTGGCATGTAGTAATATATGACTTCAGCTACTCAATAGTTCCTTGTATTAGTGCCCAGTTTGTCTTACTGTGCATACATTATGGTTAATATTAAAGTGTTTCATCTTTAGTGTGCATTGGGGGAAGGGAGGACTGCCCACTGGGAGGAGGTTTTGTGCCATACTAGCACATGTTTCTGTCTGCCTTCTACAGCCTTGTCTGCATAAGAAATCTGGAACCAAAAATTCCCCAGAAGTAATCACAAGAATGACTGTGACAAGTAACACAGGTCAGGTATTCTTAAACAATGTCATCATTGTAACATCTTCAAAGATTTCTTGATTTCTAAATTTCCTCTTAGTCATGTCTTAGTCAAGACTGACACAGGACTAAGGCAGTCTAGCCAGGAAGCACCCTAGATAATTTTACGTACCAAAACAAGGGAAGAATAAGTCTGTACTTCTTTTTCGAGTGTGCATACCCAATAGCAACCTGGATGCACGGTGCTGTTTAATGATGGCATGTTAGCATGCAATGTGTACCACATTCAGGAAACTATTAAGGATACAAATCACTACATAGACTAGTTTAAAATTAACATAATAGGAGAAGCCCTCTGGTGTGTTCAGACAATGAGTCAGCTTCTAAAACCAGAACAGAAGCAGCTAATACAAATGAAATGCTAATTTTTTGCTGGACAGTGAAGCAACACTCTCTGTGTATTCCAGTTCTTTTGCTGCATGTGAACATTTGAGTTTATTCTCTCAGACTACAGTGTGGATCCTTGAAGAGATTTTGCTATTTCTTTCCCATCTGGATCAGCACTGGAGCACTGGGAGAAAAGAAGGTTCAAACCTTACATTTCTACACAATCAATTAATTGTACACAAGATGTGCATTTCCGTAACTCTTAGTGCTCACACATTCCTAATGCCACAAAAATAGCTCCAGTTATTCTTTAGATGTTCTCTCAGCACCAAAATAAGCAATGCAGGCTTGTTTGTCTATCTCCTCTTCACCCTCAGTCACAAAACTGTATCAGCACTTTGGAGTGCTAAGGAGTAGCTCTGCTCTATAATAAGAATATGTAGGACATCATCTTCCTCAACAGAGCTACTTTCCTGCATGTATGGAATACAAATTGAAACTATTCCTTTCCCCTTAGACTACCTCTTAGATCATACTCCAAAAAGAAGACAACATTTCTTTTTCCCTACAACCAATGCATGATCAGAAAGAATCAAGAATCAACTACTGTAATCAGCTGATTACAGTAAAGTTGTGAAATGACCACACAACATCTTTGGCCAGCATAGCTTACTGCTTACGACACGTAGATCAAAAAGTATGCAGCTTGACATTTAATTTCCTAAAATGAATATGATTGTGACAAGTAGAAAATTAAATATTTTATTCTAAATCATCTAAGGACAGACATAGCAAAGTCAGAAATCACCACAGAAATATCATAAATTAAAAATTCATATTAGAAATATCTGTTGGAGAAGTCAGCAGGTCCTCTACATGTACTCTTCAAGTTAATACCTTTTGGCAGGAGGAAGCTGTTCAAAGAAATAAAACTGAAATAATAACCACTGCAATGGTATTAACAGACTTTTTTTCTAGCTGCTTTAATCTTATAGTCTGTCCAAGAAATTAGCAGAGCACATACATGTGACTTACTGGCAAAAAAGGAAAAGGAAGGTAATTGAGCCAAAATTATTTTTTTATATCATTGCTGCCCTCTTCTGGTTTAAAACTGCTCATTCTCCATACTTCATATACTAACTAATCCATCTCAACTAATCACATTACATTCATATGGAACATGTTCAGAATTAAATTAATTTCATCTAACACATAAGCAATTCTGGCATGCTAAGAGTCCCACACACCTTTAAATATTATAATTTGAGAGTTATGAATTAAAACCTATTATTAAAATTGATTGCTAGTATAATTTTTAAAAATTAACTGCTAATCTAAAGTACAGAAGTCAGCTTTGACATCATGATAAGTGTCAACCTAAGGTTATCAGGAAAACAGAAAGCCAACAGAAGAATTGGAAAATGCTTATTCAAAAGACATATAAGGAGAAGACAGAATCACATTTTGTATCTATTCAGGCACAGAGCTTTTACTTGTTCCATTACAGAAATATATCTAGCAAATGCAATTCAATATAAAATCAGTAATTCATAATTAAAAGAGTTTATTGTGTGTTTTATTGTGAACTAAGCACTTTTCATATTGCCATGATCCAGAAAATCAGGCAGGCATAAGTAACATCTACCTTTCTTTCTCACCAAAATATCAAACATCTCAGTACAGAATTCCAAGGCTGGAGAAACTCAGCATATTCTGTCTTGATGATGCATGTAACATTGTTCATTCCCCTCCTTGTTCCCATCCACACCTTTCCTCCCACTTATTTGGCATCAGAACTTCTCTCACCTTTTGCTGCTGCTTAGAGCAGGCTTAAAGAACAGCATACCCCAGTAGTTCATCAGGGTTTCCTGTCCAACTCAGATTCAAGAGAGCCCCATGTTTCACATTTAACATCACCCTTGCAGTTCTTTTTCCTCTGCACTGGTGGATGGCAATGTTTTCACTTCTTACTGTCAGATCATTTCATGAGCTTTATCTGCACTACTCATATAATCACTGAAGACAGAAAATTTTAAATATATTGTCAAACATATATAAATAAATTTATTGTAAGTTTTTCAATAATGGCACCAAGTATTTATAGCAACTGAGTTGTTAATCACACAGAGAAGCTGCACAGTAAAGAATATTTTACTCATGATGACCCTACAGATTCTAGACAAGAATAAATTTCCTTTCTCTTGCTGTATAAAAGTTAAGTTTCTTATGCTGAAAGTTTTCAATGTAACAGCTATTTTTCTCCTAAGAATACAAATAATATGAGTGAAAGTCACTATAGTCCAATCTAGAAGTTTGCCAGAATCAACTATGTTTTGAAACTATGCTTTGTTTCGTTTTGTTTGTTTGCTTGTTTTTGTTGGCTCTTTCATCAGCTGCTATAGAACTAAAGGCTTCATCTTGATCTTTAAAAACACAGCATGTATACTTTGGAGGATGGAGAAGGAGAAGAGAGATCCCTGGAGTTCAAGAGCTGCTGCTTCCATTTAACTTGGAAATGCCATTGCTACTGACAGTTGCCACCTCATATCACAAACCAAGGCCAACAGAAACAGTACCAGAGGTTTATGCCTGCAAGGACAAAATCAGCTCTTTTTCTCAAGAGAGAGATGTGTCTGTCTAGGCAAGAATGACAGAGAGGATTGAGGTAGAAACTGCATTTAAAAGACAAACACTACATATATTAAAATCTTGAAAACTAAGGTCTTGTCTGAAAAAAACAGGTTGCTATTCCCACACCCCTCTCTGTCAAAAAATGAACTTCCCATAATTTAGAACAGAAACGCTTTAGATATTTCTTGCCCAGTGGTAAGTACTTCACTGGCAAACGTTTCTTAAAAAACCCAACAAACAAACAAACCCCAAAACAACACAAATCAAAACTTTTTCTATTTCAAATGCTGATTAAAAAAATAAAATCTCACCCCCAACCCCCAAAGCAAAATACTTCTTGGTTTAAGTTCCCAAACAGAATGCACTTAGGCCTTTCTCACCAGGTATGAAACAGGCAGAAAGAAGGAAGAAAAGCTAACTGAACACCAAGCCCACATCAGGCATTAAAATTAAATTCTAAGGGTCGCTTATGGGGACAGTTAAAATGCCAACATTGGTGTCTGAAATTATGATTGCCAACAACATAACAATGTAGACAAGGTAAGTGGGTAAATGGACTCCAGAGTTTTTGCAAGCATATGTGGTAGACACCTGTACGTCAAAGTATCACCAACTCCAAAGGCCATTTAAAAAGACTAATTCATGTAAACATGGTATCTGTCTTGTGTTGCTGTTATACAAGGACAAGATCAAAAGAATCATCTTGGACCCCATACCCTGAAGAGAGAGAAAAAATAATATATGTGGTAGCAGGACAAAAAAAGCCCCTGAACCTTCCTTGTTTTCCTTGAATGTTACAAAATGTTCTACCGTAGTAAGATCAATGGGATAAACACAATACTCCAGTACTCTAATCAAAAGAACTATTTCAAATATACTAAGAGCAGCACATCCAAGAGTTGTACAGCCTCTCAGGTCACAAGCTGCAGAGGTAATTTATTCACCAGGCCATGAGATGTTGATGCATTCCTCTGATAAAGGACTGCCACCAAGTTAATTCTAAAAATTGGATCGCTCATGCTTTCATTCTGCAGGGGTTCCCAGAAGTGACATAAAGGGCTTAATAATGTTCAGAACTGACTGGCTTTTGTCAAGCTGATAAATTTTAATGTCTTTGCCATCCATAAATACTTTTTTTCATTCAAAGTTTACAGTGATTAAACTTTTATGTTCTCTGTATGTGCAGCATAGATTATCATTCTACTAGTACACATATCTATATTTTAAACTTCCATAGTTTCTCTCACTAAAGTAATCACTTTAAGATGTCATTTTTTTTCTCTCTCTCTCTCTTTTTTTTTTTTTTATTTAACCCGTGAATCAGCATTAGCTTGTGTAAATCAGCATTAACTTCCAAAATCTGGGTTTGTTTGGTTACTTAAGCTAAATAGCTGCCAGGAGCTACCTCAGACATACAGAATTGTTTTTATACCTAGACAGATAATTTTCTTTTTATTTTTTTAAATACTGTAACAGGTCAGGCTCCAGTTACAAGCTGGGTGAAGCTCATCCAAGGTATTACTCCACTGACTTCCCTGCAGTTACATCAAGTACTAGCCTGACCCTAGGGCACACTATTAAATTTTTTAAAAGTCAGATTCAGCAATGTTCTTTTTTTTATTAGGGAACAAATAGTGCAAAACTATATAATGACCTATATTCAGCAAGGGAAAAGTAAGGTAATCAAAATGTCAAAGATGTATAAAAGATGCATTAAAATAGAAAAGCTATATCAAGTACAAAACATTTCACAATAATACAATCTGACTATGGCCCTCAGTCCAGTAACTGCTTTGAAAACACTGCACACTGTCAGGCAAGCAAATGCATGAGCACAGATCAGTTACCAAGTGCAGATAAATGCATGGCATCTGAGATACATTAAACCTTGTCTACACAAGACTGCAGCCAAACTGCACGTGTGGCACATCCACACGTTTGGAACATGTGGTGTGTTCTCATGTGAACGGTGCCTTTGGAGGCACTGAGCTCCTTTTTCCCTTCCTAAATTTGAAAATATACATCCCTATTTCCCATAGTAATTATCACAAATAAATGACAGTTCTCATCTCTTAGTCTGCACAGTGATTCCAAGGAGCAAAAGACACTTGCAGTGCTTTCAAATAACAACCATTTATTCCTATTACTTAGGAAAAATGAAAGTAGTGTAAGGCTTACCACTCCAATAAACAGAAAATACAGATGCGTATCTGGAGGAGTTCTTAGTATTTTTCATCACCCATTTAAGACATACACGTATCAGTATAGACAACCCATATATGCACAAAGCCTTTGAGTATTAGATACTGCCTTAAAATATAACAAGAGCACATTTTCCTACAAGCCATTTTGAGAGAAGGTTTAAGAAGAATGCAAAATATGTCTCAGCGAGCTCCAGAAGGGTGTACTAATACATTCTACTCACAAGAGTTGCTGTTTTGCATCACATCCACTCCAGTGTTTGGGGCTATACCCAACTAGAAGATGTGATACTGAACAGACCAAGGGCTGCTCCAAGTCTGTGCAGTCCAGGCTTGGGGGATAGAAGAATAATGAGGAAATGAGGAAAAAGCAGATGGTGCTGCAGTACTTCTTCCTGCATATCTGCCACCTCAGGCAGTTTCTATACAGCCAAAGCCCCGGGGCCCCACCTGGTAGACATATAATTACCCTAAATGTGCACTTATGTTTCATTACACCTTAACCATCACTATGCACACTGATTACAAGTATCAATCCATTTCATTTTCATACACCTCTGCAGTTGTACAGCATTCAACTGTGAAAATTCAGCACTCTCGTCACTTCTAAAACAAGGCCCATGCTGATAAACAGCAGTGGGAAAATTATTTGTCACTCTGTAGGGTGCCAGTAGGGTTTGATAAGGATGACATCACTCCCATTTTACCAATAACAATGACACTAACAAGAACATGTAATCAGCAAGCCTCAGTGCTTGGTCTAGCTGTGGCAGGTGCAACTTTTTTTATGCTGTAAATAAGCCAGCCAGCATTAGCTTCCAGCACAAGTACAAAACTATTTATTTTATCAGAATGTTAAGCAGAAGTTGGCTTCCATAAGGCACTGCAGCTGCTGTCGCTGCTTCTACAGATGCTTTCATTAATTTTATCAAGGACATACTGAAATAAGTGCTTGATCAGCACAATGGTTATTTAGGAACAGCTGGAGAAATGAAACAATTAACTTAAGGAGACTATGCAAGCCCAATATGTAAATTAAAATAATTAAATGTATTTTTAAATGCATTAAAATACATGTAAGAATGGAGCGCAAAGCGTTATAAAGCAAGACTTGCAGTGGGGACAAGGCTGGGAAAAAACAAAATCTTCACAGCTCTAAGTTAGTTACATCTAAATAAAATTCCCGTAACCTTTAAAATTATCCATGTCTTAACATTGTAATATCAACCTAGGTACTTCAAAAATTAAGTTACAGTGAAAGATATTGCAGTTTATAATAACCAAGCATGAAAAGGAACTTTAATATCCTTAGAGAAGTTTCATTTTATTATTTGCTGTGAAGAGGTATTTTGCCACAGTGGACTAGAAATTTAAAAATGCTATTTGTTTTATGACACCTTTACTGCTTGGAATACTTTAAGGACCAAACATACTTAAATATGTTTTATTTCTCCTTCTTCAGAAAAGAACTTCATATTGTGCTCTAACAAAGCATTAAAAATAAAATCCACTTGTTTACCCTTCGTTATTCAAACTCTCATGGTATCTGGTTGATTAAACCTCCAAGAAGATTGCTATCCCTGTGTTTGAAAAAAACTTTCCACCCAACAGCGGAAGCTGAGTAGCTGAAGTTTCACCTCCCTGCATCTTCAAGGCAATCCAGCTACCACTGCTAAGATATTGGAAAGGACAGCAACAGAGAAATTAATGCTACTTTTATTTCCTTCTCTGTCTCTGCTAAAGGTTTTATGCAACATCATTATTCTGTCTTATTGCTGCAGCCTGGAAAAATATAAGCAGATGCAGCTACCAGCATACTCACAGAGAAGGAAAAAGAAGAAGAATGGTAAAAATAATACAGGGTATTCTTCACAGCAGAAAACCTGGTACAGGGCAAAAATAATTACTTTCACACAAAAGTGCTCTGGGTAGCTTTACTGAAGTCAGTTTAGCTGGATCTGCCCATGGCAGATGTGACACAGTATCCTAGATAATGTTTGTTGTTTTCGGGGGGGGGGGGGGGGGGGAGACA
>VWZS01007332.1:2486342-2497749 GCA_013397075.1 Rhabdornis inornatus | reverse complement strand
AAAAAAAAAAAAAAGAGGGCAACGGGGAGAATGGATGGAGAAGGAAGGGGGGGAAGAGATAGCCAAGAAATGATCTTTCTACTTGCAGTGGTTGCTGAAAGTACAGCTGAAACTATAGCCTAAGGCTGAAGATCAAGTAGTAATTTGAATTGTATATATCTCTGCTTTGGCTCTTTTCTACTAAACTTGTATTTTGAACAAAAATAAAATGCACCTTTTTTCATAACAATACCAAATTAAACAGGCTGGCTGTCATTCAAGGATGTTAACAGCCCAAATGCAAACATTTGAGTAGGAAAATGAAAAGGAATGACAAGACTGAATTACATGGAGCAAATGTGACCAAAAATTGGGGTTTTCTTTCTGCTGATGAAAAAAAATACAACCTTTGTTAGACAGACTTTTCTAGTTCTTGAAACTGCCAAAGCTAAGAGATTAGTGGAGTCTTATTGTCTCTAGGATTCTTTGTGAGGCATGCAAAGTAAGCATTCACGTATTCAATTTATAATCCTTATTTCCAACACTGTAAGCTACAACCCATGCACAGTCAAAAAGACTTAATAAAAAAGGAGCATTTCTATAATAGGTTTGATAGAGACAAAAAGGTTATCTTGTCGTGGACATTTTGGCAACAGTTTAAACTTATCTGGAAAGTTATCTTCTGGACAATACCTGTGTACATCTGGCAACTTAAGAGAGAAAACAGCATCCTAAAGCAGAAATCTTCTAGATTTTCAAAAAATATGCCTTTAAATAAAAATTTCATATTACAGCATTAATATGCTTTATGTTTTGGAACAGACAACCATGATATGAACAACATTTCAAGGCATCCAAGGAATCTATTTAAAGCTACTCAAGCTTACAATAATCCCCATAGTGGAGAAAATATTACTTTCAGAAACACAAGGCAGCACATGGAGACTTTGACTCCTGATGAAAATCTTCATGGAACCATGATTTTTTGCAAATTCTGGAGTGACAGCTCCTCATTAAATGAGGAATGACCATTCATTGTTACTGCATTGTCTTCCTTCCAGTCTTCCCTAAACAACAAACTTTCCTCTGTCATCCCATACAAGACCTGACACAACGACATGGCAGCAAATACAATGACCAGCCACTTATTATCCTAAATGCAGTCATGTGTTACTCCAGTTGTTTACACTGCCACATTACAAGCTCTTTAGGGCCACATTTTTTTTTTAACAGGTACACAATATTTACACAATAAAATTCCAATTATACAAATGGCAATGAGTGACAGTGTTTTTACTTTAAAGTAAAGGGCCTAATTACAGCTATGCATGTTAGGCTGCATACTTCCAAAAGCTATTGTGATTCATTTGTGTCTTAATTGAGGCATGGGCATGATTTTTTGGCAAATTAATTCTTATAGCATGACTGCTTTACAAGGCTTTTTGATAGGACTAAATTCTATATGAACAGTGGAAGAGGGCATTGACACATGGAGCAAAAGAGAAAGAGGTTTCCCTTCGTCATTTCTGATGCCTAGTATCACAGTAGACTTGGAAGCAAGGGAAATAAATATAATGCATAAAACCAAACTGAGGTATGGAGCATGCCTACAAAATCTAACAGGCAAAATCAAGTGAGTCTTCACAAAACCCATTTGAACCAAGAACAAAATTTAATTAAAAAAAAAAAACAAAAAAAACCCACAACACCACAAAAAAAAACCCAACGTGACCTGGCTAAGTATCTGATCTGCCACACTAAGGCATGAAGGCCTCCATAACTTTTTAGTAAGTTTTTCTAGCTTCTAAATCTGTCAGGAATAAGATGTTTTCCCAAATGTAATTCTTGCAAATAATTTGATGATCTTAACTAGAAGCATCAATTAAAGTTTGACAGAGTTATAAGGAAATGGAAGCAGGATTATATTACTGAAAGTTCTTGGCAACTATAAAATTAGAAGATGCCATGTTCTACACCCTTAATGAAAATATTAACAACATATTAAACTAAATCTGAGCCTTCTGCTGATTCTTAGTGTTTCTGTGAAAAACACTGGCATGTTGTGAATCCCAGAATCCTTTGTGGCCAGAGGGCACAGAGATGATCAGTATGTTTAATATTTTGATGACAACATCAAGCATACTGCAAGTGCACTGCAGACTGATCAGCCTTTGGCAAGAGATCTTAAAAACACCGAATTTATTCTGCATGAGTCTGTCACCCAGCATGTGCAATAGGTTTGAAGCATTCTGACAGCAGTGGACTGACTGCACACACAACACACTACAAATGCACAGGAGTGGCTACATGGCTTTTGGCTCAAAGTCAGCTCACATCTGGCCATCTCAGAAGGAGATTTCAATGCTAACTGCAAAAGGCCAAGTAAAAACATGCAAAACTAAGGAAAAACATGAAGAGAAAAATTATATTTTTAAATGCAGCAATTTTTGATAAAATAAAGGATTAGCGTAAAACCCACACAGATACATTTTCACGCTACTTAATTGTCATAATAAAATGAATGGAGGAATTTATTTAAAGCATGTTAGTAAGCATGTTGTCTAAATGCTTCTTCAACACTAACCTGCTTGGGGCATTGACCAGCACTATAGGAATCCTGTTCCAGCGTTTGAGTGCCCTCTCGGTAAAGAAATATTTCCTCATGTGAAGTCCAAACCTCCCCCGAGGGATGCAGCTTTGAGCCATTCCCATGTGTCCTGACATTGGATGCCATAGAAAAGGGATCAGCACTGCTCTCTCTTCCCCTTTCCCTCTCAAAAAGCTGGAGAGAGCAATGAGGAAAAAACCTAGACACCAATAATTTAATGTAATTTCCACCACATTTCTCAAGTAAAATTTAAAATAATGCAAAAGAATCTTTTATGCAACAGGACATGCAGAAGACAACAGAAATAACAGAATAACATAGTGGTCAACTTGGCTGTATAAAAAAGTGTACCAAGAAGACAACCAGGAATTTCCTTTCAGAGCCAAGAAGAAAGTTCACTAAACTAATTTGCTCACTCAAAAGAAGCTTGAAAATATCTCCAATATTGCAATTTACTATTGCAAAGACATTTTTATCCCTTAAAATATCTCTTTGCTATATGACTTTGGTTATATGTGTTTATATATGTTAGACAGAAGTCCTCACATACTTGGAGACACTGCTTCTACTCACTACTGATGGATTATGACTTAAAAAAAAAAAAACAAAAAACAAACCATGTGTACAATAAAAACTAGTTCATTGTATTATCCCATATTAACTATGAAATGACAGGCTGGTACCAAAATATTTATCTTGGCCTAAGTATTCTGTGCATTAGCAAAGTCAGCAGTAAAAAAACTTGAAACATTCACAAGACACAAAAAATTATACAGAAAAAAATTTAATAAACCTAAGAACAATGAAAAAAAAACGCTAGCTTTATAGCCATGCCCAAAAAACACAGCAAAACAGAGAAAGGTTTTTTATCTCAAACAAAAGCACTTCAAATACAGCAGCTCAAGTTCCCTGAAACACAATTAAAATTATGACTTAAAAAACAATAAAGAATAAAGTTCTACATTCCCTAGAAGTCGGTAAAAAGTCTGACAGAAAAGATTTGTCATAGATTAATAGTCACCATATTCCTCCTTCCTCTTTCACTCTAGGTCAGATCTGCAGATACAAGGGCTCTCTCTACAGCATTAGTTCCAACTCTGGAAGGACCCTGAGTGCACAGCCCAGGTTCCACCTGGATAACTGGGCACCCACTCTGTGTCAGCGTGTTCAGAGACCAAACCCACTACCAAGAGCAGGGCCCAAGCATTCCAGCTTGGTTCTGCTTCTGCTAATCAATGGGAAATTAAAACATTGTCAATCCTTCATATTTGCCCTTTCCTGACTGTCAGCTGCCCTGAAATCATACAGAGAATGTACTGATAGTTGCACAGGGGCAAAACAGGTACTAGGAGTAAAGCAGCATGTCTTGACAGTACCTCATCAGAACCGCTAAAACCTAAGATCCTCAGCAAACTCACAGTCATCTGAAAAGCTCTGGAAACCAATCACATGATATAAAATCAATCCTTATCATCATCCATAAACACCTGTTTATGGCAAACTTGTAGAGGGAAAAATATTTAACACTAAACTCCCTTAAACTCTCAACACTCCAACGTCTACCAGATTAGGGATAATTACTAAAGACAACTAATGAAACTTAAGACTCAGAATCTTAGTTTTGGTACTCCCCTTCTTTGTAATGTTACACATTGTCCAAGATATCCTAACAGAAATACTATTCAGAACTCAACACCATGCATGCCAGTGAACCACCATGCTAATAATGGAATAAAAATAAGTGATATTTTGCCACTGCAATTATCCATCCGGAAGCAATCATTCCACACAGTTGAGGAACAGTGCTTCTCGACCAGATTGACTTTGATCTGAGCACCCTGACTACTACAATAAAGTAAACTAATGTAGTAGTTAATTATACAGTGTATATTTTAACAACAGTATATTCCCTGCCATCTGCAACAGACATGGAATGCTTAAGAAGCAGTTTTATAGTGGTACATACAGAAGATTTTCATTCTAAACTAGAATGAAGTAACAGCTGATTCCATTAAAAATATTTATATTTTTAACTTAGTTTGCTGAATGAGACAAAATTGTTTGCAATATAAAGTATTGTCTTTGCCTAGAAAGCCTCTCACAATATGTAGGGCTTCTATGATAATGAAAGTCCCACTTTTAGAAAAAAAATCAATTTCAAGTCCTGCAATTTAGCCAAAGCCATCCCAGGACACCACTCCACACAACACTCAAAGTTGAGGC
This sequence comes from Rhabdornis inornatus, assembly GCA_013397075.1. Classification (NCBI taxonomy): domain Eukaryota; kingdom Metazoa; phylum Chordata; class Aves; order Passeriformes; family Rhabdornithidae; genus Rhabdornis; species Rhabdornis inornatus. The sequence continues at coordinate 2,492,939 of VWZS01007332.1, read as the reverse complement.
TTGTTTAACTTTTGTGTCTCCTTGGAACACTGTTCACCAATGGCAGCTCCCCCAGCCTTCCACTTTATATACTAAGCAAAACCACATTGTTATACATAAAGTTGCTCTGCGCAGGAAAGAAAGAGCCCTCTCATAACTGTAAATACAATCCCCTAAAATACTGCACTGAACATGACACAGCACATTTTGAAAAAAACTTACTAATAAATTGATGACACAAAGAAAGCACTGTATAATCAGCTGTAGAAAAACTGCATAAACAACCTTACAGTAGACATTTGTTCTCTACTCAAAGACCACTTCACTGTATTTCACAATACTTTTTCTTTTACTAGCTTTCTTACAGAAGTCTTCTATATATTCTGATTTGACATGGATGCCCATAAAAAAAATAAACAACTACTTACTAACAGTTGAAATTTATAGAAAAAACATTAAAGTTACAAAATTTAAAAACTCAACAAATTACTTTCAACTTGAGATACATTATTTAGTTGATGAAATTTTATGAAATATTCAAGTTCATGTGACTTGTAACTTCAAAACTATTATGGAGGTCAGAGAGGAAACATAAACCATGCAAAAGTATGCAAAACCCCCTCAATTTCAGTATACCTTAACACTTAGTCCAAGGCATTATGAAAGTATGCAGCGTGTACTAGAAATCTACAACAGTTTTTGTGTACATTACATTGAATTAAAGATAATAAAATAATATACAAAAAGAAAAACAGCTGATTTCAGAGGTTAGAAAAGTACAAGAAACAGGCTAGTATTTGTTCAGTCATGGTGATTTCAGCCATCTCTTTTTAACCAGTTTTCGAACTGGAAAAGCTTTTCATGGCACATCTGTACCTCTGTTTTTAACTAGAACTTCAGCAATATGTCTTTAGTGAAAACAGAAGTGATTGTTGGAGAGATTGTGGCTCAGTAACTCAGCAAGAAATTGAATAATGGTTTTAAATTGCTAAAGTCTTTCACTGGATTGATGAAGATTCCGCAGCCCACAGCTGCAGCAAGCAGGCAGTAATAAATTCTCCATTTTTACACTGCAAACTAAGGATCTGACTATTTCATCCATTTCTAAGTATGTGAAAGCTGGAGGCAAAGCCATTTTACAACTGAATAAATACTTACTTCTTTCCTTATGTCCTCTAACAGAGGTAGTAGCGTAATGCCAAACAAGAATAGAACTCCCTGGAGATGCCTGCTGTGAGAAATGTCATAGCATTTCTTCAAGACATTTCAAAACAATAGCTTAAGGGCAACTTTTTCCATTAGAAATCAAATTATTTGGAAAGAGTCAATATTTATAATAAAGGCCACAGTACAACACATGAATTGAATTACTGATTTTTCAATCCAAATGTACAGTACTTAAGTTTAAAATACTTTCCAAGATTTCACATTCATTGTCTGCAAAGACAAACAAAACTCGAGTTTTCTTTCTAGTTATGCCAAGTAAATACATCTTCGTGCTAATACAATGTGGAATTTATGGTATATAAGTACAATTATAACAGGACAGACAAGTCTGTTGTTTTTTTTTTCCTTTCCACACATACCATAAATCTAAATAAAATTTAGATAGTAAACTTAAACAAGGTCATAATCCTGACTCATTACCAATCTTATCTTTGTCATACTTCCTTGAAGAACAGTCCAAAGTTTCTTTAGAACAGCTATACTGTGCTGAGTAACACTTCTTATGCTACTTATAAATGGCAGCTTCTCTCCTGCTCAGTAACTACTTGCCAATTTCAAAATCATCTGTCTTATATTACTGAAAACTCCTAGTTTTTCTGAAAAATGTTTCCTGAGCTGCTTCCCCACCAAAATAACAAGTGTATTTATGCATCCTCTATTTCAGTGACTGATTATTTCATAATATGTACACAGAAACTTATCCTACTAAACCAAGAAATCTGACACAACAGGGTTCCTGTCAGACAATCCTAACAGACAATCCAATTCACAGCAACAAGAGCATTAATTCTACAAACCTAAGCAATATGAAAAAATTAGTGGCAATCACAGATGACCTTCACAGAAGAAAAGAGAGGTGCTTGGCTTTTAACAAAGGTGAAAGAAAAGGGCATTTGCAACCTTAAGCAAGAACTTTCTGTGTGCATAATGTAGAACTTAGAATTTGTGAACATGGGCTTTGATTAGGAAAAAAGGTCTTCCTTGCATACTACTGATAGGAATAGACAAATGTTTATCACTGGCCTAAATAAGGTTCATTATGGATTCCTAAATAAGGATAGATTCAAAAACACTTTTAATCACTGGAGACTTCTTACTGGAACATTTGCAACTCTCAGAGCCATACGTGAAGCCCGAGGGATGTACTATCTGTGCATCCACATGACATGAAATGTTGCATTTATTGCTTTTGATTCAAAGTATTTCACACAAAGATGGAAGGAGCTGCTACACCAGAATTACCTGAGTATTTTTAATGTACATTTTCGTACTTCACAAACAGAACAAACACCACCTGTGCCTTCCCAATGAATACTGGCATAATTTGGAAATCTGTATTTTTGAAACACAGGTAAAATTTAGATATAAAGACCAAATACTAAGATACAATAAAGCTATCGTAATTACAAAATCACAAGAGCTTTAGGCAGACACTGGCTCCAGATAGGGTACTGTAGGAAAAACTTAATATTTGATTGAATCCATGTGACATTGCAAATATCCTATTGAACTTAGAAGTTGATAAGCTTTGTATGGGTCTCAGAAACACCCCAGAATTTGTCCACTAAATTAATTACCAGCAAAAGCAATGTATCCCTAAATAGGATTTAAGAATCCATCGGAGGCTCATTAAATTTTCATAGCTGAATAAAAAAAAGTTTCCATCACCTTCTTTGAGAAATTGAAGATAAAGTAAATGACCAAATGTTACCGTTTCCACATCATGTCCAAAATATCCACACACAGAACTTCAACTGAACAATACAAAATCAAATTAAATACTCCTTAAAAGACTGCATTTTGCAAATAGTGTTGCACACCGTAACAAAAGCATTGCTTTTTATCACAAAGGCACCACAAGACACAGCTATGACAAATAATCATAACAGAGTCATATTTCATATTGTACACCAATCATTACGTGTGAAGGTAAGCCCTGGATAAGAAGGATACGCTTCACTGGCTGCTTTTTATTGTAGGGATAAAATTCCTTACCTTGAAAAGACTGCTTGGCTCTGTCCACCAGTTCTTCAATAGGATAACTTGCTAGATCTCCTCTGGCATGCTTAGTTTTACAGTAGGTACATGCATTGAGACACCTGTTCAGAAAATTAAAATACTCAGTTTCTAGCCAGGAAAGCCCTTACATGCACAGCTATATTTATTAAGTACATCTGGAAAAATGAGTTTTTATATCTATGACCAGCAAATAGTAGTATTCAGTTTTAAAATCAATGGAATAGTTTGAAAAACGTTTTGCTGTTCTAACTTCTTAAAGTATCTTTCACATCTATATCAAAGTTTGAAAAACAATCAGTGGGAACCACATACAAAACTCAAGAGCAGGAAATTAAATATTTTTAGAAAGGTATAATAGGGTTAATAATTGTTCATTACTAAAGATCAATCTCCAGGTTTCCGATCCCTCTATTACATAAAAAATCCTGAATAAGATCCTGAACCTGAACAAGGAAAAAAGTCCTGAAAGGTTGAAAGTAGATTTTTAAAAGTGTGTATATTTGAAAAGACATTTCAATTAATTTTTTTTAACTTTCCCTTGGCTTGTATAAATAGAACAAATAATGTAATGAAGACAGAATCACCAACTACAAAGAGACTCTGGCACAAAAGACTGGGGAACTAATGAAAACTCCTACAAGAAAATGAAGGAATAATGCAATTGCTTTTAATTTACCTGACAATGTACTAAAGGCAGACTTATTCAGAGTACAAGGATGAAAAGACCAAAACAAACAAAAACTACCTCTCATTGTAAGCCTGTTGTGCTTTTTCCCCCTTCTTCCTTTTTTAGAGCTGACATTGCTCTAGCTTTTTATAGGTTAAAGCATTTAAACCTAAGCCCTAAAAACCTCGCAGACCCCAAAAAACCCATTACAAATATTTCTATTGTTCATGCTTACTAGAATACCATAAATTCTGTCCATTTTCACAATACAAAGGCCACACGTTCATAGAATCATACAATCTTTAACGCTGGAAGAGACCTCCAAGATCATCAAGTCCAACATTTGAGCAATCACCAGCGCATCAAATAAACCACAGCACTAAGTGCCATATCCATTTCTTTAACACTTCCAAGAATGGTGACTCTACCACTTCCCAGGGCAGCCTGTTTCAATGCCTGGCCACCCTTTCAGTGAAGAAGTTCTTCCTGATGTCCAGCTTAAACCTCCCCTGGCACAGCTTGAGGCCATTTCCTCTTGCCCTGTCACTGGCTGCCTGGCAAGAGACCCCCACCTCACCACACTCTCCTTTCAGGCATCTGTAGAGGTTGATAAGGTCACCCCTGAGCCTCCTTTTCTCCAGGCTAAACACTCCCAGCCCCCTCAGCTGCTCCTCATTGGACTTGTGCTCCAGACCCTTCCCCAGTTCTGTTCCCCTTCTCTGGACATGCTCCAGCCTCTCAGTGTCTTTCTTGTGGTGAGGAGCCCAGAACTGAACACAGCACTCGAGGTATGGCCTCACCAGTGCTGAGTACAGGGGGATAAGCACTGTCTTGATTGTCTGGCCACACTATTGCTGATGCAGGCCAGGATGCCATTGGCCTTCTTGGCCACCTGGGCACTGCTGGCTCTTGTTCAACCACTATGAACCAGCATCCCCAGGTGCTTTCCCACAGGACAGCGTTCTGTCCACTCTTTCCCCAGCCTGTAGCACTGCAAGGGGTTGTGGCGATCCAAGTGCAGGGCCCAGCATTTGGCCTCTTTGAAATTCATATGGTTGACCTTGACATCATCAACCCAGCCTGTACAGCTCCCTCTGTAGACCGTTCCTACCCTCCTGCAGATTTACACCCCAGCCCAACTTTAGTGTTGTCTGCAGATGTACTGAGGATGCGCTTGATCCCCTCATCCAGACTATCAATAAAGATATTAAACAGGACAAGAAAACATCTGGGTGACAGAAAAGGCAAATGCTCCAACTACAGCATAGTTGGAACTAATACCATAGATCTTCCAAAACAGTACTGAAAAGGCAAAGTTAGCACAGGGTGGGTTCTGATCAAGTCACCAGCTACAAGACTGTGTTTACTACTTGGATATATCTTGTCTTGTATTATGATGACTGGCATCTCCATGACTAGGTGATTGCTGCTTTGCAAACTCCAAAGGTTTTTCTTCACTAAGACTCCCCTAACACATTAGTTCTGCTTCACTTGCCTAAGCAAGGGTTCAGGAAGGGCAGAACACTGCCCAGAATATTTGCTCCTGCCACTGCACACCCCCTCAGCCTTGAGACCTCCAATCAAGAGAATCTTAGGTTCTGCGAGAGAACATTTAGGTAGTTTGTGATTCGCTCTGCTAGACTGGATATGTATATTATTTGTTGTGACTATCAGACCAAAACATCAGATTTTAGCATTCACCTCAGATCAGAAAACTAAAATATACTGCTTAACAGCAGTAATCAGACTGTTGTATTAACTAAAAATGTATATGCAAAAGGTTGCCAGTAAAACATCCTACTGGCTATTAAAAATAGAAAAAAAAAATCCCTAAATCTGAATCTTTACAGCCTGTTTCAAATAAGTGATTCATTGCCACCCAAACACAACTAATTCATCAGATGTATCTCACCTTTATTCTGCAAATCAAAAGCCTTTCATTGCACAGGATCTGAAGCACATGTGAAAGGTAGCACTTGAAATCAAGAAAGTGTAAGCAGATAATTGGTTTATACTTTGTTTGTATAACCTACATAACAAATGAAAATATTTTTCTTCTAGGTCCCTGTCATCTAAAGTTTGCCATGAATGGCTTTCCCTCAAAGACCATGGGTACTTCTTTCTCTCCATGCTCCCCTTACACAAAACATATCTCCCTCCATTTTTTTTCTTTTCTTTTCTTCTCTTTTCTGTTAGTTTGTTTTTAAAGCACAACTCTCCATTCAACCCAACACTTCATTTCTAAGTATGCTCCCATCCTGACATACCACTGTCACACTCCTCTCCCTCCACATCATAAATTCAGCTAAACCAGCCTTTTCCCACACAGCTACACAGAGAAAAAGCATTGTGGATCAGTCAAGGAAACATACAATCAGTTTCAGAACTAATGTCTGCCCTTTTGGAACCAAAACACAAAAGATGTGATATTGTGTACTAACCTTTGTACTATACTAACCTTTGTTCTCTCCAAGAAAATAAAAATTATCAGCTATTTTGTCAAACTTCTCAGGGCAATAAGAGATTTTACTACAATAATCCTGCCACTTGAACAGCGGGTTACTTTAACACTGGCTTTTTCACTCACAGAAGAGAATTCTGTCAGCCATCAGTAACAAGGGGATGCATCAAGACTTTTTTTCTCTTGGGAGAAAGTAAATTTATTAGACTTGAATTTACGCTTGGACTTGGGGGGGGGGGGGGGG
>VWZS01007332.1:2273158-2486304 GCA_013397075.1 Rhabdornis inornatus | reverse complement strand
GAAAAACCAACTACATCTGTTATAATTTCCTTAAATTTGCAAATTCTGCCTTAAGAGTTCCAACAAACACTTCATCACAAATTTTTTGTTCCCTTGAACTGTAAGCTTGAATGAAAACAATGCCTTTTGTAGACCTTCACGTGCATCAATTCATCCTAAGATTGATAAAAACTCTATTAGTAAGTTATTTTAAAAAACGTCTAAACTTACTCCTGTGTAATAGATCTAAATAGATCTAAAAATCTAAACTGGTGTTAATGTACAGTAAAAAGGGTAATTTATGCTATATACATAGAATTTTTCTGTTCCCTTATCATGTATAGTGCATCTATGAAACAGACCATGTTACCTCTTTCTCTCTTCTCCTTATAATTTATGCATAAATAATATACATTCCTTACTATGTATTTTGCTCTGTATTTGGGGAGCAGTATTTGAAAAGCTTTACAGCAAAAATAGTAAACACTAGGAGTGTTAAGCACTACACAACAGTGTCTAATACTGAAATTATTAATCTCCAAACCTTGAGCATAATTTTCACATCTTCAATCAATGCTCTTGTCCTACAAGATTGCACTACCTGAAAAAATGCAGTAGCAGCAGCTCTTCTATGGTACTTAAGTAAACTCTGTCACAAAGACAGCGTTGAAATGTGGAGAAAGAAGCACGAATAAAAACAGGAAGATATTTTCCAAATATTCACAGTATTATTATAATGTTTGCCAATACTTTCAAAATATTATATTATTTTCCAAATATTCACTGTATTATGTGGTATTGTTTCTAAGACATTTATTACTCTGGTCTTTAAGTACAACTTCAGGGGGTTTGTTGATTTATTTCGGGTTAGGAGCTGAAAGTTGGAACTTGGAGGCAGACTTTTTTTGAGTTTTGTTGCAGTAATTAACTTACTCCCACTATAAAAATGAAGTACTGGACACGTCCAAATAATTTAGCTTTTCACTTTTTTGGTACTGAAAGAGATGATATAACAAAACCAGAAAGAGACAGACTTAGATGTAATATAAAAAAGGAACAGTTTTAGAAAGCAAACTGAAGGAACCAAAACTTCTATATTGCGTTTGTACTATATTTGTTAATAACAACTTGGCAAAGGAAATAATCTTCTGGGCTGACCAACAAAAGGATGCAGATTTAAACTACTTGCAAAAATGCTGAACTAACCACTTTTCACAGATATAAGAATTACCAATTCTTGAAAATAGAAATTTAAACCAAACTGTAAGTATAATCAAGGATCTGTAGTGGTTTCTTCCCTAGTAAGCCAGCCTCCTCTCCAAGTTTCCAGCATAACAAATTACTCATATGTCCATGCTGTCCCATATCAGACCACAGACAAGCAAGTGGAAAAAGGCTTTTGGGAACTCTGAGAATCTGAGTGCTGCCTCTTACTAAGTGGCATCCACCACCAAGTGGATCACCTAAAACCAACATCTCCTTAAAAACCAGCCTTTACCACAGCTGTAGTTCAAATACATAGGACTAAACAGGCAAGAAGCCAGTAGTTGCAAAAGAGTATTTGCTTTGTGTGAAACTGGGAGCCTTCTTCAAGCATTTTTAGCTGGTTTGTAAATGTTAGTTTGTATTAATGTAGGTCAGAGATTTTTTTTTGCAAGAAGAAATCACAGACATTTGTAGAAAACAATAATTAATGATGATTGTGTTTCTAATTGCCAACATGTTTTGGCTAAATTTTATAGTGATTCCAGAACAAGAAACACTGAGTCCTGGTTTTCCAACATACTAAACTGATTAAGGTACTTTGCATTATTAACCTTTCATTTTGAATTATTAACCTTTAATCAGCAATATGCCCAATACACAGAACTATTCACAGCAAAAAAAAATATTATCCACAGACAAATTACTACCATGTGGCTAATTAAAAAACTTTTCAAACACATTACCGAACTGAGCATCATCAACATTTTGGTAAAGTGCCTAAAATTTTCTTGTAGCCATAGGTAACAGTGGTCTTCAGAATGTTGTACATTATACTAACCAGACTCTTCATTTTCAAAACAGCAATATTCCTCACAAAACACACAGTTAACATGAAAGGCTCCCCCTTACAGATGGAAGTAATTATGAGTAAGAATGCTTATGACACAGCAGACAAATTAAGACTTTCCTTCAGCGGGACTAACCAGTGGATTTCGGCAGCAGACGAGCACGAGAGTGCAGACATGAGGAACAAAATCCTGGTTCCTCTTAATGGGATTTGCGCCACTAAGTTTAGTCAAGACAAGATTCCTCCCTCAGATATGAAAAGTATAAAGTATCTTCCATTCAAGGATCGGAAAACAGCTCAATTACAGCGTGTGATGAGCCATTAGTACGCGTGTCACCCAAATTGAACGTGACTGAACAAGACCATACATCTGTGAGCAAGATGGGAGAGCTGAATGCTGCAATGGTGTCATATGATAGAAGATCTCTACTACTCTGAAGGTGGTTAGTCTTCGGGAGTGTTCCCTCAACATCTGGAATAATCCAGTAAACTCCTGCTTTCTCCTAAGGTGGCCTACCAAACTGGAAATTTGCATAAAATCATTAATCACAATTCAGACTAAACAGTTGTATTTGCCCATATGAGAACTGACTAGCTATACATATTCAAGATTTTATGAAGTTGGCCCTATTAAAAACAAAACAAAAAAATTCTGCCAGTATTGCACTGCCACTGACACCCTTGGCACATTACATCAGTACAAACATGGAAAGATTGCTCACCACTGTCTCCCACACCATTTTTGTGCACCTACCACCAGACTTCCTCAGGAGGTCTCAATAGCTCCAGGCCAAGAATATTTTATATTAAAACTACGGTTTTCCTGAAAGAGGAACATCAATTGCTTGCTTCAAAATACAGGTTAGAGAAGAGATTTATGCGTTTGTAAGATACTTTTACAGTTTCTATCAAATGTAATTTTGACAAAAATGATCTGTAGTGTAAATACAGAGAAAACTTTATTTGCAGGCTTGACTGAGCAAAAGAAATACCCAAAATACCTACTCCCAGCAGATGGAAAGATGGATACTAGTCACAAGTTATTCATCAAAAGCTAGTAGAATTCTACAAACGTTCTTCTGCTTAGAACACCAAGTTTTGAAAACCTAACAACACTTACACTATACTTACAGTTAAATATCATACTATATTTATAGAATTATATGCCAGTAATACTTCTTAGCATTCTACCTTTATGAAGTCTACTTTTTTACTTCCAAAATATCTAAATTCCCTCAAGCATAACTATTATGGATCAGGGGGGAAAAAAAGTAGTTCACAGGAAAATTTAAAAGAAAAAAAAAAAGGAAAAAAAACAAACAAACAAAAAAACATGCCTAATATGCCTGACTTGTTTTCAGGAAACTGTTCTTTTGCTTGAAGTTCGCACATTTTACAATAAAGCTTTTCAACCCACAATGACAGGGAATATAATTTCCTGACAAATATTTGGGGCATGGTAAGTTGTTTTCACTTTAAAAATATTCAGGATTTAAAATACTTCTGAAGCAGTGGCAAGCAAGTTGTCATAAAGGCTAATTAGTCTAAGCAACAAACATCATTATTACAGAAATACTGTTTCTGGTACTCCAGCTTGTTCAGACTGAGCTTGGACACCAGCCACAGGTACACATACACACTTGAGGTTACAACATTTTCAATATGATAAGAACAGGACTTGTCTGAACTTATCTTTGTAGCCAAGTATTTTAGAGATATGCTGTGATAAAAGTTCTCTGAAAGTGCAATGCCAGCCTAAAAAGTCTCTCAGAAGAGTTTTAGCAGAAAATAGTATGACCCTTCAAGCAATACTATACAACACATGGGACTGCATACATTTTTCTCAAAGTAGGATACCACCATGAGATACTGTTTTTAAATTCTGCTACTCATGCCATGCTCAGGAAAATGGCAATAAGTGCTTTAAATTTTGTTCTTCTAAAGATCTTTGAAGCTAGTGTTTTATTTGGTAATGTCTCACTAGTTACTAATCAAAAGGAATTTGGAGAGAAGGCAGCTCCATTGGTTTGATAAGCCATTATATGATTTAATTTTGTACTTTAAATATTTGCATTTTCTGAAACTGAATTCCTACAGTCAAGTGCAGGCAATTCAAAGGTCACAGCTGTGTAGTTATACCATCTGCATTCACTTTGCTCACTTTAAGGCCAATCATTTAACATCAAGTGCATCAATGGCACTTTTCAGTGTTTGTCTAAAGAACTTCTTGATTAATTACTCTGGCCACACAGTTTTGCGACTGAATTAATGTATTAAGGCATTCTAAATTATATTCTTAATATTACAAGATGAAACATCCCATTGCTAAGGTGTACATGTCCGTGTTCCCCATCCTGACTCAAAACAGTTCAGGACTTGATGCTTACTGGAAACTGCAATGTTTTTTTCCTCTACAATTCAAACTAAAGCCCTACGATTCACAGAGACATCACTTATTTTAGAGGTATTTGCAAAAAGCTGTGTGGCTATGTAGAGCTCAGCTTTGGGGGCAGATCAAGACAGGCATTAATATCAAGAAAGCAACTCAGCTGAAACACCACAGGTAAATAAATGAGGTTCTGCAGTTGCATGGAGCAGAAAATGCTGTGGCATTGTAACTACAAGTCATCAATTCTTTCAGCACTTCATAAACAGCAACAATATTTAGAAGATGATGACTCCAGGTCTCAGTCAAATAGTAGTAATGATGGGGTAGAATTGAAGAGCTATGGCAGAAAAATCTCAGATAAAAAAGATACTTTCTTAGAAATCTGCTCACAGCTAATCCCAGAGACGCAGTGGCAGAACAACCCAACATGACTATCATGATGCATAAAGGAAGTGTTACTCTCAGATCCCTCCTAATGAACAGCAGTGGCTGGAAAACGACCTCTGAGGACAGGATTCTTGGAGACTTGCTTTAATTTATAAAGTTGCAGAGGGCTGTGATTTGACAACTGCCTTAGTATTCAAAGCAACAAATAGTATAATTGTATTTAAAATATTATATAGAGGGCAGATGACTTAGCAAAAAGAATGTGCTGCAAAACATAACTCAGTAATGAACAATTTCAAAAGCTTTTAAAAATCGAGCTTTCAAAGTTTTTAATGAAATACTACTATTTAAATTAAAATCGTGATTTTTAAGGGCGCGGATATGTACAATGAGCATATTTAAAGTTCTGTTTCAGGAATGAAGCATTTCAGCAGATCTCTATGACTGGAAAAAGGCTAAAGGGAGAAAAGTGTCCTATAACCAATCCACTTCAACTGCCATGCATCTTCACAACATTAGCAGCTCCTGAATCACCCCCACAGAAAACATGGTTGAAAAGCAGACCACTGCCTGTGATAAGAGCTATTGTTTTTACTTCCTGAATGGCTTTTGGGACAGACCCTTTTAGTGTGGTGAAATCTCACAGGAAATATTAGGCTGCAGTTAATTCTGTAACATACAGCAGGTACCACACAGATTCTTGGGATAAAAGGTATTGTTTTTGTACTGTTCAAAACATCCTGGGGGGGAAAAAAAGTTACATTTCAGCAGCACTAAAACTACCAGGCTTAATTTAGACTTTATCTGAAATTGCCATCATACCAATTTCCAAAAAAGCATTTATAAAATGTCTGTGGGAAAGTGGATCTGAATTGTCTGGGTAAAATAATGGAAATAACTGCATAGCAGAAACAAACTCACCACTTATAATCTAGTGATGCCTATATAACTTACGTCAAAGTTACAAGGTGCTTATATAGATTGAGTTATATCAATATAACCTAAATAATGATTTTTATATATCTATGTAACCTGATATCAATATAACCTGAATCATAGCCTTCTATATCTATATAACCTGATATAAATAATTTCTATACAATGTAATAGCTAGTATATAGTTAACTAATTGCTTAGTGCTAAATAGACCAAAAAAAAAGAAAAAAACTCACTAGGTTTTAGAGATAGATGAGTACAGTACTAATGAGAAATTAGCAAATGTTAAGCCAATCAGCCACAAAATAAAGAATTTAGACCAGTTAAGACCAGGCAGATCGAGGAACACCATAACTGCGCATGCTCCAAAGTTGAAAAGTTCAGAAGTCGACCTTGGAAGCCTTCATCAAAGACCCCCAATGATCCCCAAATTGGGGAGATGCAAGCACAGTGCAAAAGAACTATCTAATAACCATGAGCTCATGCTATGTAAATTAGTTCTGGCATGTATATGATGATGTTGTAGTGACACAGTGATACTAATCAACACTTACTGTATAAATACACCACAGCACTTGAGAAGGGTGGGTGAGTTAGGTGGAGATAACCCCCTCACCACCAGAGCTGCAATAAAGAAATACCTGCTCTAGAGACATTAGTCTGTGGGGATTTATTTCCAGCCTATCTTTCAGGCATCACTAGAAAGAATCCCTTCCCAATGATTGCATCCACACAAAGCTTTCTGCCCCAAAATGTCCTGCTGGTTGTGGTAGCAGTAGGACTGTTAGAAACTCCAATGTGGACAAGGATCTAAGCAATTAATACTATGCTGTTGCTCCTAAATGTCATTTCTATTTTGCAATAAAATTGTTAGTCTTGCTGGGAAATAAAGGCGTCTGAGCAACAGTAGATACGTACATGCTTCAAACATATACTCTTCTCTACGTATTACTTTGTAAATGTAAAATGATAGAAGACCACACATTTCAACACTAATTGTTCAATGCTAAATCTCAAATTTCCCAAGCAATTTAATGGACTGATTTAAACAGTTTTTCTTGTAAGATGCATGGACTTACTTCTTCTAAAAACAGCAATTTAAACCAGGGCTCTTATGTTTGCCTTTAAGAGTCTCCAAAGGGATTTCAGAAGCAAATTAATGCACCTTCTACATGGTTACAGAGCTGAATCAGTCAGGCCATGGACACAACCTTCTTACTTAAAAGTTATGAATTACTATACTTTTATTATTTTGTAATGTTATTATTTGAATGTATTTGACTATATTTTGCAGAATTTAAAACTAGTTACAGTGTAGAAAATCAGGAAACTATAGTTTTTCATTACTAATGATCATCAACTTCTCCATCTGCTTTACTTCTTTAAAATTCTCCTGCTCCAATGATTCCTCAGATTTTTTATTCTACTTTATGGTGTTTTTTTCCCTGCAATTTTCTTAACTTGTTCCTCTTGTCTTGCATTTGGTGACCTGTATGCTTGTAACTCTCCTGCAGTGTCTTCATGTCCCAGTGACTGGAATGGTCGGACATTCTTCCAATCTAGTTGGCCAGTGTTTGTATGCTTTGATTTCCTCTTTAACTACTCAAGTCTGTGGTGAGCCTGAAACTTTTCCAGTTCAATTGCTGCCAGCTCTGACAGAAACCATAATTTGTCTTTTTTTTTTTTGGTAAAGCACTAAGATGGACAACTAGCTTTAGACTTAAGATGATCTTTTTTTTTTTTCTTTTGCCTTGTCACGTCCATCACAACTCAGATAGTTACGGTCAGTCATTTAAAAGAAAATCAGAAAGACTATTACTAAAGCACTTAATGGATAAATCAGAGCATTAAAAACAGACCACAGAACCTCTTGGGGATTCAGGATCTAAACAGCCTTCTAGACATTACAGGCTGGAAAATACACAAGAGGCAGCTCTAGTCATCCAAAGCAAGACTTAATAAAAAGGAATGGACAGACAAAACACAAAGTAGCTCAGCAATTCCATTGTTTACAGGCCTTAGACAATACTCAAATGGAAGCTTTTTTCATATTTCCACATCTCCATCTGGCTACAACCTTATCTTTGCAATGGCTGACTTGAATTATTTTTTCAGCTTCAACAAAGTTCTTTAAAAGACCCAGACTTTAGGGTGATGGGGGGTTTTGCTGGATGTGCCTATGGTCTGTTGAACAGACCCAATAAGACAATGTAGCAAGGAAGACAAACCAGTTACTTCCTTGCAGGAATGCTTTCACAAATATGGTTGATGACATCATATGACAATCTGTTTATGTGCTTTTATAGACATGAGTTAAACAGATACTTTCCTTGAGAGGCTGAGTTGTCTGAAGAAAGAGATGAACTGACCCTGCCCTCTACAAAGAGATGACTGACCCTGCGGGATGGGGAAGACTGGGGATGCCATATGTCTTGATTTTTTTTATTATTTTTGACTTGTGAGACACCTCTAGAATCTCTAAAGTCAACCTTCTGTGATATGGATTGAATAAGTGCTCAACAGAGTGGGCTAAAAATGGGCTGGACTGCTGGGATGTGGTGAGCAGCGCGAAGTTTAACTGGTGGTTGGTGAGTATTGGTGCTCTTCAGGGACTGACTGATGCTGGGGACACTGCAATCTTCCAGCTTTATTAGCAATATAGGTGAAAGGATGTAATATATCTGCAGCAAATCTGAAAGTCAAGGTGAGGTGATTACTTCACATGCTGGAAGGTGGGTTTGCTATTCAGAGGGACATCAATATCCTGGAGAAAGGGGCTAACGGGAACCTTGTTCCCAGAGAAAACTGGCTTGTTTCTTGTTGGGATGAGGAGCTCTTACTGCTGTCTACAAACAGATGATGGGAGCATACAATGAAGGCACAGCCAAGCTGCTGTTGGAGGTTCAGGGTTTCAGGATTAGAAGCAATGGACACAAGTTGTAAAACAGGAAAATAGCATTAGACCAAAGGAAGTATATACCACAACAGCCATCAGGTACTACAACAAGCTGCACCACAGCGGATCTCATCTCTTTGAGACCCTGGAATCTAACAAGAACACTATTCCTTCCTAGAGACCAGGGACTTTCACTGCTCCAGGTTTATGTTTGTGCCCACATGTATGACTGTGAGAAGATGTGTGCCCATAATTTAGTTCTCTGAATGGAGGACTATATTTGTGCTTCTCCATATTCCTTTGAAATGTTCAAGTCAACCCAAAACATAAACAAGTGTTACAAAAACAAAACAAAAAGTTAAATTATCAGTTTTGTTGTAAATTACATATGGCCATATTCTAACTTCTGAATTCACTCAACTTGAATTCATACTAAAATCCTAAACTCTCTTCTGCAAACACACCTTTACCACATGTAAAAGAAAAGGGGGAGGTAGGGGGCAGGAATGGACCTGAACGTATTGCATAAAAAAACAAAGTCAAGTCCCCCAATGAGCAGATGTGCTCATTACTCATAACAGCTCATAAGCTGTTGTGTGTGCTCATGTCTAAGACAGTTTATTCAGACTATAGAATCAAACTTCCCAGTCTCACAAGACTTGATGGAGATAGGTCTCTGCTTTGCTTCACAGAGGAGCATTCATCCCTTTGGAAAATAAAGCCATTCAGCTCCCCTAGACTAAAATTAAAAAACCACTGTAGTTACTGAGTATTTATGGTATTATTCTCATAATTTCATTTTAAAAGAGAACTTTACTTTTTCCCACATATTGTTTCATAACAAAATAATTGAGCATACAATATTCAACAACATTCATAAAATATTCCACATATACATAAGACATAAATCCTAAACTCCTAAAGAAAGAAGAGTAGGACAGCAGAGACCACTTTAAAGTGGATATAGGTAAAGCAATATTATCTTTGAGACCTAACCAGCAGTAAGTGACATTTTAAAAAATATAAATAAACTGAAAGAAAGTAAGTTTTAAATCATATTTAAGGATGAAATTCTTTACGGTGAGGGTGGTGGTGCACTGGAACAGGCTTCCAGGGAAGTCCTGGATGCCCTACACCCCAGAGTGGTTCAAGGCCAGGCTGGTTGAGCCTCCGAGCAACCTGGTCTAGTGGAAGGTGTCCCTGTCCATGGCAGGGGGGTTGGATTGAGGTGACCCTTAAGGTCTCTTCCAACCCAAACCACTCTATGATTGTAATTCTCTGTTTTGTTTAACTGACTTTTGTTTTATTAAAGAGGTATGGCTTCATTCCTATATTTGACTTAAACACTACACTCAAGGAAACAACACTCAAAAATATGTAAGCTGCTGGAATGAACCAGCAATACAGGAAAAGGGCCTAGTTTAGGTTTAAGGATGAAAATTCCTATTATAGTCTCTGCAGTAAGTTCAGAAGCTGTCTGAACCACAAAGAATGACTGTGCTACATATTAGCTACTTAAAGTGTCTGCAGCAGCCTAACTTGTAGCACAGATGTAGGGGTTGTATACTGAGTGTGCGAGTGAAACATTTACAGGAGAAAGGAACCCGTAACAGACAAGCTTGTACAAGCTTCTTTGGTGCTTTCACATACACATATCTCTAAACTTGGAGTACATTCCCTATTCCCACAAAAAATTGCTGGATTAGGATTTTAACATGTCTAGGAAACACTTCTGAGACCAGCTGCAGATACAGCAGGACACCCTGCAAACCTACAAACTGCAGACACAAGCCAACAAGCACAACATTATTGTACTCCTTCTGTTCATGCAAAATGGCCAAGCCTAGAGAACACATCACTTCTAACCCTTTAGTAGGAATCAAAGCTTATTTACATGCTTATAGTGTGCTTGGTGAACACACAAGCTGAGCCTTCCTAAATAGGCTGATACTTACATGCATAGTTTAACCTCTATGAATACTTTATCGCACAAAACTTTCCTTTACACTATTCCTAAATGGTAAATTAAAAATACTATCTCAAACATTATTATATTTTATTTTACTAAAGAATTATAACAACTAAAGCAAAAGACAAAAGTTCCAATATGTATTTGACTAGTTATAAATCACTACACTATTTACCCATCCTTACAATTTTTAAAAGTAACTGATAGATAGTTTTGGAAAGGAAAAATAAATTTTAGAAAATTAGCTAAAAAACATAACTTGCAGAAATAAACCAGTCTGCACCAATAATAAAGGGAGTTCTTCTTTAAACTCTTTAACAAATGATCTAAACCAAACTGTTAGAACAGAGGAATGTGAATGACTAAACAAACCCTTCGGTAAACACTCCCCAGCTGCACTTTTCAGCCTAATACCAAGTTAAAATGTGGAGACTCCATCTACCTACTGCAAAACAATTAAACTTCAGAAGCAAAGCTACATTATATGACATACATGACTCACAAACCATAGTCACTGCAAACAAAAACCACTAGACATTTATCTCTTAAAAACAAAAAAGACACCAGGACTGGCACCAGTCTGCAATGCAAGAAGGAGCATGTGATACTTAGACACTTGTGTATTAGTTTAAAAATAAGCTAGATAAGCATGTGATGAGTGACAATTTTGTACTTGACCTTTGCTTTAACAGCTCCTTCTCAAAAAGTCCACACAGACATCAACAAAACTCCTAAAAAAAAAAGCTAAAACCTTACATCTTATCCAGTGTGTTGAAAATAAACCCTAAAACCAAAATTCTACATAGAAAAATAAAAAACATGTTTTCAAGGACAAATTCAGAAAAAATATTTTTTCTTTAAAAAGCATTGAGGTCTTCTTGTAAATCAAGCTGATGAAATTCAACATGTTAAGTTACAGAGACAGAAGCTTGGGGTGTCTATTTCCAGTGGGAATATTTCTCTCCGCCTAGCAGGCAAGGAATTTGGAAATAAGAGTTCCTCTTTCCTGAGGGTGACCAGGCCTACAGGATTGCACAGGAAATTCTTTCAAGCCAGGATATGAGGATGCTTTCTGCATGGGACAAGAGACCCTTACTTTAGGATATTACTTTCTAAAGTGTGAAACCACGATGTTTACCTCCGGAGTAAGGGTCTCCACCAGCATTAAGCAAGTTCTTTATCATCCATAGTGTTTGTAGCTAAGTCCTCATGAGTTTTTCTGTTGCTGTTTATATTTATTTAAAAATCCCAGAACCACAGAATGAAGGGACCTCTGGAGATTATCTAGTGCAAGCCCTCACTGCTCAAAGCAGCAGCAACCAGAGCAGGTCCAGATGGCTTTTGATTATCCCTAGGGATGGACACTCCACAACCTCTGGGCAACCTCTGCCAGAGCTCAATCTCCTCCACTGTAAAAGAAGTTTTCTTACATTTAAATAAATTTTCTTATATTTCAATTTGTGCCCCCAACCTCTTGTTCTGTCCCTGGAGAGTACCAAGAACAGCCTGGCCCTGTCCTCATTAGGCACACACACACACACACTGAAAAGCTCCACAGCTTCACAGCTCTTCCACTGGACCTACTCCAGTCTCTCTTTATCTCTCTCCTGTCAGAGAGCTCTGGCCTTGACCCAGTACTCCAGGTGTGTCCCACCAGGGCTGGGCTGAGCAGAAGGATCATCTCTCTCCACCTTCTGGAGTCACTGCGCTCAGTGCAGCCTAGGAGGGAGGCTGTCGGGCAACTTTGCTGGCTCATGTTTATCAAGCACTTTTTTTTGTGAAAAGAAGCCTTAAAAATGTGGTTTTCCCCTTTTAAGCTGAAGGTAAGGAGAAGTATGGCACAGAGTTTCATCTTTTAGGCCTAATCTTGCCATTAGTTTTGTGCTTTACCTAAATATATATGATGGTGTCAGTGGTGATACTAAGTTTCAGAATCAAAGCCATTAACCATATTCCTAGTAGCACAATACATTCTTTTAGGCTTCTTTCTTCACTTTTATTTAGTGTATTCAAGATACAGAGTAAAGACTTAAGAGTACCCAACCACTCCTGATGTAGACTAAGAATCTCCCTAAAAATGGGCAACCAACAGTTATTCTGAAAAGAGGAATTAATCATCACAATTAATCATCAAAAGAGGTAAAAAATTAAAAAACTGAATTTTAATTTACCACCATCCCTCCACGAGCAACTGTTCTTCATCCTGAAGTCAAAACCAAATATGGCAACATCAGAGAAAATTTCTCACTGCTTCAAAAAAGTCAGAAAACTAAACTCCATTTGTAAGGAAAAAGCCTGTTTTAAGTAACACTGACACAATCCCACCAACAGGCACTCTGGTTTCTTGACTCCTTGGGAATGATATGCAAACAGGAAAGCACCAGCTTTCAGACTTGCAGTTGTGTCTCTAAGAAAGGGCATTAACGAGAATCACACACAAAGTTCCACTTTCATCATGCCAGGACTATTTCTTTTGGATTCACATTCTTGCTATACAGGACAAGATGATTCCCTGAAGATGTAAATAAGCCAAAGGAAAAAGAACAAATTAAACAGAGGTCTAAAGACCTGTCTCCTTCACATGATGATATACATGACTTAATGCTACACTGCTAACTATAACTGTCAAGTTTAGGCTCATTCCATACAGACCTTTCATGTCTGGAAAGATGGTTTATGCAAACACAAGTCAGGAGCTTCATCGAACACCTGACATGCTGATGTAAACTTTTACTTTGGGGAGCTTCATCTACCTACCATCTATCCCTACTTCATAGGGATAGAGAGAAACATCTGATCCTAATTTTCTAGATACACTAGTTGGTGAGCACTTGACTGAAGCCTTCTGTACATCTTGCTACACAGCAGAGCAGAAGGGAATACAGAACACTTGTACAAGCCTCACTCCACACTCCTCAGCAGAACAAGCATGCTGAAAGAAGTTACACAACTACCTTTTGTTATAGTCTAAATATGGATCTTATTTTACCACCTTTTTTTCTTGCTCTCAATTGAGTCTGGTCTTAAGAAGAACAAGGATGACAACTTGAGCAAGGAAATTAATGGATGATCTCTGTCAAGAGAGAAGGAGCGTGTGAAAGATCTTCTCTAGTCAGGGAATTATCCAGTTCAATTAATCCCAAACACAACTATTAATAGTTGGGGTGGAACCAACTCCAGGCACTTCTCAAATCTTCACTTCTGCATTTGTATTTCTCTACTTGAAAAAAACCCCAAACATCTTCTAGGTAAAAATCTAAAACAGACATGGTTTGCCACACCCTTCCATAATAGGTATCCAGTTGAGAGAGAAAGTAATTACCTCTTGTGCGCCTTGACTTTGCAAGTCTCCTTATTTAGTGCCGTAGTGCTGCACAGAGCTCTGCAGCAAAAGGGTCCAGAAACACCCCAGCATTTTTCATGATCTGCTGAGAACCCTCAGTTTCTAAAGCAGAAACTTGCCCAGAAGTACATGATCCTGAAGGGACCTCAAACTCAGGAATTCAATCTCATTTGTACTGTTGATGGTTAGTCAAAAAACACGTGAGATTTACTAGACCCAATTTATCTTGGTACAGTGGAAGAAAACCTAAAACAACTAGTCAAAAGAAAATTTAAAGCAAGTATTTGAACAGGTTTTTGTTAAGACTCCTTGTTGGAAAAAATTTTTGTGTATCCACAAAAATTTACCATTTATTGTCTAAATTGCTCAACTGCAGATAGGGGACCCTTCAAGTGTCTCTTTTAAACTTATTTGTTCTTGATGTAAACACTGACTCTTCTAACATGCATCTTGTAGTAAAAGCAAAAGGAGAAGGAACACAGAAATCTGCCCTAAGCATCTTATATTTTTTTAGTATGTGAAGCACAAATAAAACTATTACTCAATTCAGTGTAACTTGTTTTTGCAATCAGGAATTTGATCTTTTTCAAGAATGACAGTCAAGAATAATAATACAGAAAATATGCAAATTTTGACTGTTGAATAACATCAACAGATAAAGAAATAACAGAGATAATGTAAATTTTTTTAAAAATAAGGGTCTTGCAATCTAACAGGTTCAAAATTCTTCTTTGAGCTTTAGCATAAATATCAGAATTAAAGAGTGTTAAATTGTTTTATTTTTCTTTCCCATATAAATAAGCCATATAAAGACACTATCTCACACAAACATTTAAAATAGTATTAATAATCTTGGAACATGTTACACTGGACTTTATGCTACCTATTATCTCCTAAGAACAAACTTAATATTCAACTTTTCATTTATTATTTGCTTGGATTTTTTTTAAGTACCTTTTCTTCAGTGATTTTGCTCTTATGTTCCATACTGATGATCACAGTTTAAATGCCCTATTCCTCCCTGTTTTTCAAATCTTACAAATTCATATATGTCAATCAGATTATCATAAACACGTGCTTTTGTGTACTTGACAGGTAATGCAAAATATATATATTTTTTAAGCTCATACATCTTTTTCATGGGAAATGCCTTTTCCATTAAAATTCTCTCTGGGTCAAGTCTAAGAACAAATTCAAGCACAAGAAACTTCCCAAATCTGATTCTTATTTTTACACCTCCCCTAACACATTTCCCTCTCAGGTCTCTAAAAAAGAATTCCACCTTGACCTGAAAGGGCACAAGAGACACTGTGGTCATATCCTTTGACAAGACGTTTTCATTTTTGGTGACATTTAAGATGTCATACTGATGCCAGCAAAATAAGTTGGTTTTATTATTAGGCAACTAAAAGTTACCTGATTCTGCTGATGAGCAGTAAAGGCATGAGCACTTTGCTTTAAACACTTAGATTGCATAACACTTTAAAAAACAGGCCACTAAACCACCCAGAACTATGAATACATAAAAGCCCAGGCATTTCTCATACCAACATTCAATAACACAGTATTTTTGAAGAACAATGGATTCTCTAGTGCTTGTCTTGTTTTTCTAGTTTGGGGTTTCTTTTCATGTGAAAACTTGAGAGGAAAGACTACACAATATCAATTGTAAGTTTGACATAGGAGCATATTTCTCAGTCTTTACTGTAATCTGAGAAATGAATAAAGTGGTTCTCAGTATTTGGTCCAGATTTCCCTCAGGAAATACATATATGGGCATTAAGAGAAGGGACGCAGATGAATGCTCTGCTCAACAGGGGGGAATTTATCTCCAACCTCAGAGCACATACTGATGTCAGAATTAGGGATGTATGAAACTGCAAACAACTTTAAAACTATATCTTCTCAGACAGACTACAAAATGCAGCTTGTTGTGTGATCCAAAACCACTTCTGCAAGTAAGCATCTGCCAAAGAGTCAGGCAGGAAGTCGCTTTACAGTACTTTATGCTAACCTGTACTCAGGTTCCAGGATGTTAAAGCTGTCTCATCTACTGAATCAGCCTTCTAAATAATCAGGAATGTGGCACTGAAGGGATTGAGTGGAAAGTCCAGGAAACTGCGTATCATAGTGACACAAAGCAAAATCAAGCTTGGTTCCCTCCCCACTCTTAGCCTTTCCCCCACTTGGTTCAAGTTGAAAACTGGGGATTGTGTTAAATTCTGGTGATCTTCCTCTTGGGTTAAGAGAGTCACAGAACTGCGCAGTGTGGGAAGCCACCTAGTGACGGAGGAGCACAAATATGCCTGAAGCTGCCCAAAGTTTTAACGAGATGACGCAGCTGGAGCATGTGATTACCGCTGTTTTTCTCACTGACTTACAAGTTGTGTGGTATACTAGAGTTCAGAGAATTGCACAGTGATTTCTGGGAAGTTTTATGAGTCTTACGAAGTCTTGTAAATGAACTGTGAAATAGCAAATTTTCTCAAGATGAGAGGTACAAGAGTGAAAGAAATTATATCAAAATATATAAGGAGAAGGTCTAATGCAAATTTTAAACTCATGGTGGCACTATGCAGAAAAAGTTCAAATTTGTGAGGCTGGAAGGAAATAACCTAAGGGAGACAAATGTGCAAAAATGGAAACAATCAAAACAAACTATTTTCTTCCAACTTGATGCAGAAATAATTCAGCCGACTTGAAAGAGGAAGTTTTCATGGCCCAGAAAAAATAGCTGTAGAATGTACATGTACTTAACCAGCATTTTTCAAAAATTGAGAGCTCACAAATTAACATGAACACAAAACACTGAACAGAAAGATTTCCAGGCCAGTAGTACTCAGTGTGTACAAACAATGTCATAATGATTTTTGCCTATGGCAAAGAACTTTACCAACATGTACATTCTGACTCCACTGAAAAACCTCACTGCATGAGAACTGCATATGATACAATTATGAGAAGATCCAAGTAGACAATGTTGTTTCAGATGTCAGTTTACTTTGACGTCATCAAACAGCACGACTGAAGCAACAGGCACAAAATCCATCATTAAAACAACAGGGAAATTAAAAATATGTGTTCCGTTACATTTTAATACAGGCAGAATTAGAATATAGAATGGAATTGCCAGTGTATGTCATTCTGAAGAGCAGAATAAAGCCAAAGAAACAACTATTTAGAGGAATTAATTCTTAGGTGTCATATGTCAGCAGACTTAATGAGGGACTCACCAAGCATTTCTTGGAAAGGACAAGATGCATGCTGTTCATTGAACACATGCTTCTCCTAGAGTCATTCTAACAGCATTAAACAACAGCAATGAAAAATACAGCCGGAGAAAGAAGTACGAGTTTTCAAGTCGTACCACAAATGGCATGACTGCAGTATTTGATGTACTAATGAGAAAAGTCCTCTTTTTTTTTTCTTCCCTCTCAAAACTACTCTTGGCAGAGGATCATGCTCTAATCCATACAGGGAAAGTAAAGAAGCCCAGTTCAAGATTACTTTGTCATTGAAAAAGACAGCATGACATCAGAGAAATTGTGATCCTATAGCTAAGGGGTTTCACAAGTTCTGTACTTGAAATCCTAGGGATAGAACTGAAATTGAAAGAAGTGACTTCAAGCAGTGAAGACTCTAAAAATGAGAAAGAAGTAGCATTGTAAAGATAGTAATTGTGGCAGAAATCATGAAGGTATGTACGAAGCTGTAAAGCAGTCTTAAAGCATAAGAGAAAAAACTGTTTCTTACAGGCAAATATTTAGTGAAAAGTTTCTATCCTTATTATATATTTAATACAGGTATGCAGCAATCCTTCTGTGTATAAACATCTTCCTTTTTGTGAGGGATCATCTTGAATTCAAGACCATCTTCCTTTCAAGCATAGTGAAAGACATTTCAAGCATAGTAGCAGACATTTATTCTATAGGGATCTGCACAACATCTACATCAAATTCACTATTCATCAAAGCAGTTTTGTATAATACAGATCAACACAAATGGCAGAAATACTGTGGGCAACAGGAGGAGAAACTGAAAATATCAACAGCTTCCACCTTCCCAGCAGCAGAAGGGAGTTTATGATACTAAACTCCAGATAGTCACACAAAGATGACCTGATACTTCTGTGCTATGAGGAGGACCACAACTACCTCCACCAAGAGAGAGAGAAAGGGGTACTTCCTCCTCCTGCCCTCACCTGTTGATTTCCACAAGCAATTAACCCCTGCAAGTTGCATCAGCAGAAGGAGGTTTTGGTGCTGAAGGAGGTACAAATCCACACCACAAAATAGGAAAACAGAAATCAGGACTCAGGAGGTCCTTTCCTGGCCCAATCCACTTACTTTCTTTCCTGCTTTCTTCAATGACCTGTATGCATAAGCTGCTGAAGGAAACTACCTTGTAAAACACACCACTTTTCTGCATGAGGAAGCAGAGGTGGGCAGGGACACTGTCAGCAATGGGGATACAGAAACAAGACAAATACACAGAACAAAAATGACTACAAGTGCAACAGCTGGTAAGATCAGAATGCAAGCCCCACTGATATATCACCTCTTTATTATAAACAATACAAACTTCCCAAGGTTTCAGTGAAATTGCTACCATGAAGTACCTAGAGATTTTGTAGCACTTTTTAAAACAGACTATTACATATAATTTTATATTCCTTCTACAAATTTAATTGTAATAATTGCAAGAATTAGTAATAACCAAAAAAGATAAATCTTTCAGAGAGTGTCATCAATATGCTATTTAAATATCTAATTAAGAAATAATGACCTTAGATTTGAGTTACAGTAAGTTGCAGTGGAAAGAGACCTTAGGCAAAAAAGTAGATTGTTAAGACTTTCTGTTGTAAACAACTGGTTTTCCTTTTCCCTCAGTTCCAGCAATGTGGTTTCTGCAAGTTTTGGACTACCAGCTTTTCAGATTTTATTATTAAAATGCCTAGATACACACCACTGTGTCATCCATAATTTTCACTATGTAAATTGTTTGTGAATTGTGCCAAAATAGAACAGATTAGTACCTGTTACATGCACATTTGAAATACATGTTTGGTAGATAGTACTGCTAAAATCTAAATATATGAACATGCAAATACTGATTAAAATATAAACAAAAAAGGCTGATTTGGAAGTTTCCTTCCAAAAACACATACACTACCTTTCTAGATTTTCTACTTTCCCTGTTTCTGAGGGTAACTGACACAATAGGCTCTAGCATGTCATCAATGTTTGAGCTAAATAGTCATTTGAATAGTTATTGAAAAGTGACTAAATATTATAAGGTAAGGTAGGGCCAAAGTAATTATATATAGCTTCATATTTCCTGGGGAGTTCACTCTAAGCATTTACCTTGAACTCCACTAGAAGTAAATACAATATGAGTGAATGCAATATGTAATTATATCTTAACTGTATTACTGTTATCCAAAGAAATACTATTGTGCCTCTCCAAGAACAATAACGAATGCAAATCAAAACATGTTTTCATCTTGTAGTCCAAAAATCAAAATCTTCTTTTGACTTCAGCATCACTTACATGAGTACCTTGAAAAGTAAAACATTAAAATATGGAAAATGTGTATGTTATTAATAAACAAACTAAATCAGGTAAACTGAAGATGTGGAATTAATCCTTTTGAGTACTCAAAGATTTTTGCAAAATATGAGCAGATTTGTAATTCAGACTCACCATTCAAAATGCGGACAGCAATATTTTAGAGGGCAATTTAAAAACATTGTGTCATAGCTGGACAGACAAAAATATACAAGCAGTTGCCAAAAAACAAGTCTATCGTCAAACAGTAGGTGATCCAATTTTTCACATACCAGAAAGATTTTCATTTTCCATCTCTCTATATATTTTTATCTAGAGATAACTTTGTACTAAGGAATAGATTTCAGTTCACAAGAGTAAACACAGAAAGCAGAAGAAATAGCTGTTCTGCTGAACTGATGAGATTATTACTGAAATATCCCACAGATTTCAGCACAGAAAGGCACTGGCTTCATATGCTCTCACACTTAAGCCACAACATCCTTATCTGAGAAATCAAAGATATTTTTGTATGGTTTCAAGATGGTGACTCCAGAAAAATTCATCCCTGTTACAAAGAAATCAGAGTTGATGTGAACACACAAAGCATTTTCAAAGGTGGACCCACAGGTGTAGGTGATATTTACTGAATGCCACAAAGAGGTAGAAATCTAGCTCAGACGGTTCAACTAGACAAAAATCTGGACAGGCAACACAGGTCACTGCAAGAGCTCAGGGATTTAACAGCCACAGTTAAGGCCTCCTGTTTAACAAACAACAATTTGTTACTGTAATTACTAAAAAATCTAGTGGGTGCTAGTAGATCTCTGTACTAATTTGCTAAATATTAATTTTAAATTAGCTCTTTAGACTAGCTAGATCATATTCAGGTGTAATTATATACATATTTCCCTGACAAAAACACACAGTAGCATCCTGAAGTGCTCCCAAGGACTTCAGTATCTCTCAGTGGACTATCTTATGCTGGCAAAGGAATAAATACTGTTCTGACTGGACTCTACACATCTGTCAGTATACTGGAATCAAATCAGAAGCAAAAATTGTCCCTCCATCAGAGCAGGAAAATAGAGCCCTGTGCTTCTCTTTTTGATCTCTCTGTTGACATTCTCCTAATTTTTGAGATTATGTCACTGCCCATCTTACATACTGCTGCTTGGGGAAGCCTACTCATATTTCTTATTCTTCAGACAGCTTACCCAACTGCAGCAGAGATGGAATATGATCTCCTTTTAATGCAAAAGCAGCCTGAAATAGGTGTTTATTCAATGAAGACTGCATGTAGCAAAATGAATCTATGCATACCACCAAAAACTTTCCACATCTCTTACCAGCATTACCTTTTTTTCACAACCTAACACCTCACAGGTACCTAGTCAATAAACACCATAAGGAAGGAGAAAACCAGCTAATGCTGTGAAGTTTAAATGTGACAAAAGTTAACTAAATCAAATATTTCACATAACCACATTTTTAAAAAATAGAGTTGAAAACATTTAAGTTAATTACCTCTTTTTTTTTGTTGTTGGTTTATTTTTTGTTTGTTTTTTGGCAAAATTTAAAAAGAAATAAACAAAAACAAAAATACCAAAACCAAAATCACCTACATTTTCATGGACCTACAACTCCAAGGTATTTTATATATTCAAACCTAAACAAATGCTGAACTGAAATATATTGAAAAATTATTACATGGTCTCATATAAATTTAATT
Source organism: Rhabdornis inornatus (assembly GCA_013397075.1). Classification (NCBI taxonomy): domain Eukaryota; kingdom Metazoa; phylum Chordata; class Aves; order Passeriformes; family Rhabdornithidae; genus Rhabdornis; species Rhabdornis inornatus. Next base: position 2,465,073 of record VWZS01007332.1, on the reverse strand, counting down.
TCAGCTCTTGGAGAAAATTAAATTCTCATATTCCTCCATTTATAAAACTGAAAAATCTGCTTAAAAGAGAAAATTATGAAGAAATAGAATTTTAACCTTTCACAATACATAATCAGGGAAATATTTCTGCTTGGGAAAATTAGGATTGAAAATAGTAACTCTTTAGCTTCTTTTTAATGCTGAATTTTTGGTCACTTGATTCATAAAACAAACTGAGTTCTGTATGTAAAACTACTTTTTTTTTTTTAAATGCTAGATTTGGATCCTTTGGCAGCTTGGAAACACTTTGAATGACCACCACTAGATAACATGACTTAAAATACCCCTACAAAACTAGCAGGATGCATCAAGCTTCTAAGCACTGCTGTGTATGCTCACTCTCAACATAAACTTTGCTAGCAAGGGCTGTCCCATGAGCAAAAAGGTTGCAGTTCATCAACACAGAGTACTAAGCTTGAAGTGTTATGCTTTAACTAGAACTTAAGACACAAAAGCAGATCTGAAAATCTTTCTGAGATAAAGTCACATCTCATCTAAGATGCTCCGGCACAGCAGGAATAATCTAGTCTAATACATGCATGTTCATGGCTATGTTCCTTTTGGTTTTGAATTCCCTGTTCAGTGTATTTTAATTCTTCTCTCGCCAGTCATATGAGCAGTGTAGTAACTTGCCTGCTCCATTAGGGAGGTAGAAACTTCAAGAAGAATACAGAAAGCACTTTAGCAGACCTATGTGCAAACCCACACGTCAGTAAAGTCCAGTGTGGCTCATATTCAGGTCATACTACACTCCTCTCAAGCTTCTCAAAGGCATCCAGAAAAAGCACAAATAAAGTCATATTTGAATGTATGTGAGTGGTAATAAGGGAGTTCAAGTCATACCAACAGAGATACATGAGTAATAGTCCAAGCTACAAAGCAGATACAGAATTAATTAACATGTGGAAAAACAAGTCTCGATCCCTTTAAAGAGAGCTGTCTAGGTAGGTGTGACATGGGTTATGAAACTGGCTCTAATGATGATGAGACCACAAGGAGAAAAAGATTTTTCCCTAGACCTAAATGAAGCTGTAATACAAAATGAATTCTGAGAACGTTTCTCTTCCTTACTTCAAGCTAACAGAATAATCACATTAGGATATTAGTTTAAAAATTTATGCCTTTTCTCCAAACAGCATTTAACATGCTTTTCTACTGCTATTACTTGGATGGTTCCAGTACGATGACGACCTGTACAATACGTGCTTATGACATAAATAAAAGTGGAAGAGATTTAACCAAATGCCCTTAATTCAAAGCAGAAAATTTTTTTGGAGCACAGGAACAAATCATTGTTTCTAGGTTCAGATCTACTAATACGACTGCAGACAGCTATCTGGGCACTGTGACAATCCCTGGCTCTTAACTGACTATTTCATAAAAAAAAAAAAAAGAATAATTGATTTGAAAAATATTGCAAAGAGTTTTCTAAACAATAACAGAGAAAGCAAACAACACAAGAAGAAAAGGTCACTTATTTCTTATGGGGAAATCACAGAGGCCAATCTACAGCTTGTATGGGATACTGGGATGGTAAGTATTTTTTATGTATATGCATATGGAAAAATGAAGAGTCACCAGCATATCTTTGCGTGTCAGAGAAGTCTGGTAAATCTCCTGTGCCTCCATTCTGGTAACTCACCATTAGTCTCTGCAAACTAATACTTGGAAACTCTGAAACATGTCACTCCTGGGATGAGAGCTTTTCACTAGAGTCACAGCCTGTTGACAGAAACCACCAACTGTCATGGTAAATTAAACAAATAGGTTGGATTTCTCAATGGGAAAACAACAACCCTCGGGACAATAAAAATTAACAGTAGAAAAAAACTGTCCATTACTTTAAAAAAAAAAAGAATAAATAAATAAATAAATAAAACCACAAAACACTAAATAAAAAAAAATGCCAAACACTGAACAAGACACAGGTCCCTTTAAAGGCAGAGCATCACCTTTTTAGGGACAAACATGCCACTGTGTAAAACGCCTGAGCTGGCTCATGACTGACAGAAGTAGCACCTGATCTTCACGGATACTCCATACGTAGTGGGGTTTTGCCTTGGTTTATTTTTAATTATTATTATTACGGACTCTACAGTGTAGTGGAGGCAATATCTCTGTCCCTTGATAAGACAGATATGATCTGTGCAAACAGCTGAGGACACTCATGTACAGTAGCAGTCTGGGCAAAACAAACACAGAGGGCATGTGCATATGCAGACATGCATTTGTGCTTCGACAAGTACAGAAAAAGTTCACAGCTACTATACAAGGACAGAAGTCTTTGGCTCAGGAAACTTTTTTCCTCCATTTCTGAGAAAATGAATGAATAAAAGAAGCCTTAAGTCAGAATTGACAAATTTGACACCATCTTGAGTTAAGAAACAAAGACACAAATGTATGGATATGAGAGATGTCTTAACAATCAGCACTTCTGGAAACTCCCAAAAATTAAGTGGTCCTGCACCTTCAGAAGAATAGATCCAGTTGGCATATGTCCATGTACATAAAGGAATTCATGCTACTGGAGAGGGAAAGGGGTTAACATGAGCCATCAAAGACTCCAGGGCTTTAGGGAGGAAGGAATATACATGCTCCAATAAGCCTTTTCTTCCCCCACAGAATTATGGAAGAGGCCAAGGTTTCATTAAAACCCCAGCTGGAAATGGTAATTCAGCACCACCTGTCACAGCCCTGTGGGCACCCCCAGGCCCTCGCTGACCTGCCCAGCCTCAGCTGCTGCCTCCACAGCCCACTCTGCACCAGAAGCCCCAGTGAAGCTCAGGCTTCTGTTCCCAGACCTGGCTTGAGCTTAACCTGCCTGCCTCCAGTCCTGCACTCATCTCCTCAGCCCTGTGTTATTTGTACTATTCTCCCCGGGCCTGTCCCCACCTCATATCCTTTTGATCCCCACTGGAGCCCCTGGACAGACCCAAGCTGTGGGTGATCATTTCATCACTGAGGCACAATGGTGTGACTCTTAGGGCTGTCCTGTGCAGGGCTAAGAGTTGGACTCTGATCCTTGTGGATCCCTTCCAACGCAGCATATTCTGTGATTATGGAATTCCCCATGTCTGGGACTGCTCATGGGTCCCATGACAAGCCCCAAGCTTTGCCACCCTGCTGAGGCTCCATGGCACCAGGTGTCCTGCTGGTGTGGGCACTGCCTGTGCTGGTGGCACCCTCATCTCCCTTCTCTCGGCCTCCCTCACCAAGAAGCCCTGCTCATGCTGCTCCCAAATGCTATCATTTAGCGGCATCAGACAAAAATATTTCAAAAGAGGAAACCACTATTTTTAACAAAGTATTTGTTACTATCTTAGGACCACCTAGTCCAAACTCACCTCTTAATAAAGAGCACTGTACCAAGAAATAGTCTTCCAAGTTTTCTCCAGTCTCTCAACAGAGAAAACTCAGTTCCAGTGTGGTGTTGGTACTAAAAAATTGACGTAACCAGACTAGTAATGCAAAGCTCATAAAATTAGCACAGTCAAATCACAGTGGTTAATACATTCTGTGTATTAATTCACATTAATTCTGTGTATTAATTAACTCACTTCGTTCATTACATTTTCATATTTTCCAGCTGAGCACTGCTGCCTTTTAAAGCTATGCTTTGTTTTTCAAACTCAGACCAATATACAAAAAAAATCACCTACAATACACAGCTGGAGAGGCTGGGAAGTGGGAAGGGAAAGAGAAAGACAGGAAAACCCAAGAATCTGTATTTCAGGAGAGGAAAGCAGACAATATAACACAGATTGAGACAGTAGTTAATTTAGGTGTCTTATACAACTAACTTGTTTGTTTGAGGTTTTAAGGATGCTTTGGCCTTATCAAGTCATATTTGACTTTCTTCTCCAAGAAACAGATATGTTTTTGGGATTTCCAGTATTTTTTTATACTGTCTTATGGTAGAAAATAGGTATTTAATTGACCTAAGAACAGCAAGAACTACTATGCCACGTAATTTCTGTTTGTCAACTATCAGGTTCAAAAGAAAAGGTTTTCTGAGAGTAACTTCTTAGGGGATGTTAACAATCTGCAGTTTGATCAATTTGTTGGGAAGTAATTTTTGGAAAGTAATTTTTTTCAAAACCCAGTAAAAAATACATCTGTTCAAAATATATTAAAAAGGTTTCAAATGCTTGCTACCCACATCAGTCACCTAATGCTAAGTGTATATACCCTACAGTACCCTTTTATTAACCTCTGTAACTAATCTTGTAATAATCTGATATTTGAAATAATTCAAAATAATTTTTAATTTTCCTATCTTAAATTCATTACTATACATCAAAAGACATGAACAAAACCATAGCTCGATTAGCCTACAACCTTGTACATATTTACAACTAGAAAGATACTGTAACATTACACTGTGATAAATATTAATGGAAAAGGAAAACTTTTACCATCTGAAAGTCAGACACAGCCAAATGTAAAAAAATTGTTTTAACCATGAAAAGGATTTTGATGAACACAAACAAGATGATCACTGGAAAGAAAGTAGGTAAAGAATTTAGAACACTTGAAGTAACTACACCAAAGAGCTTATATCCAGACTTCAAAACCAATCCATGAACAAAAATGCAGTTTAAAAAGGTATTATAATTCAGCAATATGACAAAATGTCACCCATATATTTACCAGAAGTCAGAGGAAGAAAAAGTAACCCCACTAAGCCTTGAACTCATATTCTGACCTAAACAGCATACTAGGTTTCACAGCAATTATGAAGGCCACATTACTAAAAGACTATAAAGAAAGAGTATCAAATAGTATCAAGTCTCCTCTATGAAATGTTTATGAACATGCTAATCTAAACTCAGAACTGAGATACAGTACTTTTTTTTTTCATTCTAGGCAGTAAGTTCACACCTACCTGGGATGCCCAGAGCAATGCATTTTAAATTTAACCACCAGGGAAATTACTACATAAGTTGGAAATTATGGGAAAATCAGGAGGACTTGTGCGATTTTTGTTGTTGCTGCTTTGTTTCTTTTTTTAAATAAATTGAAAAAATGGAAGGATACCAACTGGCCCTGATAAAAGGAAAGCAGCAAGGGAAGGAAGATTAAAATATAATTCCTCAAAGTAGGAGTACAGAACAGAAAAATGCTTGTAGTCTTATGGGGAAATGGGCATCCAGAGTTGATTGACAGGACAGAGTAACTTGTTCAAATGAATACAAGAATGAAATATATACATAACTCTTTAGAAACAGGTTAGAGAAGCAAGACAGAAGTAACTGTACCTAACTTAGCCATTAATAAATCTGGGCTGACAATCACATCAGACAGATCTCAACAATGTTACAGATCATAATGAATTACTAACAATATTCTGGAACTACCACATTAGAAATCAAAAAAACACAGGGGAAAAAAAACTCTATAAATGCTCTTCTCATAACTGAATAAGCAAGGATTTATTTTTCAAAATGAATGTAATTTAACATCTTAAACTATTTAAAAGTGGTCATCCTGTCTCCTTCTGTGTAGCTTAGGAGTAGTACACTAGACCTGCAGAAAGAGATACAAGGAATTCCTCTGCAGTAATGATTGTTTTCTAAGTTTGGAAGATTCTTACCCTGTATTGATGGAAATTATTTCTATCAGTGGATTCTTCCTAATCTTTGGCAAATCCAATCGTGCTCCCCCCAGACGTTTTCCATTATCCTTTTTCTGACCCAGCAGTCTCACAGAATGACCTTCAAATTAAACAGTAAAAAAAAAAGCAGTCATTACAAAGAACAAGTGTCACCATAGTTGTTTTGATTTGCTCTTCTTCAGAAGTAGTGTTTATATTTCAAAGACTGAAAATGAGAATGAGATATAATAATATATTTCCACCATCTGGAGCATTTAAAAAGAGACACTGACAGGTAAAATAAATTATCTCAAAATGAGCAAATTATTTAATCCAATTATCTTTTCACACTTGCATTTTCTGTTTTATATGATTAAAAGTCTTATTTTCAGATTCTCTTGCAAATAACAACATAGCAATAATATTTAAATGAGTTGTATGGCAGGATCAAAAGATTCTTCCCAAAAAATTTCATTCAAACCTAAATTAGTAGGTAATAAAAAACTAAATACTTTTTTAGCTTATTATATGGAGAACCAACACATTTCAAGGTTACCTGACAGTAAGTCTGAAAGTGCTTTGAAGCCTATCCTCACATGTCCATGGCTAAGCTGAGTACCAAGATATGCATATATTCCTCCCACCTCCAGGACAACTGCAGGTCAGAAAACTGCCTCACAACTACTCTCCTGAAGCCATTAATACTCAGAGAGTAAAATACAAATAATTTCACCAACTGCCTACAACATCAGTCATAACACAACAAGCCCTGTATTTAAAGAGCACAAATGACAGGGTTCGCTGATATTTTGAAGCAAGAACTAACAATGAAGAATCAAAACAATTGCATAAGGTAGTCTAAAGTGTTCCCAAGTTATCAGTGTTAAGACTTGTATCATTTATTCCACAAAGCCTAGAATGGGCAGGTGAGAGACAGCATGTGGAAGCTAATGGTAGATACCTGAATAGAGATGGAAAACAACAACTCAAGCTGCCAGGAAGAGAAAGCATGTGTGTGCTTAACTTGGAAAACTGTGATAGTAAACCCTACAGCTTCAATATGCCAAATATTTCAGGAAAGAAAAAACCTAACCTTAAAATAAAAAAAACCAAAATGCAAGAACAAGTTCAGCTACATCCAGCACAGCATAGCCTATGAACAATTCAAATCAATTAAAAGCTGTGTTGCACCAAAGCTCCTAACTTGTGTTACCAACAGCTATTTACAAAATTAATTCCTTCATCAGTCAAAGCCACTCTTCACTGTCTGCTTTTAGGAGTCACAAAGTAATTTTTCAATAATGTGGCATTCATTCTCTTAATTTATTTCCTCGACATGGCAACAACAGCCTGGAAAAAACCCAACTACTCCTAGAATAACATCTTCCTCAAGTTTTTTAAAGATACATAAAAATTCTGTATCAAAAATGTGACCCAATGAACTAGTGAGCAGAACTGACCTGATAGCATAAAGGTTTAAACCAATAGGAGACACAATGGTTAATGGTTAATACTGATAGAAGACATCATAATGTCGACAAGAAACAAAAGGCATTAATTCTGCAGTTGCATTTGGCAAAAAATTCATTACATCCTGTGGTGAATTTAGTAATATGGTGCTTGTGCTACTAGCATTTGTTAAATTACTCACTTCTACCTTTTCCTGAGAATAACAGCAATATCCTTGACTTACAATATCATCAGTTATTTTCTAATCTAATACTTCATTGAGGAGCTGCAAGCATGGCACCATTTCATTTACTTGTATAACAAAAGTGAGTGCCTTAAACCAGAAACAGAGAACATTCCATTTTGTATTTCTTAATACTGTGGTTTATTTGGAATAAACCAGTTTATCCATTTAAAAAATATTCAGCTACATTGCCATATTAAAGGTGTATTTGGACTTCTGGCTGAAAACACAGTGGAACTATTCACAGTAGTCTTAAAACAATCAGGCTTAACAGCAACAAGTTACACAAAATTTAAAATTCACACACTTAGAATTGGGGTCAAACCACCGTTCTTAGGTTTAAAAAACAAAATGAAAACAATAAACCACAAAACCAACCTGCCCTCCTCCCCAAGTAATATCTCAGAGTGCAGAATTAGGGAGGCCTCATCTCCTCAGAGCACAGACCCTCACAAGGAGAAGCCATGTGTGTTACTGCTCTCTAACAGGAATTTAGCTCATGCTCTCTCATATTCAGAGCATTACTCAAACAGGCAACCACCCTCAAAAACACCCCACAAGATTAGACTATTCTACAGATAGACTATAACTTATAGGAAGAATAAGACTGAGCTGCTTCTATTGTCAGAGACTTCCTTTATCCAGGAAAGAAACTCCAGCTCTGTGACCATCTCCCATGTGATCCACTGAATGCTAACACCCACCCCAACCCTGAGCCTGAGCTCAGGAAATCTGTGGCCTGGCAATCAAATACGGCAGCTTATTCTCACATAAAATACACTTCCCATATTCCTCCTGAATGACACTGAAGTTCAAATTATTATGAGGCTTGTAAGATCTGTGGGGTACTCAGGAATAACAACATCCCTGTACTTTTCAGTCCAGACACCAGAGACTAAAAAAATGCCCCTAGTGGGAGATGACTTTTAGCAGTTAGTTTAATGCTTCCAGAAAGCAAGCAGCACATGCACATCCAACTACTGTGACTTGTGTGGCAGGCACACTTAATTATTTTTCTTAGGAGGTAAACCCTCTCAATTACAGTATTCTTGACCTTAAATCCTTTTTCCCCTACTCCATCCAAGGACTATTTTGTTTCATTTTAAGTAATCACTAAAGCATCTGTTTACAGAATGGCTACTATTAATAAAACATAGCTTGATAAACACTGAATCATACTTTTTCACATGCTGTAAATCTTTTTTTCCTCATACTTTTTTCAAGAAAACTTAAAAATAAATATTTTGCCATCTTCAACTAGGAAAAGGCTAAATCATTTTTTTAGATTGTCTAACCAGCATTATTAAGCCCAGACCAACATCAAGTTTAACAGAAAAAGTAGTAATTTTAAATCTCATTCATGACCTCCTTTCAAAGCTCAGAATGGGACAAAACACTGCAATTAAGCTTTACTTCTAAAGCATTTTATCTGATTGAGTTGCCTTCTCTCTGACTTTACAGGTTGCATAACTTACCTAAGCAAAGCAGGTGTCCCAAACTTAAAAGCAGTCTGTCTTTTCATGTTTGTTTTGTTTCTTTTTTTTTTTTAAGTTTTGTACAACATTTTTGAAAACTGAATTAATCTCAAGCCTATTACCATAATGATGAGTACTCCATCTCAGATATCAAACAAACACCACTCCTTTTTTGAGGGCTCACTCTACAATGCAAGCTTTGAAACACTGCTTAAAGACAAACAGACCTAGACAGGTTAGATAGGAAAGCCTAAATGATCTAGGCCTATCAGCTGCTTCTGCTATAAAAATAACCTTTCTACGTCCACACAGTCTAGCAGCAGATAAAATTACATTAACAAAAAACAAAACAAAACCTGAAAAAGTTAATTAGTGGTTTAGGTCATGCTTTAGAACAGTTTTTCACTGATTAGTAGATAATTAATACAGATTACAGAACAGAAATACTAACCAAGTCCAGCAAGGACACTTGCAGAGCAGAATCACTCATAGTAAGTGCAAATGAAATCAAGCTAGGAACAATTTTAAATGAATCAGAGCTCTCTAGTTTTCAGAACTGTTTAATACGAAACTCATCTTTACATAGAAGTCAGTAGATGCAATTCACATTACTTGACACTCTCTGCAAGAAGGATGAGGTTGGGATGAATTAATCAGAATATTAAATCCTATTGTTAGTCTAAAAGAGGGCATTTAAATGTGTCTAGTTTGGTAATTCAGTACGCAAAATGAAAATATTTTCAAGGTATTTATTTTCACTTGTTAAAAAGGACACAAAGAAGTAGCACAGTTTTAATGGCATGTACACATACCTTTAATCATAAATTTATGTGCTTCAGGATTGATGAAGAAGGCCCAATCTTGAAATACAAATATGTGAAGGGAAAAGGTAATGGAATTTCTTTGTCATAAGATTATAGCATTAAATGTCCTGTGAACCTCAGGCTACCATCAAATCCCTGTGACCTAGAACCACAGAAGCATTCTAACAATATTGGAGCAAACAGATTCAAATGGGACTGGTACTTAGTACTTTCCTAGTTTATTACAAGAGTAAGACAGGGGGAAGTAGCCTGGCTTAGTAAATTTTAGTAAACTTTACCTGCCTATCAGCATCATATCAGATACTAGTAGATCTGTGTTATAATAGTCAGCTTCACTCTGTCCATAGGCAAGAACTGCTGGGAAATTATATCTGCTTACAAGATGGAAGAGGGCAATCACTGAGGGTCCCTCTCCATCCCTGCACACCCCACTGGAGCTATACAGTGTGACTCTGAAACAAAGCTCCCAGCCAGACACAGATTTCTTAGCTATTAGCTTCCAAGTACAGTGCAGATACCTCAAGCAGCTCAAAACCATGATTTTACAGAAAATCCTCAAAGATGCAGGAAACCCCAGCCTTGGCAGCAACAATTTCTATTGTTTTCTGCATCTTCTGTTACCCACTTTTTCCCTTTCCCAGTTACATCACTATGCTTAGAGGTTATTCACCATTTCCTGAGAGACACTTTTTTCCTCACAGCACAGCTGCGAATGCACTGTTCTGCACTTCTCAGATGTCTCTCACCAACCTGTCTGATCTTCACCAGCATCTTTAGGGAACGAGACTAAGCACTATTTCATGTACTCTTGCACACATTTCCTTCCACCACTGTTTGGTTCTTAATGAATAGAGAGCTTCCTTTCCTCAAGGTTAGCGCTGGAAAAAATAGCACATTGGAGCAGTGTAGCTAAGGAAAAGAAGGTAAAAGCATATGAAGGGAAAACAAAGTAATAAATTTCTTCAAAGAAAAATTAAAGGAAGAAGTGTAAAGAAGAACCAAAAGCAGTAAAAAAGATTGAAAGAAGCATCAAGCAAGGGCAGACCGTAAGCTCCTCTCCCATCTTTTCTGCCTGCCCTGCAGCACAAACATGCTGTCCCACAGCAGACATGACTGATTTCAAAGGAATTCCCAAGCTCCCCAGAGCAATCACATGCTGTCAGACACACACAAGTGCAAAAACAAGGACACTAATTGGTTTAGGACTCTGCTGCATGGATGCTCCCACCCAAACCAACCCCAACTGGCCAGCAGCACACTGGCATCCCTGAATGTCATCAGTGGCATTTCCTGTCTAAAGCAAATTCAGGGAGCCAAACCTAACTGCAAGGTATATGCCCTGCTCCTGACCAAGCAACTAATATAAATTATTCTTCTTCTAGGTCAGCGAAGATGGGAATGTTCTGTAACAGTCAAACTCCTTCATCTGGTGTAGGCAGGAACAAGGAATAATTCAGACTAATGCTGTCAGTTACTGATGTTTCCTTGTGTGTCAATGCACCATGCCTTGGGCCAGGCATCCAGTCCCATTAGGATGATGCTGATAGTAGATGGTATGTTTGATCCAGTCTCAGCATCCTGAATTCTTTCATAAAAAGAAGATTATTTCATAAAAAGACTTTCCACCCTATACCAAATCATCAAAAATCTTCATAGAAATGTGCAGGCATTACTAAGCATACAGCACATTTGTAACTAGCTTGAAATACAGAGAACTACTAAGTGTTGCACTTGGAATTAGCATCCAACAATAATACTGCTCTGGAAGACTCTGGAATGTGAGTGTCACACCATTGAAGACAGGAGCTTTTAAAAATTCATTTAATCTAATTTCAGAAGCAATATATTCAGTAGAAAAGGTCTGCAGGTGTCCCATATTGCTAAAATTCACACACCACTTTCCATTAAACATGCAACACCTTTATTTTTGGCACGTCTCCAGTGTATGACGCAATCATAACAGTATCTGTAAGCACTAAAACTGTACTGTACAAGAAATCATGCAGAAAAAGAGATAACTATTAACAAGGAATTACTGTCCATGTAAAAATTTCACCAAGTTAAATTAAGAATATAAGTATTCAAGAACATTTTTGACATGCCCATAGTATTTCCCTCTCTCACAGCAAAAGCACTTGAAATGCCCTATTTATTTAAGGCACTATTGCTTTCTTTTCAGGATTCAATAGCTTCACCCTACTTATTTTGAGATCATGCAATGTTATTGTCTTCCTGAAAAAAGTGCCTGAACGTTAAATCTCCTGTGAGTTCAAAATGCCAGCCACAATTAGACAGCTCAGAAGGACAATGCTAAGAATCGACTACAGGAAGAGTTCCCCTGACCCTCTGTCCTCACCTCTCTGTGAAGAAATGCATTTGATTAGGATCAAAGGTTCTGCTCAAAACCTCAGGAGATCCTAGCGGGAAACTTCCAAGGGAAAAGACATTTTGAATCAGATCAAACAGGCTGCATTATGAGGAAGGGATGTGCTGAAAGCAGGATTGTCAGAGCCAGCTGCAGCAGCACAAGTAACTTGCCTAATGTTCTGGGGTGTACAGGCTGAACAGAACAAATTCAGCCTTAGAGTGAAACTGAGTTGAACTTCTCACTGTATGCAAAATCGTGAGGTACTCTTTACATTTACCAGCTACGAGGATTCTCTAACAGAGTTAAACCCAGGTGAGTCTATCCAATGTGAACAGCACAGAAAAATAGGGATGCTGTAAGATCGTAATTCACTCCAAGTGTGGAAAAGACCACATATGGGTCTGGAAGAAAAGGCACCTTTTCCATGCACATCACCGGCTCATTTAACAATGAGCAATCACAATTCTGCTACTGAGATTTTCAATCTGTTTCCCCCCAGTTGCTTGTTTTCTTCTTCTGTGGCACTATTTATCTCTCATTCAGTTTCTGTGAGCTACTTACAAAATAAAGTCATAACAATAACAGTCATAATAGGGATAGTCAGTTCTATCAGATTTATAAATTAAATCAATGAAATAACTACACTGAGAAAAATAATTACAAAACCTATCTGAAGTTCTGGATCATCTCACACACCTATTAGTCCCTGCACAGCAAAAAAAAAGTCCAGACACAGCAAAAACAGCAATAAACTTTCTTGTAAGAGCAAAAACTAGTTGATGGTAGCAGAAATCTCTTATCCCAGCAGGGACGATTTTAATGTTGAGCCACATCATTATTGATATTTTACAAAAGCAATTAAAATCTGCCTTTGCAGAAACAGTTTCTCCACAATTACTGTATATTTCTCATCATGCTCTACATTTTTATTTAAATTACAGTCCACAAAACTTAACTCTCCGAACTGATAATGGCACAGATCATGGAACTGCTATTTGGAACTCATCAGTACCCTTCAGGACATCACACTTTAAGTAAGCAGTCAGAAAGGGGCAATCAAAATGCAACCTGGTACTCTCACTGTAGCATCTGGCTGCATGAAAAAACCTTCATTTGAAAACAATACAGTGGGACACTTTCCAGCCAGGTCCTTTATAAGCCAGTGCTTGTTGTCAAAGTAGTTCTTAAATAACAGAAAGGGGGAAAAAAGCTACTTGTTTGAGTAATGACACTCTTTCTACCCATCATGCTTTGATGACAACAAAAAATTGATGATTTTGTTAAAATAGGATTTTCTCCAAAATTTCCAATCCAGGGCATACAAAACAGAGGCAGGTGACATGTACCATATTATGCCATTAACCTCAGTGATTGATACATACAAATGAGTGATGGGTGAATCTTTTAATCACAGTCATGGGCCCAACTTACTGACTCATTGTAGCTCTGTAAACATGATTTCAATCCTACCCAACTTTCTTAAGTCTGTCAAACACAGCCCTTGGCACAAATTCTTAGAATCAGAGAATTCTTAGTTAAGGGTTTGGAAGGGACCTTAAAGATCATCTAGTCCCAACCCCAGTGCCATGGGCAGGTACATCTCCCACTAGACCAGTTGCTCAAGGCCTTATCCAGCCTGCCTCAACACAGTTTTTCCAGTTAGTGCCTTTACTTTTCCACAATCTCAGTTTAAAAGACAATTCTACTTCCTAGAAACTGCATTAGGGATGTGGTGCTGCTCCCGGGGTGTGTGCAGGGGGCTCTGCGAGGAGGGGCTGGGGCTGCCAAGCTCCAGCTGCAGCTGGCTCCAAAAGCCCTGCCACAGGGAAGCTCCACAGGTGTAAGAAAGGGACTGCCTGGCACTGCCTGCACTGCCTGCCTGGCAGCAAGGAAAGAAGTGGAGGGAAAGCCCTGTGATCAGCAAGGTGAGAAGAGGAGGAGGAGGAAGAAGAGCTGCAGGCGCCCCATTGGACCCCCCTGCAGCCACTGGAGAAGAGCAGAGTGGAGCAGATCCTGCCCCTGCGGCAGAGCAGGAGCCTGGAGCAGGGATCCTGGCAGTGACTGCACGAAGCCTGGAGGGACCCACAGAGGAGCAGCCTGTTCCTAAAGGGCTGCCACCCCTGGAGCAGGTCTTGGATCCCCAGAGCCCAGAGGAATGCCCCAGGCTGGAGCAGTGTGGGGAAGCAGAGTCAGCACAGAGGGGCTGTACTGGGCTGACCACAGCCTCCACTCCCATCTCTCTGCACCGCTCAGAGGGAGGAGATGGAGCAGTCTGGGAGGAGAGAATGAAGCTGAGCATGGGAAGAAGAGGGGTGGGGGAAGGTAGTTTCTCACCACTCTATTCTATTTTTAATTGGCAATAAATTAAACTAATTTCCCCCAAGTCGAGTCTGTTTTCCCCATGATGGTAACTGGTAAGTGATCTTCCTGTCCTTATCATGACCCAGGAGTTATTCCATCTTATTTTCTCCACTGCCCTCGTGAGGAGTGGGTGCAAGAAAGCAGGTGGGTGGGGGTCTGGCAGCCAGATAAGGTCAACCCACCACACAGTGAAATAAATTAAACAACCCACCCAAAACTGCCCCCCCCACCTCCCCTTTCTATGTCCTTTCAAAGGAGATACAAACAGAAACAGGGACTTGATGAGGCCACTACCCTCCCTGTGACCCTCCTTAAGCTGCACTTTGGCACAAACAGTCAGTTTCCTGACTGGAAGCCAAATGATACTTTTCCTCAAATAGGAACTCCTGACTCCTCTAATTTTTATTCTTCTTTTGGCCTGTCATCAGCTTCTTAAGTCAAGGTTATTCTTCCCACAGTCACAGAAATTGAAGTGACACTATTTTATCTACTGTTACCAGCAGATTATAGTGCAATCAAGCAGCACATACAAATACTATTTAACATTCTGGCATTTATATACATATATATATACACACACACTCACTCTCAGGTGGACAATCCAGTATAAATTCCACACTTTAGTCTATATACAATATAGGTAGAGTTTATCTCATTTTCATACAGACAGTAACCTGTAACTGCTAACAACATGACGACAATTAAGCAGTTTAGCAAATAACGGTCAATGTTTAAACTGGGAATGGATGGGCAACTTCACCAGACAGGTCAACGTGACTGAAACTGAGAAAGGTTATGTTAAGTATAAAGGGCTCAACCCTGAAGTAATTTCCTTTGGTTGTTTTTTTATAATCAGGTCTAATGACCCATTGTAAAACTATGTTTTGTGAAAGCATTAGACACACACAATATGGACTAAACTTAATTCAACCTATGTCCCCCATCTCCCTAAGGCCTAAGCTAAAAGCAGACTGTACACAAATACTCTGGTCCCACGCCTCCCACCCCCACAAACCCTTAATAACATGGGATTTGAGAGCATGTCTAGAAGGGAAGGAGGAAAGACCTAAGTCTCTGAAGACCTAAATTCAAAGCCAGAAAAGAGGAGTTTCTCCGTTAAGTAGTTAACATTTCTCCTTTAAAATACAGAACAAACGTATTCTCTTGCCTACTGTGACTGTTTATAGCCAAGGTTGTATACACACAAAGACTTTTTTAAAAGGCAGATTTTAGAGTGATTCATTGAGCAGTCACCATAAAGACATTCTACAGTTCCCACTAAAGACAAATCTTCAGCTTATTGGAGCACACTATAGAAACGGATATTCCCAAGTAACTTTTATATTCCATACAAAAATTCTACTGAGTGATGGAACACACATCAATTATTGGCCTGTTTTCACCTAGCTCACGGACACCACAACTCCTTAGCAATACTTTCCTAACATTCTATGTCATCATAATACCTTAGTAGAAAACTAAGCACATGAGTGGGAATGATTCCCTAATGTAAAAATTGCTGTAATCCAGACTTTGGGTAATGTGCAGATGAAGGAAGGTTTACTAAACTGTTAAATCAGAACCCTGCATGACAAAACCATTCTGTTTGTCAGGAACACTGAGAGACACACTGGCTACACAATTGTGGCCATCACTTGGAGAAGCTCAGTTCTGAGACTGTGAATGAATTGTCTAGTTCCTCACAGGCAGAATAGAGGTTTCAGATTATAAATTACCATATCATATGAAAAGTACATGAAGATGCCTCTAGTTAAAATATATCTTGGGACACAGTATAAATATTAATTAGACATGACCTGCATACAAATACTGCACTGCTATTGAAGATTGCTTCTGGAAGTAACAATTTACCTGCTAATTAGGAAATTTCAAAGATTCAATTCAACACTTGTGATAAAAGTTAGGATGGCATAAAAATGAGAAATCACTGAGCCTCTTAAAAGTATCTCTCTCTCTCTTTCAGCTGTCAGTGCAACAACAAACATGCAAATCCTTCTTTTCCATTTTCTGATGAAGCAGAATAAAAAGATAAAGTCACATAAAAAGTATTTATCAGAATTATCTCGATGGAGAGTTGGGAACTAACAATTACACTGTCTTCACACATAGGTGGTAAAGACCACCACAAAGATGTATTTCTTGAAACTACCATCTCTTGACCCAGCAGAATGGAATTGTTCTGAAAAGGTCTTCCTGACAATGCCCTTAAGACTGAGAAATAAAGCTAGAAGAAACCCTTTCATATTTCATACAAAGAGTTCTAAATAATTCCAAGAAATCAATTTTCTTCAGGAGTACAGCAAGCTTTCAACCAAATCCAACCAAGAAGCCATTTTAATGAAAAACTGAAAAGATTACTATAAGGGAAAAAAAAAAAGATAAGGAAAAAAATTCTCTCTACAAACTTTCCCTTTTTGTAAACTGTGTACTACAAAATTCAAGCATCCAAGAAAAACTAAGGTACCACTTAAAAAATGGGAAGCCAGGGAAAGCTGGGAAAGCTAGACTTTTAGACTTAAAACTAGCATCAGGGCAACTTGTTTCCACCTTGGAATTTGGACAGAACATCCAGACAACTCAGTTAGGCTAACCAATCTACAGAGCTGTCCTATAGACTATAGAGTGTCCATTCATAATATTGAATATTTTTTAATATTCAATATATAATATTTTTTAAGCTTTCAATATGTACATAACCACACTACACGAGTACACCAACCATGCAACCTTTAGCTTTCCTTAAAAAAAAAAAAAAAAAAAAGGTTAAAAAACTTGTGTTGTTCAGCTATGATAAGTATCCAGCCTAACAGTCACTGGTGTAAGCTGGCTCCGAATTCAGAATTCATATTTAATCCCCTGTCCCACAACATCTCCATCTCCTGAAAGCATTAGCAGCTTCAGAAGCTATTACCAATGATGTAGACTCATGAAAACAAAGGTTACATTTCATTTGACCTTCCACTAATTTAATCTTCTACCATGTATCTACTTTATTTAAGAAAATATTCTAATCAACAGTCCTGTTATGTACAGTATTTTACTTCACTTCGATAATGGAAGTTCACAGTTAGACTCTTCATAAAACACAATGAAAAAGAGCTTCACATGCTTCTCCACTAGTAGATGATTCCAAAATACATAAAATAATGCAGCTTCTTTAAGTAAATTAAAGAAATGTAAGTAAAAGCTCCTGTTTTTATGGCTGGCTTTTACCAAAGTAAGCCATTATCATATGCTATGATCTCTGCCAATTTGATTCTCCTTCTGGTTGTAATTTTATTGTCACAAATAGGTTACAGTTGGAAAGGACCTCTGGAGACCACTTTGTCCAATCCTCTCACTCAAGGAGAGCCACTGAGAGCCAGTCCCTCAGGACCATGTCCACAGTATTTGAATACAGCCAGGGATGGAGTTTCTACCACCTCCCTCAGTAACCTGAGCCAGTGCTTGGTTATCTTCACAGCCAAAATGTGTTTTCTGGTGTTTAGAGGGAACCTCCTCTGCGTTTTTGTGCCTGTTGCCTCTGGTCCTGTCTGTGGGCACCACTGAAATGAGTCTTACTTCTCTTTGCACCCTCAGGTATTTATATATGTGATATATAAATGACGTGATCTCCCTCCCTGAGCCTTCTCAGGCTCTCCTATGAGGAGAAAAGATCCAGTCTCAGGCTCTTAACCATCTCTGTTTGACTCTCTCCAGCATGTCAATGTCTCTCTCAAAATGGAGAGCTGGTTTTTGTTTGGTTTTTCCAATAAAACTTCAGAAATCTTGTGTTCCATTACCTTTTGGGAAATCCCTGATAGAATTAGCACTATGTATGGAATTCAGCAGTTCACTCTCTCCTTCTAATTCAAATCGCTTTTAGTAAGCTAGAAAGGAACAAAAATCTTTCCAAAAATTCACACTTTTTAAAGTTTAAATGTTCATTAACATTCCTATGAACATTATTTTCCAGCATTATATCAATGCTTAAAATGCAATTTAAAAATCCATTCAGTGAAAATCATTATTTTAACAGCTGCTACTAGATTATTTGTACACTTTCTAGTCATATAACATTCAGTCACCATAACCTAAGTAATTATGTTATCAAAAAAGCAGTAATATCTAGAGTAAGTATAAATATTACAAAGCCCATTTTTGTAAAGGAAGGGCATGCTGACCCAGGTTATCATCTTACTCCCTTAAGAACAAATAAAATTCAGGAAAAAGCAGATAGGGATCTGAAGTACCACCGTAAAAATCATGAAGCATCTCCATTTCCAACATATTGTCATGGAACATCATGATGTTTCTGAGAAAACAGTTTGGCTTATTAAATAAAAAAATATATACTGAATGTATTTCTTCTTCGTTTGTATGGTAAACTAGGTTGTATTCCCCAAAAATAGATGCCATAAATTAAGGACAATCTGGGAAAAATTTTGGTTGGGAGTACATAAAAGTACAGGTTTCACTCCTGAAAGCATTCAAAGCAACATGAAATATTAAGGCCTTCAAACCACAAGCTCTAGAAGCTTTACACCACACTATACAATTTTATGATAGAAGCTTTTCTTCCTTTTAAAACTTTGCACTGCTTTGAACTTTCATGCTGTAGTTAAAAAAAAATCATATTCCAGCATTAAAGTTACTGACAGTGTCTTGTGGACTAGATACTTGTTTATATTGAAAGTACAGCCAATTAAACTAAACCTTGTAATTTAAAGCTTCATGGAACAGTAATTTTTATGGCCTGATAAGTAATGGAGACAAACTTAGGTAACCCAGAAGGACCCAGACAAACATATTTATTTAACAGCAAATGTTTACTGGTCAGGCTGCAGAAACAATACTGGGTTTTTTCCCTCCTTCACTGCAAAGTACTAAGAGTACACACACAAACAAAGCCAGAGAGAACAAGGAACACAGTTACAAAAGAACATTAAACCAGAAGATAATTTATCTGTCCTGCTGAGAAGAGCTCAGGGAGGTAAGCCAAAACACCGAAAAAGAAGAAAATACCAGAGAACTAAACAAAAGTAAGCAGAAGTGTAACACTCAATTAAGATAGTGTAGGAGCTTTATACAATACTCTACACCAACTTACACTGATGAAATGATTTCTTGAAGTCTCCTCTTGACAGAAAACATCTCTGAAATTATCACTTATACAAAGCATACATGACAAAGTATAGCACTGCCCAAACATACAGCTGGAGCACAAAGTGTTAGGTTGAAAATGAACACACTAGCAGCACTTCTGCTAAAGCTGCCATGTTTCAGACTAGCTGCAATTAGTTCAAGTGTGATGCTTACCTTTAATAGTTTCCTCCACAACTTCTACTACACGATCTATCTGCTGAACCTAAAAAAAGTCAAAAGTAGTTGTGTCAAAAAGTCAAAAGTGACTAAGTAGTCATCCACTGGACATTCTTTCATATAAACTAGTCTTTCAAAAGATTCTTCTTCTGGATTAAGGGAGAGTAAAGAATTTTGGGCTGTGATAATATTTAATGACCATTATATAACATCTGCAACAAAGACAAAAAATGTATGCTTTAGTGTTACATTTGCCAGAATTCACCAGTAATGGTAAATAGCTCAATTATTTCTTAATAGATGTATTAGTCTTTAAGTCAACACACTGTAGGGATTTTGGCATATAAAGTAGAAGGAATCAACATTAACACTGCAAAATTAAACACTCAGGAATTCTTGAAGCTGAGATTCTTTCCAGAGCTTTCATCCAAACCACCTATTCTGTGTAATTCTACAATAGATATTTACATACAATGCAGGAAAGCCAACTTGTCACACTTAAGGTAGTTTGCCATTTTCCCACAACATTCCCTTTTAAACACTGTTTCTCTAAGCTGTACATTACATTAACTAGATTTTAGTATGATTTTAGCAGTCTTTTCCTTGGAGTTTCTTTTCCAGCTTGTTTCCAAAACAAGCAGAAAAGCACAAGTTGCAAAGGCTTCAAGAGAAGAACCTGGAACTTGGATCCCTTGTATCAAAGCCATTAAGTCTCTCTGCCCTAAACCACTGAGTTTGTCATTTCCTGTAAATACAAGATTGTGCCATCTTGTCTACTTCACATTAATTTTTCCAGTCTGTCTAATAGAAGTTAAAATAAAGCTCACCTATAGTTGGAGTCTGATTTTAAATTCCCAACTGAAGTCAATGGCAGTCAGTTCCTTTCCGTGTCTGGGTGTTGGATCAAGTCCATGTAAAAGTATTTTTCTTTTTCTTTTCTTTTTTTTTTTTAACCTTTTCAAATACAGCCTTTTAAAACAGGGATGTCCACCATTTCTGATTTTTGAATACAGTATATTAGTTATGAATTCTAGAAATGAAGTTATAGTGTTGCTAACACCTGCATTTTAATAATTTTATTGAAAAATAAATATATTTAAATAGTTTTCTGAATCACAAGCATTCACATTATACACATATTGACATATCTAGCAATCAACTTGTAAAGAAAGCACAAATAAGCAGTCGTATGGAACACATGCATACTCACATACTTGTGTACATTTCCATTTTGGATATAGTTTTAAAAATTATGACTCTAGATATTTAACACATACACTTTCTCCTAAATGTTTAAGAGATAAAGAGAAAAATTCCACTTGAAAATAGAAGTGTACACATCTAAAACTACACTACAGAGAAGGAGCAAAGTCTGTGTTATATTACCTAAAACATTATTGCTATATGTCTCAGTGCTAGACTGTTTAAGTTCATAACCTTTTTAATAATTTAAAATATGAGAAATACGGGTGGGTTCATAACCTGAGCTACCAATAACTTTTTGCATTGTGCATCTGAGGAATTTTTGCATTGCTCCAAATCCCCTGTTGAATAAAAATAGAAAAAACCCACCAACCATTATATTGCATCTTCATTTTATTGGATAAATTAAATTATTCTCAATATGTCTGTCAAGAAGATGGCTCTTGTAAGTAATTAAAATTATAGGTCTGAGAGATAATGAGATCTGCACCCAGAAATAGATGTTTGTTCTGCCTTACATATTATTTCCCACATTAAATATTTTTCAGTGGAAATTATTTGGCTAAAGCCCCGAGTGCTCAAGAAGAAGATGTAAAATGCTTACAGTCTGCAGTTATGAAGATAAAAGTATCTTAGCAAATGTGAGGTGAATCTACAGTGAGAAGAGGGAAAGGTTTAGAACATTCTTATTTGGAAAAAAGGGGGGGGAGAATGAAAAAGAAAAAAAAAATACTAAGTCATAATATTGAAATTTTCTTGCATATATAAAGGTCTGCTGGATTCTTTTCCTCACATCTCACTAACTTTATGGATAATTCTGCTCTGGAGTGGTATCAAAGATACATGTAAACCTTCAGAGCAGAGCTCCAATAATGTCTCCATCAGGCATCAGTAAGTCCATGAAGCACAGAGACATCCTGGTGGTATATGAAGGGAAATGACACCATTCCTCAACATTTCTTCACAGAGTGTCTCAAAAACCAAGCCCCCAGGCCTGACAGCAGGACAGCACTCCTAGGTGTGGTTAGTGCACCCCACTTGGCTCCACAGATCTTGTGGGACCTTGCTTCCAGCATAATTAAGTGCATTTTGGACTTAATGTCCACTTCAAATGGTTCTCCATTAGGATGTGAACAGAACAAGAGCTACAAATAGAACAGAGTTGACCAAAAAAAAATAAAAAAAACCACTCAACCACCACAAATCAGGGCTGATACAGAAATCTGGGCTGAGATTGATATGGGCCAAGAGCACAGGTAAGGCTCACGAACCCATGAAAGAGTAGCCAAAGCAGGAAACTAGTGAAAAAGCAAGGATAAAGAGAGTTTTATCAAAGCATGAAGGCTTAGTTGAAGCAAAGGCCAGGAATAATCTTTGACCCTTCCTGGTGGGATCAGAGCTAGGCATAAGTACAGCTCAGCAATCATTTGTATCTGTAATAACCCAGCACTGCCAAGCCCCACACTAAACTGTATCCCTAAGCACCACATCTACATGACTTTTAAATACCTCCGGGGAGGGTGACTCAACCATTTCCCTGAGCAGTCTGGTCCAATGCATGACCATCCTTTACATAAATAAATTTTTCCTAAGATCCAATATGAACACCCAAGGAGTGAGCATATATACCTATATATAGCTACTTGAAGTAAAACAACCTTTTTTTCTCATCTAGGAAAAACCCTACACATTGATTCTCACTGACATAGTTAAGAAACAAAATGGCCACTGCATAGATAAAATCATCTATCTTAGGTAATCAGAACGTGCTATTTATAATCCTGAAGATTTTAATTCCAGTTCAGCAATTTCGTTTCACCTCACCTTGTTTAGGGATCTATGCCAAACGCTGGATGTTAAAAAGACTACTCAGCCTATCCCCTCTCTAAAGCCAGTGAAAGAGAAATACATGGCTTCAAAAAGCACTTCAGACCTTCTAAAAATCTAAATTATTTTAGAGATAATTATCTTCATTGACCATAAAGAGAGCTGAGCAAAACAGACTCTCAAATTACAGCACTTAGGCAAGGTAAATCTAGGGCTTAATACATAACTTCAAAAGACATGTGACTAGCCACCCTGGCTTCAGAGGGATAACATCTATGTTTAAGACCTTTGCTGACAATACTGACCATAGTAATGGGCATTATTCTGGATTAGGAATGTATTCTGAGAGAAGGATCTACACCAACTTTAAAGGGGACTACCCAAGAAGAGCACATAAACAACTGATTTTCATTGCTAAACACTGACACAGCTTAAGGATAATTCTTATCTAAATTAATTGCTACACCCTTTGATTTATAGGATAGTACATAACTGCTGCAGAAATGAACATTTTCTATTTGCACATCCAATTTTCAGTTTAAAAGCAGGTGCTTAACTGACACTCTTTTTTGACTTTCCAGTCAAGTGTCCTGTCTGAATATCAACATGGAAATTCAAAAGCCAAAGTCGACCAGCTAAGATTTGTATTAAATCATTCTTAGCCATAAGTTACAGAAGAAGTGCGCACCTGTTCCCAGGTTTACAGCATGCTTTCCAAGAACTTCTGCTAATTCAAATAATTCAGAGTAAAATTCCATCAGATTTGACTTTCATTAAGTACATATTGGATATTTGCATTTATGCAAGGCTGTTTTAAGGGCAGCAGACAGGCTTGCAATCTTGAATGCAGTCTGATCCTATAAACACTGCAAGGTAGGCAAGTATCACTATCTCTGTTTTGCAAACATCATCAATACTTTAATGAACTGCACCACAGAAATACCATACAACTTATCTTCCTCATTTATGAGGCCAAGGCAGTAGGGATGTACTTGGCATCTTGGTAATGTTCCAGTGATTTCCTTTCACAATGGCACTGCTCAGGCTCCACACACTGGAGCATTTTACAAATGAAGGAATAAGGTACATTAAACTTAAAATTGTATACCAATTACAGATGTAGAGCTTGAGGAATAAAGTGCCTGTTTTTTGTAATGCACTTAGCATTTTTTTATGCTGCACCATCTATTTTATAGCAGTGCTCCTAGTGTTATGTGCTGCTGCTGCTGGGAGTGTTCAGCACTCCCACTAATCACATTCCAGAGTTTCAAACTGATATGAAAAGAAGCTTGCCTTATACAGTAAAACAGCCAGGGGAAAGGGTTAGTTGGAGGTCAAGAGAATGAAAGGAGCCTTGGCAGAGGGCTTTTCATGCCTATGTATTTCTCCTGGAAGCAGCAGCTTCAGGCTCACCTTGGCCAAAGAGCCTGCAATACCCTACCATGCATGGGACCTTCTGACTGAGACAGCAGCAGCAAAGAGGGGGGTTACAGCCTTCTAGAGTAGCAACACTGGACTGGTTGTGTGGGTGTGTGCAGATGAAAGAATAGGCTGAAACTCCTCCCTTGGGTGATCGGTGTATGGCAGAAGGTGACAGGTCTTTGATGCTAGATGTTAAGATAGAGAAGGAAGGAGAATTGGAGTTCTCACTCAGGATTCACTCACCTGTGGAGCTATTGCATGCCTTTAATGGAACACATATGTGGATTAGGCCCCATGCTTTCAGTCTGCACAGCAAGTTCGATGATTTCAAAGTACGGATACACAGGCCTTGTGAAGCCTCTTAAGACCTATAAACCTCCAGCAACCTGACCAGGGGTTCCAACACACACCATCATTTGGAGATCAACCACCTTTAAACTCCAGAAAATGTCAATGAAATAAGATATCCCATTCCAATGGCTCGACTATCACTGGGAGTAAGGGTTTTGCATGTTCTTGTATGCAGCTCAGGAAGTGCTGATCCATTCACGAGTCTCAGAACATAACCTGTTGGCTGAATCTTTAATTCCCCCTTGCCCCTCCTTCTCCTTCCCTATAATCCCCTCAAAACAATCAGCACAGTCACACATCGTACTTTTCAGCAACTAAAAACGAAAAGTGAGGGATAACTCTACATAGGAGAGTTGATGTCTCTGTGTGAACTTTATATGCACTTGAGTTTCAAGTGAGTACACCACAAGCACAAAGCAGTAAGCTTTGGAAACCACCTGAGGGTTTCTGGCTGTGAACCTCTGTAATGCATCATTAAGTGCTTCAGGTACTTTACACCCTTGGCAGGTTTATTACTGCCTAGAATTTTCCCCTTCCAGAAAAAAGCTCCTTCACCTTGTCATGTGACATTATGGTTTGCCTTACACACAGCCTGCAGCAATGCCTCAACCCATATTATGTTTATGAAGTAGTAATTACTTTAAAGAAACACAAAAACACAGTAACATCACAAATGGTGAGAAGGATATGAAGTTGCCCTTCCTTTCCTTCTGCCCAAATCAGGCAGCAAATAAAGGGCAATGGTAGTTCAGTCCTGTATTTTTCAAATGCAGATCATAACAAGCTCTGATTTACTAGAATTTCTCTGGTAGTTACAACACAACTTCCTCCTCCATCCTAACAAGAGGAGCAGAAGAGCCTCTGACACACTGCATTTAGAAAGCCACCCCAAGGGAGTTATAATTGCTGGTAAATAAACACATTCTCAGACAACAAGGTCCTTTAAAATAAATATTGAAAAAGAGAAATAAAAGCGGGGGGGGGAGAAAATAGCAGAACTTATATAAGCAACAACAATAAATCATCTATGTCTCTCAGCCAAGTTGAAGATGAGACCAACGTGGTATTAAAGAAAGATTTCCAAAACTGTACCCTTAATGTTAAAATTCTGAAGTAGAATCAATATCCTCTTGCCAACAGAACATTTTCTGTTTCCCAATTCTGCAAAAACTGCCTTTCAAAACTATTTTGCAACAGTAAGATAACAAGTCTTGTCCTTTAAATACAGTCACTCTCTCACACACAGTCTTTGTAAAATGAGAAGAAAATCGTAAATGTGCAAACTGAAAACATGGACAATATGTGCTCTTAGCTTTGTTTTTGTTAATAGTTTTGCCTCAAGTTTAAGACCTTTCTGAGCTGAGGGATCTCTTATTCAAAGCATGGTAAATTTTACCACAGCAATGACAGCTAGAGGAATGTGCTTATTGCAAAGACTACATTTCAGTATTTTCAGATCTAGTTACAAAGTATTTGGGAACACTGCATTAACACCTAATTCATACCCAAACAGAAATTTTTCTGTAAAAAATACAAAACTACAAATATTTTTCATTAAACAGTGGTTCTAGGTACTCAAATGAAGATGATGAGAAGAGGTTGATTTTCAGAAATTACATGTTACCTAAAAGAAAATTTTAAAAAAGAGGGGAAAAATGTTTTTAAAAAAAATCAAACTTCCCAAATTTAATAGGTTAAATTTATCAAAACTGAAACATCAAATTACAATCTTGGTCAAAGGATAGTGATCTGCTCATTTCTTTCCCTTCTGTCTACATATGTGTAGGTATTATACTCACTACAACAACCAATTATGGAGCAATAACTATGTGGCCTCTGAGCAAAGAGGAAATCCATTAACCCATTTTACTTTTTCCTTTTCCAAAGGTGATTCAATGATACAGTAGTACCACATCCCCAAGAACACTGAAAACACTTGATGACTGAAGTCAAAGCTCTGTGGTTTCATTTTCAAGGTAAAGCTTGGTAACTGTTTAACACGTCAGTCACCAGAGGATTTAACTCTTCAGACTGCCTCAAATTTAAACAAAATAATCATTGCTATTTTCCATTCTGCTTCATAGTGTGAAGTAAAAAAACAACCACCTAGCCCTCAGCTGTGTCTGCGTAATTCATATGCTCTAGTCTCCTACACTTCTTCCACCGATTTTAACAAAGGTCTTAAAGCTTGTCTTCAAGCAAATAAACTGTGATATTTTTAAGAATATGGTAATTGAAACCTTCATCCCAGATGAAGCCTGGAAATTTTCAGGCATCAAAGGGCACTGGAAGTCAGCTCCAACAACAGCATCCTTTTCTTTCTCCCCTCATGCCACAGCCAAATCAAATCACCCTCGACTGAAGGAAGGTTTAAATGTTGTAAAATGCAAAAAGATGGACAGGAGGAGGACATGGCAGGAAGCTTCACTGCTGCTTTTTCCAAGAGAAAGGCAACAGAGTCTAGATATTGACATCGACCTACGGCAAACATTTATGAAAACCTTTGATTTCTAAAGATACATACCCCTATAATACTCAAGCCTTTCAGGTACTCCTGGCGAGGCTGGGCTTGCGGTACACAGCCTGCTAGAACAACTTTCTTCTTCCCTTCTTGGGCTTTCCTAAAGAAGGACAAACAGTGTGTCAATATTTTTTATTAAATTATCATTTTCAACTTCAACACAGTTATTATGCACGTGACAACAGAAAGCAATCACAATGAAGACCTCACCAAATCAGAAGCAACTTGTGCATGTTTGAGCCTCAGAAACCACACAAACCAACGCACCAAAAGAACCCCATATGAAGCTACTGCACCTGGTTCAGTTTGAGGAGTATGTAAAAAGACCATGACCATTGCATATCTTGGGCAAAAACACAACCTTGAAAGCCCTAATCAAGTTCACTTAACTTTATTTGCCAAAATGGTAGAAGAGAAACTGCCAAGAAAGATGGGACAGAGTAATTAACCTCAATTCAAGAAGTTACACAGAATGCAAGGGACAGAGGACAGGATGCAGGCAGGATCTCCTAGCTCAGAATAGACATATTTATGTAGTACCAGTCAGAACTGACCAGTTACATCAGTCTTCTGATGTGTACTTAAAACGTTTATTTACTTTGAAATATGCAGTTACTTAAAAACGTTTAAGTATTGAAGCATATTGAGCACTTTCAAGCTTTAAGTACTTGCCTCTGGCAGAGAAACATTTGTCTGGATATTACCTTACATAATTCCTTAGCTTTAATGCTACCTTAGAATCAAGCAGGAAATCAAAACGCTAACATTAAATGGTTAATACTCTTCATTTCATTAGTAAC
Source organism: Rhabdornis inornatus (assembly GCA_013397075.1). Classification (NCBI taxonomy): domain Eukaryota; kingdom Metazoa; phylum Chordata; class Aves; order Passeriformes; family Rhabdornithidae; genus Rhabdornis; species Rhabdornis inornatus. The sequence continues at coordinate 2,437,274 of VWZS01007332.1, read as the reverse complement.
ATTTTTACTCATTTTGAATTCAACAGTGAGTATCAAGCCAGCACTGAGTCTCGAAACTAATGGAAAGCCTGCACAGAACTAGGGGCTGCACACAGAGCAGTGAGATGCAAAACCTGCTAATGTTCATTAAACTTTGAAGAACATCCATCAGCACATTAACCCAACACAACAACTGCATTACAGTGTACAAAACATGAAAGAAGAAAAGTGCTGAATAATTTTAGGAGATTTTCTAGGTGTAACATATTATGGGTTGCTCCAAGAATGATCTTTCACAGTTGCATATTGTATCGCAACCTCCTGGCAGGCTTCTGTCAAACTGGAACCTAGAATCTTTTCTCCAGCAATGTATGGAATTCATGAAGTGTTTACTGGTATGCTGGAATAGGCTGAGACACACCACAACACTTTTCAGAAAAAATATCCACAATGCACAGGTACTTAGACAATTTTACACTCTTCAGCTTTCTTGAGCTGTCTCCAAGATGAATGCACTAAAGGAAGTGATGTTCAACAAGCACATGGATGCCTAATGAGCTTCTGTCGATCTCCAGCAAAGGCAATTTTAACAAAAAAAACTCAAACCAACCCAGAGTGGTACCACAGACAGCTTCCCTGCTCAGAATTTTTACTTCACACTTTACAAGTTGGTCTTCTACTTGCACACTAAGTGTATAATATAAATGCAAATCTTTTCATCTCTTCCTTGATAATATTTCTGTGGGTAAAGAACTAAGATAAAATGCTAACTTAGTATATTTCTTAGGCACAGAGATAGAAACATGTCTCCAAAACCTGAAATTCCTCCTTTTTTTCAGTGGTAAATATTTAAGGGTTTTGCAAAACTTCAGTGGAGGTTACCTACTACATATCCAAGAAAAAATAAGAAAATAAAAATCATACTTCATGTGTTACCTAAAAATGTCACATAGCACCATGTGACACTGCACTAAGTCAAAGGATAAAAATCACTACTTATATAGTCTAACAGACTCAACCTAATGCCTGGAGGCAAGACAATAAGCCCTGTCTCTAGCAAACAAAGCACACATCCCTAGGCAACTTGGCATCTGGTATAATCTGCTACAAGCAACAGCCTGCTCCATCTACTTGAAAACCTGTGAGCACTAGAGAAGAAAAAGCTTTTATTCACGTCTTTTTATCTGAGAAAAAAATAAACAAAGTTTCCCTTGACACATTAAATGGCATTTTAATGTTATTTCACAGCTTTAACATTTTGCCATATCTTCTGGGACTATAACTAGAGCTAGGGGGGAAAAAGTAAAATGAATATTCTTCATAATAAGCATTGCCTTCATTTAACTTTTTCAAAGTTGTACAGGTCTCTACAGAGTAAAGAATTTTGTACACTGAGATTTTTTTTCCTTAAAATGCAATTAAGTGGGAATGCCAGAACTAAATTTTCAATCATAGTCAATTTTCATTACCTTCATAATATACTACACAATACATAAAACACACCATAAATGAAAAGCCATTGTAAGGAAATTATTTTTTTTGCCTCATTTTCAAGAAACCACTTCTCAAAATATGCTTTCCAGTGCTATATTGTCACCTCCTTTTAATACTGTTTAATGAGCCCTACTCATATTAACAAAAGCCTGCAAAAATTATTCTTCAGAAATCTAGTTAGCACGAGAACTGTATTAGAAGAGCCTTTATTCTTCAAAAACATGAATAGTAAGGAGAATAATACCCCATGGAATCTAGTAGGTGGCACGAATAAATATATTTTCTCTTTTAGAACCCTTTATGTTTTTAAGTTACATGAACTTTACCTTGAACTTTCAATTTATTGACTCATGAAACATCTTCTAGAAATACTCTTTTCTAAAAGCTACTTGCAAGACACACATCTGAATAGAAATTTAATTAGAGTAATTACTTCTTTATTTAAAAAAAAAAGGAATTATTCAAGCTACTTCCTAAGTAATGGCTGGGGAACAAAAAACAAGTGGGAAACAACAGGGGTGTGAAGTGCTGCATACAGCAGAGGACTCATAATATAAGATCACAAGATTTATATTCCGTTGCAGAGATAATGAAATAGGTTCCATGTATTCTGCCTTTAAAAAGCAAATTTGAGAATGTAACTGGAGAACTTCTACCTTGCTCACATGCACTTTTATTTATGTTAGGAATCTTCCCAAACTGGAGTATTTTTCTCACAATTCTATGTAATTTGTTGCATGGTTCGTCTAATTTTTATTTTTTAAGCTCCAAGAAAATTTAGTCACTAATACAACAAAGACAAAGAAACACTTCTCCAAAACAGCCTCCAAAAAAGCTCCCCATAAGCATTTGCTACATCAGTGTTGTGTGTATAGCAACACTGCTGGATACCATGGCAGCCAGTGTAGGAAGCTGTTCCACTTTTTCATGACTCACACAGATACTCGGGTGGAACCACCAAAAGAAGAAAGTTAGGGACATTTCCCTGACGTTCAAACCAAAGGAAGGCAATAAAAAAGTTAAAGCAGAGAACATGGGCCAAGTTCAACAGAAGACAATCTGTGATATTGAAAGTAATTGCTAACTTGCCCTTTGCTAGAGACAAGAGGAGCTAGACCACCACTGCTTGCCTGCTTATTTCCCTTTTCAAAAGCAGAGCTGCCCACTGGATTTTTGTAAGCTGTGAACTCTTAAGTAACTTGTAGATTTCAGGGAGCCACCACTACTTCTCACCAAGGGATCCCAGCTGCACAGGAAGGCTTAACAGGCCTCTGAAATAAAAAGCAGTCTGGTCTGCAGGGAGGAAAGCTGATAAACTACAGACTTGTCAGCACGAAACATCCAATTTGTGAAGTGCTGCTCTAGTACCAGATATCTGAAACCAAATATATTGCCTGAAAACCCCACATTTTTTTCACAAAAACCCATTGCTGGTGGAATTAAGAAATGAAGAAGTGTATAAACAATGAGCAGAAGGTTGCCTGCAGCAGGACTAAGTAACAGTCAAATACAAGTAAGAGAAGAGCTAAGAGTGGAATTTTTAAACAAATGCAAGAAATTAAGAGGGAAAGTGCTTTACAGTGAGCTTCTTCAGTTTTGTATCGATAGCACGTGGGAAATGCTCATAAAATAAGAACTATTTCTAATGCTAAAGTACAACAGCAACTAATTTTGTTATCTGAAATTAAAAAGTAATTATTTCAACCTGAATCCTACTAGGCAGATGACAACTGGCCACCCATGAGATACTCCCACCAAATGCAGCACTCACATCCTCATAGTTGTACCTGCACAAACATGACAACTTCCCCATAAGACGCATATACCTAAATTGAATTGTGCAATGCATCATTGTAGTCTTTTCATACCATTCTCATGGCCTCATATTAACACAAAATCCACAACAGTCTTTATCAGGTGTTTTAGAAAGGTGTGAAGACATAAACAAAGGGGAGCTTTGTGTCTACAAGTGCTTAAAGAAATGTCAATATACATGAAAAAGTTCTGCTACAGCAATTCTAGCTAAATACAGTATTAGCTGGGTATATGATGAGATCAGACAGCCAATGGCTATAAAAAGTAATATTCAGGAGATACTACTTCGCAGGCTGTAAAAATGGTGTTGTGATGTCTCTGGGGAAAAAGAAACACTATTTGGCTGAAGATGCAAATATGTGAAAGATCTTCCAACTCTCTCATCTGCTGAATTAATCAGCAGAAAGCCATAAGTTTTAAATAGAGTGCAACATCCATGGAATGAAAAGACGGCGTCTGTATAGCATTTGGAATACGTTTGTGAAAATCCATAAAACCATGCAGCTATTTTCTGTTCGAAAAATTACAAATGGTAAGTTCAACCGTGGCTTTACAGGCTTTGAGCTAACGTAATGTCTCATTAGTACCCAAAGGCTCGCTTCCCATCCTCCCTGTCTGCTGTTGTTGCTCTTACCTTTCTCCAACTTCAACGCCCCCTCTTTCTCACTTCTGGCCATCTGGTATCACTCCTCCTCTGCTCCAAGCTCTGCAGCTCACTGGGCCCTTCCACAGCCCCATTTAACTCACTGATACAGAAGAAATTTATTGAGCCAAGACTGGGGGGATTAACCATTTTGTTCCATTAAGTTAGCTCATGGGAGAAGGGATGCAGCAGAACTAAAACCAAAACAGAGGCAAAATGAAAGCTGTTGGGAAGGAAACAGAAAAAGAGAAAGACACAGGAACTCACTTTATCTCTGGTGAGCTTAACAAGTCTCATGAAACCTTTGAGGTCACAATATGCTGAACAGAGTGGGTGAGTAAGAAGCAAAAAGGATGCTACAAACTCATAAATGTTCTGCTTTCGAAGTTAGGGACTGCCCCATAGACGAAGGCTTGTGGAAAACCTGATGAAAGCTTGTCAACATTATTAATCAAAGCAGAACCACTCAAGAGTCTGCTTAGGCATGTCAGCTTCTTTGTGTACTTCCACAGCCCCCAAGAATTACCATCATTTATCTGTGAGGCATGTGAAGATGCAAAGGTCACTTGAGGATGCTTATGCTGATTATTGGAGTCTACTGAACTACTCTTGGAGGACCAGTCTCTAGCAAAGCTGCCATCTCACTGCCAAGCTGCATCTGCCAAACTAGTCAAATAGCATTTCCTGTGGCAAATGCCATCAGGTAATATGCAAATATTCCAGGGCAAAAATAAGTTGCATGTCCTCCTCCTGACAAAAGTGTGCAAGTCTTCTTTGAAAACACTTCAAAAATATAAAAATGCTTGCTCTGTCAAACTCCAAACTGAGGCTGTAAAGACATGCTCTGGGCAAAAATTAATAAATAAAAGCACAAAAATATCCTTCCCTAAGAGAGTTTTTTTAGAGCAGGTGAAATGTCAGCTCTGAGAATAACCCCAAGACTCACAAGCTACATACCAAATTACTCCCGAGTTTCTGAAATGAATGGAAACTTGTTTTCACCCAACTGCCTGGCATGCAAGTGAAGTGACTGCAGCTTTGTCTGCAAAAGGCAATCTGAATTGAAACTCTAAACCCAGTCAAATCGGTGCCTGAGTTTTACTCAAACTTTCTGTAAATGTAACTTTATAGGCAGCAATTAAAGATGCAACAGCTATTTCTGGGCAGTCGTTACTCACATAAATATAGCATGTATGTGGTAATGATAGTCTTTTCTTCCCACAAAGGCTTTCAAATTAGTAGTTCAAAGACTTTATCAAACTGAAAAATCTAATCAGAATGTATTCAGGAAGAGGATGAGATTAAGGAACACATCTTCAACCCCACCTTGGCCCTGGCTAGTAATTTTTGTAGCCCCAAGCAAGGCTGAGTGCCTTCATCAACATAAGAGAGAAACTTCCAGGATCTCTTTTGGTCAGGCTAGGCAAAAATGGTTACATGCCAGTCCCTGTCCCTCCAGATGATCAGGAAAACAGATTTTTAAAAATCAATATACCGTAACTTTAAAGCAAATCTGCAAAACCCATAATTAGAAGTTATCAGCCTTACAACTGTTCTTAAAACGAAAGTGTAATTAATGACAATCTGCTCCTTAAAAAATTTCATCTCAGCTGCTGGCAGATTTTTGCTTGTTGGCTAAAAAGCATATATATTTTAAATTTAATTTTTATTTTCTTGTAATTGCAAAGTTGTTGGTTTGGTTGTTTTTTCCGTTTTCTGTTTATTGAGAAGACTGAGGGACCTTGTCATGTAACAGAAAAGACTAGAAATAGCATTTGTCCTCCCAAGACTGTTGAGCAGACTGGGGCCTGGCAATCTGCTGAGGGGGTGCCAAGACACCCACTCGCTGGTTCAAACCTCCCCCAGCTCTTGTCAAGTGAACAGCACAGTCTGCCAGGACTTGTTAGACACTGACAAGCCTTCACTGCCTAACACAGGTGACATACATGCTTTGTAGAAGGTATTCACCAGAAAGTTGAGAGAAAATTTCTTTCTGCAGTATTTTGCAAGTGTTTAGGCTCCCACCATTCTTCAGATAAAACAATCAAGTATTTGCCTTTGCTGCTCTACAAATCTGGGGTTTATGAGTTTTGGTTTCAAGCACATTGTTGGCAGGATACACTACTATGCTCCTCACTTCCTTTCCTTCCTCCTTCCTTTCAGTGCTCATCTTTTTCTCTCAGCTGACAGCTCGAGCATCCTCAACTTCTCTGAGGCACAGAGTACCAGATACACTGAAGTTCTGCACACTCAGTCTTGAAAAGCAGAGGCTGCAGGAACTAGTGCAGGTGGCAGGAACTGGAATTGCCCTTAAAAAAATTAGCAGTTTCTGAACATCCTTGAATCTTCATGTCCTTTAGCACAGAGATGGCAAGTTATAGTAGGGTTGTAACAATACTTCACTGTCTTTCTAAATCTCCACTTTCATGCTAGCCTCTCTTCAGCAAGAATCTAAGTGACAATGGTGAGTTTTCAGAAGCAGAAATAGCTCCAAAGCTCTAGCAGCAATTTTGTCTTTTCTCTTTGCCTTCTGACACTACTTCTTTAAGTGCAAGCATTTTCACTTCTCTACTACATCAAAAAAGCAAGACTTCATGCTCCCCCTTCAAATGGGAAAACTTAATCCTGTTCTGAATTTATTTTTGCGTATCTAGATGGACTGTCAAAAGGTACACTTGTGTCAAAAACAGTGAAAGGAAATCTCATATAAATTCACTTGGAAAGTGACACTAAACTTCTGCCAGATTAAAGAAATGGAAGTCAAAATCATAACAGTGAACTTTTACATCAACCACACAGCTCTTATGCTATTCCTCTGTTCTTTCAACATATATTCCTGTAGGAATGAGAATATTCTATCATAGTATAGCATATCTCTCCTTTATATTTACTTAAATGACAATTTATTCAGCTTCACCTTCCCAGTCTTACTCCCCTCTTAGTTCTATTCATCTCTTAAAAAAAAAAAAAAGAAATGAAGTTGAGTGCACAGAATAATGATTGTAATTAATGTGTGAAATACTACACTGCCTCTCAGGTTCAAAGTACAGGCAGGCTTCAAGTTACATGTATGCATGGCCAATGGTTGTAATAGAAAACCCTGTTGATACAATGACTAAAAAATGAAATTAGTGTTGAATGAAAATTAAATAACCCATTCCCCCTGCCCCCCAAATATGTTCTAGAAGGTGTTATTAGTACTTCTCCAGTTTTTTTGCTAAGTATAACACACCAGGAATCTTTTTCCATAGAGTAAGGATGGTGAAAATCCAGAAAAAGAAAGTAAAATTTACATGGACTAAACACACAGAGCAGTAAATGATACCAACAGTGTTGTTTTACTAAGTCATCAGAACAAAACACCTGCACGATTCCATGGTGTGTCTGACCTGGATCATTCTGATAAAAAAACTGAGGATAACAAAGGAACTAACAGGCAACTCATTTTTTCTTGGACTCCTCCAGGGCAGCTGAGGAAGAAAACCACAGACCTGAAAGGCAGCCAAATTTCTGAACACGCAGGAGTTTTTTTTGCTCAAAATCAGGTGGCTACAGCTACTACATGAAAGAAATAAAAATAACTTCTTGAGAACCACTAAATATAGTTTTCATCTTATGTGCACAGAAGACTGTCAGAAGTTATCCAACAAAGAAAAGGAAACAAAACTCAATGAAGTAATTTCTCAGAACAGTAAGCTGCATGTTCTTTTTCCCTTATGGAAACGCTATACAAGCAGCCCCACTGTGGCTAGTTTTTGTGAGGAATTATGAAATAGATAAGGCCTATAACACAGTGTGATAAAACATGAAAAAAAAAAGCAACAAAGAACAGAGCAGAAAATTTAAAAAAAAAAAAAAAGGAGAGAGATTTCACTCCTCAGCACTGGAACATTCATTCTGTCCAAATCGCACTGTATCACATTTTTATTAACCTGTGGGGTTTTGTTTGCCTTAAAGTCTTCCAATAAAACCCAGCACGCTCTTCCTGAACAAAATAGATAAGAACTGATCACAGGGCCTGAACAACACCACAAATTATTCACTAGCCTCCTACATGCCAGCCTGATCATTTTAGCAGTTCTCCAATGGACCTGCTCCAGTCTTCTTACATCCCTCAACTGCCCCTGCTACACTCAAGATACAGCAATCCAGGTGAAGCTCCACCAGGTAAAGAGCCATAAATGGCCTCCTCTCCTGTGAATATCTTGTTCACATTTTACTTATTCACAACTGAGAATGATCATGAGAGCTGGCTCATGTTTCTGGGTCTTCACCATATACCCCACACACATTTTTTGCAACAGGCCACTTAGCCACCAGCTTATTTTATGGTAAATTATGAAGAGGTGTCAACTAACTCTTCATTCATATCTTTAACTTCTCATTGTTTGTCACCACACCTGAAAGAATGGTAAAGTTCCAAGCAATTCTCCATGGACTACATTTTGACAAACAATTTATTTGTATGGTTTTTGTATTGCTAGAACATCTTAGTGGTTTCTATGCTCACAGAGATTCATCACAATCCCTGAAAGCAACAGACTCCGACACTGCTTTAACTTTATGCTTTAGAAGGGCTTTGCACACACAGTGCGATACAAGTGGAAGAGATATTATTATTTTATTTCCTTCAGAAACTGAAGCTTTTAGTCTGTGCTTACATATATAAATTTGAAAGTGTAATCCTGCTTCTGAAAAAAAAAGATTTTGTCTTTTTCTATTCAGGCATTTTTAACTACAATATCAAGGGTGACTGGAATGACAACTGCACTTCACTTTTGCTTGTAGTGCTGGAAAAATTCTCCACTCCGTTGTTGTCACTGATGCTTAAGCAGGAGAAGGGAGAAGATGCTGTTAGAAAGGTAGAAGCTCAAAAGTGCATCAAGCAGCATAAGATGGCTTTAGCGCACTCCCACTGTGAGGTGGGACTGATCAGAGTAGCTACATCTGCTCCTTGCTTACAATTTATGCAGCATGCTTCCTTCCATTCTGGTTTAGGCTTTTTGATGTCTGTGGTTGGGAAAACATTTCCTGAGTGGTTGCTGAGAAGAAGAGAAAAAGACAAGTCCTAGAAGTAGCTCTGAGAAATTACCAGTTTAGACATCTAAATCTAGTTCAAAATGTATTATTTAGAGAGCTAAGAATTGTAACTTCTGTCAGAGCTGAAGAGTTAATTTCTCTAAGCATAGTAGGTTGCCTAAGAATGTTTCCTAAAATAACCAAGATATCATTCTAGTAGTTTTCACAATAGATGATCTTCTAGAAGTTTAATACATCACCAGGCATTTTATAGGGATAATAATACATGGGTTCATGTAAGTTTTAAATCACATGCACATCCAAAAGGACAGAACAATTTAAAGGATTCTAGCAACAAAACTTTTAATTTCTAAAAGACAGCAATCCAGTATGAACACAGCACCAAGCCTGACAGAGTTCAAGGAGCATTTGGACCATATCCTTAGGCACACAGTGTGATTCTTGGGATGGTGCTGTGCAGTACTGAGACTTGGATCTTGGATTTGATGATCCTTACGGGTTCCTTCCAACTCATCATAATATGTGTCATTCTCTGTGAGTGAACAAAAATATTTGCATGTGACAACAGCTACTTCACTCCCAAAGCTCTATTTCCTTTTTTCCCCTCCAGATTTTCCATAGAATTTGAGTCTATCAGATTCATACCACCATCTTTGCAGTGCTCCTTTACCTGCACGTGGATGGAATATTCCATTTTTGAAGTATAAGCAGGCTCTAACACTGCACAGCACTACATATGCAGTATATAACCAGCCGCAGTAACTCTCTGAGCACAGTAAACCACACGTAACACTTCACCAGGATTTCACAGCTTTGTCACTCATCCCAGTGATCAGGAAGGTCAGGACAAAGGCCTCAGTGCAGTATGTTATTGAACTCTTTAGAGATAATAATGGATCAAGAGAGTAATGAATCATTTTTAAAGGTTACTGTGCAAGTCCTAGGCAAAATGAGCTAGATGCTTTACAGATAAAGCTTCTGTAACCATCTGTAATCTTTTTCTCGGCCTTGTTTCTGATGCATGATCCCTCACAGCTGAGTACAGGAAACGGAGGCAGACTCCAGCTGCATGTTTGTGGGGCTCCCAGACTTTCCTTGTGCAATGGATTTGTGTTTGTATTAAAGCTCTAACGAAAAAGGCCCTCCTCATTAAAGCTCCTTCCCTGGACTTCAGACACATAGTATATTCATACCAAAGTTGTAACATTCAGGTTTCTCTGTAACATATAAACAGTTAATAACGATGATTACATCAACCTTTAAATACCTCTAAGAAATATGAATTGCTTTAACAGCATTTCCTATGCAACCACTTCATATTTTTAACTCATTTCTATTTTTTATAGAACATGCATCTCTGCAGACTTCAAGACATCTCACACCAGGAAACTATACTAAATAATGCAGAGCTCTCTGCATCAAGCTCACTTAGCTCAAAATTCTACTGAATCTCACTTGAAATGGTCATCCTGTTATGAAACTCCAGAAAAGAAATCCCTCTGCTCCCACCAGCAATTTCAAAGAAATTCTGTTCTATGGCTCCCAAACACTGCACAATTTGAGAGGGTGGGAGAAGCGTTAACTACACAACTTATGCCTTTGAAATTTGCTCTAAAAGATTTCTCATGTCTTTCTTCCAAATTTTTCTAGCAACTCAAGTACATTTTTCAGACTCCTGATTGCACTAAGCGTATAATATTTTTTCTTTCAAATACTACTTCATTAATAAACATCATGATTTTTTTTTCTACCATAGCCTCTATACAAAGATTCAAAGTATTAAATAGGCAATTGAGCCTTTTTTCCTGAATAGTCTGCACACAGGAAGATCTTCGCCTGTCAGCAAGCAGAAGTTGGTCTTTAAAACAGGTGCCAGAGGAAGGCAGAACTTTCCTTTTGAATAAAACTCAGATTAGGAAATTGAGCACTGCACTCCCTGAAACACCTTTCAAAATCTGTGTTCATCAACTTTTCACATCTCTTGTATCAGACAAGACATTCCAGGTTTCCCTTGAACTCAGGGGAGCGAAGTGTGTGTTAACCTTATTTAAGATGATACAAAATGCCGTAGGTGTAAGATACAAGCCTATCTGTATCAGCAGAAGGCAGCTTAATTCTTCAGCAAGGGAAGGGACACATGAGCTTACATGCATATTTGTACTTCAAAATACACTACAGAATTACAGAAGGTAAGTTTCACATTGCTATTATAACAGCAGCTCAACCTGATTTTTTAAAGATGTCTTAGATTTAAGAATATAAAACAGCAAGGAACAAACATCTTAGGCTCCTAAGCTGGTTTTAATAATACCTTTTAGACAGAGCTAAATAGTGCTGAACTGCTCACTTGTCTTTTGTTTTGTTCTCTTTCTGAAATTAGAGCTTTTACCCCGTTTTGTGCCCTGATCATGGGTCAAGTGAAGGCCACATCCACTCTGATGACCTTCAGAAGACTTGAGAGTCTTCATTCCCCATGCACTCTCCTTAAAATGTTGTTACAGCTACATTCTCCCCCCCTACTCCCATGAGCGTGCCAAAAATTGCTCTTACTTTCCGCCTCCATTCACAATATATATATCAATTTATTCTGCCAGTATTTGCCACTTTCTGAAAAAGCTATCAGATGTTCCATGCAAGAGCATCTTCCCTCTGAAGGGAATTAGGCAGGCCCAGACAAGACTCTACAAGTAAAGCAAGGTTAGCCAAAAGAGACACTGTATGACTGTATTCATCCTGCTCTGTGGAAACAGTTGTATTTAAAATAACACTGAGATGGATAAACTGTGTATCCACCCAGTTTGAAATGCCATCAGTATCAGAAAATAGCATTGTCAATATTCGATATACCAAATTAGAAAACACAAAGACATCAAGAATTATTTGCTGCAGCAAACTTCTCCCAAACCGTGCCTCTAACAGCTTCTGCTTTAAAAAGTAACCCAGAAGAAAACAGAGATAAATATTTTTAAATATTCATACATTGGCTTTATCAATTTTAAAGCACAAAACCAGAGCACGTGTGGTGTTCACAATGAGTTATGACATTGAACAGGACTGCTCAAGCTTTGAAAGTACATGAATAATTTGAGAGTTTGCACATAACTCTCAAAAGTTATAAATTTTAACAAGCCAACTTCTTAATTCCATGCTCTGTATTCTAAAATATGTGCACTTGACCTTGACATCAGAATGGACAATGATACTCTCCATATTTTCAACTTACATACAGTTCAATTAATATGTTACCAACCAGTCTCACTCTTGGTATTCCACATTCTGGTATTAGAGAATCTGCAACACATTTACTTCATTTAATACCGCCCAATACAATACAAAATATTTTTCTTTTATTATTATTTTCTTTATGCAAAGAGATGCATAAATTGAAAGGAACAGTTCAAGATGTCAATGTTTTCCTGAAAACAGTATTTGCTGATTGTTACTTCAAAAACAAGTCATGTAATGCTTATTTAGAGAAACCACTGCTGAAGCTATGGTCTACAGGCAGTGTCCATCCAGCTATCACTTCCAGAATTTATCCAATCCATAAAACACACATTTCAATTCCTATTTGTGCCACAGAAAGTGCTTGGAAGCTTTTGGAAAACCTGTCTTTTCTCTCCTGTTTTTCTCAGACTCCTCAGCTGTACATGCCCTTCCATCTATAAACACAGCACTCCACATGATCGTCAGCCAACATCCCAGACAGAGCACAAATACCAGACTGGCAGTCTTCTGCAAGCCCAACCAGATGCTTGTTCCATGGTTATGAACAATAGTTTTCTCTATGGACTATAAATAATGCTCTCCTATCTTTTGCTTTCTGCTTTTCTTACAGATCTCTCTAGGACAAAGAGAGCTTATGAGTACATCTGGAGCATCTTGCTTTCCTGTTGTTATTGTTTCTTTTAGTATTATTCCAATGTTAGCATTACCCTGATCTAATGGAACTTTCTCAGCATTTGACACTTGTTCAATTTAACATCCATCAATTATTACCACAGCCAATGGCATTTCAAAAAGGTAGTACTTACAAGCTTTGTATAAATTTGTACAGGAAATACCAAAGATATATAATAAATATACATCCTTTTATGCCACTTCAAAATTGGTAGGCTCTCTCTTCTTAGTTCTAATGCGCATAGCCTTTCACTTATTCTTAGAGCTCTCTACCATATATATTCCCTTAATAACATTAGTGTTTCTTTGCCAAAATTCTGTTTTTTACCCTTCAGCTTGTAACTTTTTTCCACTTTCCTGTGGATATTTTAAGAAGCTGCCTTAACATCACTCAATTAGACCTTTATTCCACATTCCTCATTGTTCTTGATTATAGAATTGTGGACTACCTAAAGAACAGTTCTCACATAAATCTCAATGTAGTCTAAATGCTTCTTCTCTAGCAATTTTACTGGTTCTTTATTTCTTTCCGAATTACAAACACATTATTCACTGAGATAATCCCCACTGAAGATAATCAGCTTCATAAAGTCCCTAATCCTTCTCAATGTATCAGTTTGAAATCCATTTATGATTTCATCTTCACCTGACACAGTTCAAAAATAGCTATCACCTTCTTCTAGGTAGAAAAACGTTTAGGGTAAAAATATTGACATAATTAAATGTGATGGTGTAAGGTTTCTGAAAAACACTGTTCCGTTCAGGAATCAGATGAACAGTCCAAACGGGTCAGAGGGACAAATAGTTGTGTTGGAAGGCACCTTGTAACACTGAACTTCTATTTGTCAAGCAAATCTCACTCCAGCAGAAGTTGCCCATCTGTTGTGTATAAAAATAGCAAGACCAGTTTGTTTGCATTCCCAGTAGAAGCTAATCAGTGTGGGGGAGCAAGACACATCTTTGCTTACAAACAGGCTTCCTGGAAGGGTGATGTAGACGATACTATTGACAAGGACTCCTCACAAGTGGTAGCAGGAGGGAAGGAGAGCTTCCCAGTTTTACTGAAAATCACCCCGTTAGCTATGATAACAGGGTGAAAACAGTGAAGGTCCTAGGAAATTCAGTAGAAAAACAACCTCAAAGTAAAATTGTAAGGGTTTTAGAGTATGAATTTCAGAAATTCTCATAACATCATCACAGATCATTTTTTTTTACTTGGGGACAGAAGAAAACCTCTGTCTTTAGGAAGCTGAGGAAACTACTGTTTGTCCAAGGTTAAAAAAAATTTAAAGTACTCTTGGTAAACAACAAAACTAATGAAATTATAGACTGATAGTTAAATAGCTGTTTTCTCACTATATAACAAGTAATTTGCTTTCAAGAAAAATCTGATTTTTGCCTTAAAAATTGTGTCTGAGAAGCTGACTGGCTAAATCCTCCCAAATTCTTCCAATACACATGTAAGAAATGCTGTTTAGAAAATATTCCAAAGACAGTAAATTATTTGAGAAGAAACACAAACACCACTGTATAGTATCAAGTATTTTTAAGCACCACCTGCAGCAAAGCAAAGCAGCAGAGCAGCAAAGTTTCTAATTACCTGCTGTAACAAAAACCACACAACACTTGAAATTATCATGGGTAAGTAAGCTCTCACAGAAAAAGTTCATCTTTTTGCTACATCTGTTATCCCAAACCAGTTTTGATTAATAATTTAACATACTTGAATGGTTAACACATTTATTACTCCATATTCTACGCAATTAACAACCTCTCCTTAAGGAGGGCAATTACCAACCATCAACCGTCTGAACATTTAAAGTTCATTCTATTCCTCTCAGAAGCCTGTGGTTATTGATGCAGGATCTCAGACACCATTACTTTCACAAGGATTTTGGATAGAGTGAACTTTTCTCAGTCAGGAGAAGTAAAAGCTACAAAGCCAGTTGACACAAAACACAGAAATCTAACTCTTGCACATGTGAGCCTTGAGAAAATTTGGCCTTATTTCTAGCAAAGCAGTATTTACAATAAAATGAAAGTGCTGAATAGGCTGAAGACTCATAACAGATACCAGATGATTTTGAACTATGGTTATGAAGAGTTAACATCTGATCTTCAACTATACCATTAGAAGACATCATTGGCAAAACAAAAGCTCCTAAGTACCAAAACAACTGACAAGTACTGTTCACTAAATAAGAATTAATCAGAGTTCTGAGAATTCTGGTGAAACATGAAGATATTACCACACTAAAGAACAATTCATGGCATAATAACATTTTAGTTATGGGATGGTTTGGGTTGGAAGGAACCTTGAATATTACCTAGTTCCAAATTCCCTGTCATGTACAGAGACACCTTTCATTACACCAGGTTGCTGAGAGCCCCATCCAACCTGGCCTTGTACACTTCCAGGGATGGAGTATCCACAGCTTCTCTTAGCAACTTGTTCCAGTGCCTTACCACCCCCACAGTGAAGAATTTCTTCCCAATATCTAAAACCACTCTCAGTTTGAAGCCATTACCCCTTGTCTTGTAGGAATGCCTCTGTAATCTCTTGTAGATCTCCACATCTTCCTTGAACAAAAGATACCAGATAAATGAAATTTTCCTTTTGTAGTATTTATTATATGCACACATAGTCTTGTGAGTGTAAACAGTGAAAAAGTGAGGGTGGAAAGTAACTTCTTCACATAAACATTATTATCCAATTCTAAAAAAATCCAGTATGCCAAGTACCTGAGTAATACCACAAGATAAATGCAGAAGCTGAATTAAGAATTTCTACTTTGCCAGAGAGATCTTGTAAACAATCAGCAATCAATATTTTTATTATTCTGATTGCAAAAATCTCAACATTTGTGGGGTTTTTTTTTTCCTAAGATCTGGGATACATTAGGATTGTACTGTTGTAGAAACTATTTTATGTCAATTTGGTTTAGAACTGAGGTCTCTCTCAAAAGGTGAAGACATATGTAGTCTCTGACTGATGGGGGCTTGACTGAACAGTTCACCTAACTCAGGTCAGAATTCCATGTCTCAGAGCGAGGTGGATCTGTTCATGTTTAGAAGTTTCGCAATTTAAAGGAGCAAGATGAAGGGGGGCTACCCCATACCTTGTCTGCAAGGATGGACAGCTTCTGGAATGTTGCTTTCCAGCTCAGACCTGGCAGTGTTTACATTTGAAACTCACAGTGAGTTAGGAACCCTTTTATCAGACTACAGATAAACCAAGAATAAAGCTACAATGTGAAGTAGAAGAGTAATTTGTAAAACCTTACATGGAAACAAAACCACCATCCTTTAGACACCCTCTCAACAATACTGGATACAAGAGCTAGCCTCAGGAAAAAAATTCTGAGATCAACCTCAACTGGTAAAACAAAATAAGAGGTCATGTCAGTTTGTATTTGCATGTTTAGTATGTTGTTAAACATACTTAAAATTTATTATGTTAAGTTTATTAGACAAATTTAAAAGACCTTGAACTCCTCTTGCACTGAGGGCACCTCCTTTATTTGACTTGTGTTGCTTCTCACATGATCTCCTTCCCATTAAAAAATAGGGTCTTGAAACTGACAAAAAACCCTCAGTAAGCAAGCAGCACAAAAGAAGAGCTTTGTAACTCTGTACAGAAACTATCTGGTAGCACAGCTACCAGAACCTTCTGCAACAATGTATTTTATAACCTCAACATCCTAAAAAAATGGAAGAGTGGACAAACAGCAGGATCATTAAAATATTCCTTTTCCAGTGGTAATAGAGTGTGTCTAGGTAATACCAGATATCTTTCACTTAAATCTTCAAGTGTTGTTTTATATACTAAATCTCCTCATACCTATCTGATAAGTTATTATCCACTTCTTATGGTGGCACGTATCTATACAAAGACTGAACTGGGCTGAACGGATAGGAAAAGAAGAAATATTATACCCGAAGTCTTTTCTGTGAATCCTATAACCTAAGTCAACAGCATTCTCTGTTAACACACTTGATCTCCATTTCAACTCTTGAAACATTTCATCCACTTATACAATGAAGGAAGAGTGAGGGAAAGAATCCTCAAACTTCCATCCAAGTACGTTATTGCTCTAAATTAATCAAGGATTACTGAGAGAATACAAAACATATCATTTCAGCACACAGAAACATGTGCTGGCAGTTGAGTGAAAGACCATCTCAAGCATGCCATTTATACTCAAAGTTATTTGTCACGCTGATTTCAGTAAAGATGAGATAACTACTGAATAAAGAGTCTACTAAATTAAATGAAAGCTTAAACTCAGAGGCAACCTCTCATTTAACCATTTTTCATCAAAACTCCATATTTAAAAAGACATGAGCATTTAAAATCACTCACTCTGGGTTGTCTTCCCTCTATGTTCCCCGTTACCAACAGAAGAGATTGCACAAGCATTTACAAAGAACACTGAAGATTAGTTCAGATACTTTTGCTGGAAGCTCTCCATTTCACTCTCACTTCTGAATTCCTTGGCATAGCTAGAAGGCTCATCAAACTCACCCTTGCTGTCAGTGTGCCAGGTACAAAGAGCAGGTGATACAGGGATGGGTAGAGCAGCAGGGGTGCAAAGAAGGATGGCCAAGAAGGCAGGATATGAGGGATTAAATATAATACAGGAAATGTTTAGTGATTTACCAATGCCTAATGAGATCTGTCATCCTGCCTTCAAGTTTCACAAGTGCTACTGGAATCCATTCCCTCCAGGCTGACAATCTAGAATGACTCAAGGCAACTCAGTTACAATGCTATACAGGCTGACAAATACTCTCCTAAAAGAGCTTGAAGATGCTTTCCACCTTTACAGAGTACCACCATAAGCTTTTAGCCTAATGCCAAAATCCAGAACAAGCAGTTGTTACACTGTTTAAAAAAAAAAAAAAAAAGGCAGAAATATCACAAGTCTTCACCTGAAGTTAAGTATTTGGGAAAACAAAATATTTCAACAGTAGTTCACAAAATCACCTACAGACATATCCAAACACTACAGTAATGGATTATTGCTGATTTACTACCACTGTAGTAGGGACATTCAGCAATGTGCAAAATAAGTGAAAAATGCAACAGTAGCGTAACATTTCCTGGAGAGCAGGGCACTCATCCTCTACTCAAAACCAGGATGTATCTCACACATTTATTAGACTGCTGTGTAACAGCTGCACTTAACTAAGCCCTCACAGTGGACAAAGCTCTCAGAATGCAAGACTCAGGATAACAAGTGCTCTCTACATTTCACAGTTCAACCAGTAGAAAAGACTTAACATTTTCTTAAGACTGCAGTATGCAGAGCTACAATTATCATCAACAAGACTTTTAAGACCCCATCCATGTTATTTCAGACTCAGCTTGATTTAAAACATTTTCCTTCAGGATGTCTGTGTTTTCACTGAGTAGTTACCTGGTCTGTATCTGTCAGCAGTTACTTGTCACTGACTTAGTACTGCAAGAAATTTCAAACAAAAGACAGTATCCTACCAAGTTACATATCAAAGAAAGAAAAAGAACAAATGTGTGATAAGGGACAATTCTCATGAGCTAAAGTCAACGAAGTATGACTTTTCATGTATCTAATAAGGCACTGACATTTTACAGAAATTTTGTTTGCTACATAAAAGCAGTGCCGCTAGGAGAATATGATGCCCTGCAAATCGTTAAGAGTATTTTACAGAACAATTAAATTGCTATATATTAATCTCAAAGCATAAACACACTGTGAGAGTTATGACCTTCTCAAAATGCAATTCTCCTGTAACTCCTGAGTAAAGAGACTGCCCAGTACTGTCCAGATACTCCTATTCTAATGCTGCACATACAATAAGGCAACCAAAAGCAGTGCCTACTTCATGCCTGCAATTCATGCCTAGAAGCCCAGTTCCTCCCATCTTACTGCTTGCTTTCCTTCACTCCAGCTTTTTGACTTTCTCTACCTGTGCTAAATTTTGCCACTCCAGTCCCAAAAGACCATGAGACCCAGAGTGAAACATAAACAAGTAGGGGATGTCAAGAGATGCCCATTGAGGAGGTCTACTGAAAGGAGAAGAGTAACTTGTCAAAACTCACAAAAAGGTCAGCCAGAATTATTTCCTTTAGACCCCATCAGCAGGCAGGTTTTTCTTTGTTTTTAATGTAGAGAAATGCAGCATTTTTATCTATTTGGAAACATCTCTCTGTCGTACATTTACCTTCTACCTTCTCTTCATTCCCACTCAAAAATCAACAAAATTTCTAACTGTAGTATGTTGTACATAAGCAATTGAAGACAAAAGAATCTAAGATCACTGCTGTATTAAGTCAACATGCCACCAATGTATATGCAAAACCAAAATTTCTAATGGGACTAGTTGCTGAGTATTCCACCCAGAGACCATTTTCAAATGGACCATGTTCATTACTTGCTTGAAAACAAATCAATGGAAAAAAAAAAAACAGGTGAAGAGCATAATTATTCACCATCATCACTGTGAAAACCTGTGACTAAAGGGGAATTTTAGCTGCCTAAATTTCATCTTACAGTTCCGAAAAGTTGGCCTCTAGAGAACTGTATTTCTAGAGTTCGTGGGTCATCATTAAGAAGAAGGCAGATGACATAAAAAAAGAGATCTTTCAGATTACTTCTATTAAGCATGGTCTTTGTCTTTCCTTCCTGGCGGTCAGTTGAATGAGTTATTATGATAAGTTCCACCAAGCAACATAGACGAGATGAATAGAGGACATAGGAAAGAATGCATCTCTTGACCAAAAGCAATTCTGGCTTGCAAAATGAAAGGGTGACCAACAGATCACTGGTCAGCTCACATGTCCAGTTATGCAGGGATAGGTCACTTCTGGACACATTTGCATTTACACAAATCAGGAACAGCCGAAACCTTAAAATCAGTTCAAAAACAATCTGCTCTTCTTATCTGTAAGTTTGTCTGAAACTCTAGCTAGAAGTCTGTAAAGTGTTAGAAGTGTTAGTGAGGAAAAAAAGCACAGTAACTATAACAATTTAAAATTAATAAAATTGTTCGCAATGTAAATCATAGAACTACAGAATACTTTGGGTTGCAAGGGATTATGATGATCTCAACCCCCCTACAATGGACAGGGACACCTTCCCCTAGACCAGGTTGCTCAAGGCCCCATCCAACCTGGCTTGGAACATTTCCAGGGATGGGGTATCCACAGCTGCCCTGGGCAACCTGTGCCAGTGCCTCACCATCCTCACAGTAAAGAATTTCTTCTTAATATGTAATCCAAACCTACTCTGTTTCAATCTGAAGCTATTTTTCCCCTTGTCCTGTCACTACATGCTCTTGTAAGTAGTCTCACTCTATCTTTCTAGTGGGCTCCCTTCTGGAAGCTGC
Source organism: Rhabdornis inornatus (assembly GCA_013397075.1). Taxonomy (NCBI): domain Eukaryota; kingdom Metazoa; phylum Chordata; class Aves; order Passeriformes; family Rhabdornithidae; genus Rhabdornis; species Rhabdornis inornatus. The sequence goes on along the minus strand of VWZS01007332.1, from coordinate 2,417,035 downwards.
AATTTTCACCAGATCCCACACATACAGAGAATACACATAGCTAATTTTGATACAAAAATCCTCACTTTCCCTGCCCCGTTTGATAGTTCATCATTAGAGAATACAGCCATACTAATAGAAGTTATGAAGTTTTTATTTTGGAAGTTAAAAAATTCAAATTTGAACAGCGGGACAGATGGGGAAACTGCTAAGCTTACATAAAATTGCATATTTCAAAGGCTGTTTTCTGGCATGATAATAAAAAAAAGATAAATCTGCTAGAAACCATGCCAGAGGCAAGTGGAAATACAATCAAATCAGTGCCTGTAAAGCCCACCTTCTGAAGACAATTTGCTCTGTTCCTAAGCAAAAGACTGTAATTCTCTTCTTAAACACCTACAATAGGCTGTTAAGTTTAATGAATTGCACTGTTTGCAAAAGAGTTAACTGCATCACAGTAAGAGTTAATATATTCCCTGCCATAAATAAATAACCATTTCTTGAAACATCCCCTAAAAAGTCATAATATCTAGGAATAACCTGGTAGTCCTCTGGCTCACTAAGACCCCTACCTAAAGGCTCAACTTTAACATCCCTGTGAATACATGGAAGCTTGCTGGGTAACCATACATAGCAGACAGATATTTCAGCACGCCATCATATGCTAGAGCTGACTATCCCATTGCATACTAGAACAATCTTGTTATTTACCAAAAAACAAAAAACCAACAGCTCGGAATGGTGCTGCTTTGCATTTTATGTATCAGCTTTCATCTGAGGATCACAAATCCTTTCTTTGACCAAGAACCATTTTTCTAGCCTCATATCCATAAGGTGGATATCCTTTCTTTATCACAGTTTTACAACCCTGAAAAGTAAAGACTGACTTGTTCAAAGTCACTCAAGCAGTAAAACCAAAACCATGTTCCAAAATCCAGACCGTCATCCTGTTGTCAAAATTAAGCCAGCCTCGATTGGTGCGAAACAAGAGACAGACTGGCTGCTACTTTTTCCAGTTCAGTGGACAAAGCTTTCCCTTTAAGTGTGTTACAACATCGGAGCCAGCGGAGCCAAAAAACTGCCTAACATAAAATGAACCACATTCAGACTTTCACTGCCCAAGTGTTGCACAAAGCTTCCATCTCAGAAAGACGACTGGCACACGTTCAAAGTGATGAGTAAACCTATCTCATTCAATATGCCATTTCTGATATGGCGTGAGGGACAAACAAAACCCTTTGTGCTTACGAGGGAGTGAGTTTGGATTTGAATAACTCGGATTTCATTTTACCTACCTCACATGACTGATTTAACTTTACAAGGTTAAATCAAAGAAACCTTTTAGGAAATAAGACAGTGTCAGGGACATTCTCTTTTCCAGAAACAATACAAAAAAATGCACAGGAGGCCAAATGAGGAGTTGCAAATTGTCTGGCTCCAGCCAGTTGGCTAACTTGTAACCCCGAGGCCAGACCTCAGGCTCAACCCACTGGGTCTGAGATTAAGAATTCACAACCACCTGAGAAATAACCCAGGGATGCACCCAAAAAACAGACAGGTACGCACTCCTTCCCAAATCCATGTTTGGCAACAACTCCATGGAGCTTATTCACAGTGTTTGCACACCAGAACAGTTTAACTGAGCCCAGCCACATTTCCTGTGCTCTTCCATCTACTCTAGATAAATTGACAATGGGCTCTCAATGGCAAATTGTCCTGAGAGACAACGAGCACATATCAAGCATCCAGGCTTCATACATACACTGGTCCAGTGAAGACTGTGCATGTAACTGCACACAAGCATTTCCAAGATGTCAGTATCAATCAAAAGGAAGAGTTTTCAAAATAGTTTATTTTTCATCAAAATAATCAGCATGACATTTTAAAACTAGAGTTACAGTTCAGCACTAGAGAACCATGGTATGGGCCTTTTTGTTATCAAATTGTTAGCAATTTTTGTGTTATCAAGTACTTGTAGTGAAGGCAAAGCACCATTTTTCACATCCACCCCAACGTACTTCAAATGCATTTAATAGATTTCTCCAACAAAATAATGGCTGGTACACAGGGAGGTTTTTTTCAACAAGTTATTTAGAAAACTATCCATTTTTCTGCCAACAGAAATGTTAGCTGCCCACATCTTAAAATGTCAGTATCTTACCCCTACTGTACTTCTACTGTAACCAACCATACTCATGGTTTATGAAAACAAAACAAGACTACCACACAATTTTTTTTCTTGTTTGAACATTTTCTCAGTTTTCCCTTGAAGGAAACCTGACGTGTTCAGGGGCTATGGAAAGGAAGTTCAGCTGGTATTTATTTCCACAACCATGTTTGGCTGCCTTTGGAACTAAAGTTCCTATTATGAAACTCCTCATCCTTCAAGGCATGGGGGCTGCAGAGGCCATGCTATCTGACTGGCTAGAAAAAGCAAGGTGATGTGGCTTTGAAGGGGCTACAGCACATACTTGGAAGCAGCCCCCCAGCCATACCATCAATGCACTCTACATATGCTGAAATATTTTGAGAAGACAAGCAGGATTTTGCTGCAGATGATTGCTTCCAGTGTGCAAGTCAAGTCAATTCCCTTTGAAACAAGCTGAGGTTCCACTGGCTACACCGCCTCGTGTTTCAAAAAATGGCTCTCCAGAGTGACTGAGTTAGCAGCTGGTAAGCTGTTATGATTCAAGGTACAGTATTTCTACCCAAGAAATAGGTGTAAACACTGCCAGCACTGGAGCTCCCCAAAGCTAGGAAGTGGGGTTCACAGCAGGAACACAGGAAAGGGACAAAATCAGGAACACAGGAAAGGAACAAGATCTGATGTAGCTAACAAATGTGATACTTCTAAACTTCAAACTTCTAAACAAGGCAATTTATGAAATGCCTTGACATCCCATCCAAGCCTAAAACACTGTTTGTTTATACAATCCATATCCACATGAGAGCTGAAAGCTATTTAAATGCCTACCAGTTTGGTGCAGACAGAACTGACTCAAGTTAAGCAGCTTCCAGGATGTGTCAAATAATGTTGGAAACAAGAATACAAGAGGCCAGCATTTGTCAGTTAACAAGCTGACACAGGAATGCATTTGTGATAGTTACTCAACACATGATTGTTTAATTTGTTTTTTTGTAACCATCTAATTTGGGTCTCTGTAAGCAAGAACTTTTAAAAAACAACAAGAAAAACACCACAAAAAAACCCAAAACAAACCCCCAAACTAGAAAAAAACCCCAAACAAACCTCAACAAAATGCACACTACACTAGCTTTCTGCTGATATTAAAATTACAGACATCTGCAAATAATGCTCCTTTAAAAGTCACAACAGGCAAGTGCAAAGAAGTTTTCAAATAGCAACAGGAGTATGTATTGTACTGTCTTCCTCATGGTTTCTGACTGCACTTCTTAGGAAAAGAATATTAGCCTTCATAATCAAAAATCACATTGTCTCTGTAGCCTAAAGAAACAAGTACTTGAAGACAACTCATTTAAAATTATCAGGATCTAAGTACAGGCTACAAAAAACTGCCAATCTGTTTCAAATCAAAAACAGTAGGTAGAAACTAGTTGTGTCATTTATTGCATTGAAAAGATTTCAGGTGTCTATGCTTTTCCTTTAGAGCTTATTTCACTGTAAATACTATCTCCATTCTTACATCAATTTAAACATAACACTAGAAATCTCCTAATATACATGTGGTGCTTTATGGTAAAGTTTTCAGCAAATTACAGAAACAGGTGCTTCTGGCTCTTTGGCTTCCTAATCAGTATATCCAAACGCAAAAAGTCACCAGAATGTGATGGTAAAAAAATTACACACCTGTTAGTACTTAAATTCCCATGTTCATTTCCCACACTACTGGGAGTACCAAAACACCCTGTGAAAGAATCAGATGAGAGGAAGTTGGGGGTTACACCAGCAGACCACAGCTGCCAAATCTAGGCTGGGGGTTTTTATCCAAATGGTTTGATGGTGAACAGTGTAATGCGCTTTCTTTGAAGGACAGATCATCAATAGTCAAACTGAAAAAACAAACAAACAAATTTAAAACAACAACAACAACAAAAAGGAAACAGAAAAAACCCTGACTAAATAAGAAACAACAAGCCTCATGTCAAGAGCTGTGTCGTGCCTAGAGCTGAGCCCACTCCTAAAAGGAGCCAACTACTCCAGCACCTCCCTGGTGAACTGGAACCTCCCTGGTTCCACGAGGGCATAAGCAGCAGGTGTTGTGACAGCACTGGGAATTATGTTATTTGAGAGAAGTGCAGTTCTTTTTATTTTAATGATTAGCAGAAGGAAACAAGTTAACTTGTGATGAAGTCGTAATTCACCTGTATGTGATAGAAACACAGTGATGCATTTTGTGATCACTGAAAGAAACCTTGGCAGTTTGGGGTTCTGTTTGTATTCAAGGGGCCAGTGGCCAAGCACTCTCCCAGCCTGTACCATCCCAGTCAGTCTGCAGCTCTCCTGAATGAATCCTAATATACCCTACAAATAAAAGCACCAAAATAGTGCAGCCACTTGCCAGATTGCCATGAGAACAGAAGTACAGCAGGTGGCCATCCACAACTCCAAATTAAATCACTTGCTACTCAGAAGTTTATACCAATCCCTGTGTAGTGTTGTATCTGTTGAATGTTATTCTTCATCCTCAATTTTCAAAATTAAAAGAAAATGGGTTTTAGTGACACACAAACCGTGGCAGGAGACAATGATCCAAATGGTCTCATTCAGCACTCAATAAAACAGAGAACTATGGCATCTTTCCCCCCTCCATTCTCCATTTTTTTCCTTTCAATATTTATTAAGTAAACCAGTGCTTATCTGGGCTAAATCCCCAGGCTCAGTGAAACACCAGGTGGTAGACTGGGGTGGTTTTTCTAGCAACAGATGGCTCCAACATTTTATGACAAACAGACACGGGACTATTGCTCGTCAGCCCATCCTTCAGTTACTTCTTTATGTAACAGCAGCAACTCACCCGGGGAGCTCAAGCAGCTGCTCACCTGCACCAGGGCTCGCCTGGAAGCAGCCAGGCTGTGGAAGCCTCCCTGCCTGCTGCTTAGGTGACACCATAGCCCACACTGGGAACCAGGAGAAAACCCAGTGCTTGCCATCTCCAACAGGAAACGTGGGTAGCACTGGTCTGAGAGAAAAGCCACAAAGTGCAGCCTGTGACTCTCACACTAAAATGTATTATTTCTCAATTATTTTTACTTGCTCATTGTCTTATCTGCCTGCATCCAAAGAAATTGCAAGCAGCTACTTTCAGCCTTAAATAGGAAAGGAATTTACTGCCTTCCACACTTTGCTGTGCACTGCAAAGAAGGTTACTTAGTTCACCTGAAGTGAAGAAAAACATTCCATCACTGCAATTATGCCAGTCTGAATAAACAGAAAGAGAGAACAAACCATAAAAAGCAGCACTGAATACTCCATGAATTCAATTCATTTCTCACTGGTTATTTAATTCCAATAGGTTTCTACCCGAAATGCATACTGTAACACTCCCTCTCTAGTCATTCAAGGGGGATGGGGACAGCACAGAAGCCACCCCTCTAGGCACTGCTATACTTCATATGCCCCCTTCTCCCCCCAGGATTTCTCAGACAGGGACATTGGAAAAACATCTGCCAGTCTCATGCTGGCATTATCTCAAAATTTGAAATACCATTTGCATTTATTTGGCAAAGGTTAATAGTATGCTTGGAATATTTTTAGTGATATAACATTGCTAAACTGATGTGACAGAAGTAAGATATACCTAAAAATAATCTCAACCCCCAGTACTGTCTGCTCTGGGATTTTGTTTTCTTGATTTCATTTATTTATTTACTTATTTATTTTTAAATAAAGGACATCACCACTTGCAGAAGTGAAAAGGCTATGAACTAAAAAGTTTATAGCCTAGGAGAAAGGGCTAAAAGATAGAAAATCAGAGGCAGAAGCCTAAAGACTTTTTACACACCCCCAAATACACTAAGGGTTTGTTGGTGCTTTTTTCCCTAAAATGAATTTAGTAAGCTGAGACTGAACGAAACTTGTATTACACGCAGAAGCAGTAAAATTATATAGAACTACATGTCATGTGAAAAAGAACACTGCTACTCATATTTTGCATTAATTTTGATGTCTTCAGTCTGTGTCTTTCCTCTTGCAATACCATTAAATTCCATTCTGCTTAGCAGTAGTTACCCGTTCTCAGTCGAGGAGGCATCAGCTCAGGAGGAGAATTAAAAACAGTTGCATAATCTACTTGATATTTAATAAATAGAAGTGTATAATACATGAGTACTGTTGGAATAATGAATCAGCCTACTAAACCGGATTATATTCTTCAATTCATCACTGATTTGAGATAAAATATTTATCAATGCTTCAACTGTTATTAAAGTAAGAAATTCGGACCCCCAGTTTCGGTATCCAGGCCCATGCCACAGCATTTTTAACACTGCATGATAATAAAATGGAACATTATAAAATGTTTGTTACATTAAGACACTACCACACTGCTCTGATCACATACACAAGCCAAGTCCAAATAACACCATTCAATTCAAATAGCTCTCCTCTTTCTTCAAGAAAAAAAACTAAGCCCAGAGAATACCTACTTGTTTCTCCTTGTCAAGAAATAAATATCTCCACATTGCACGAGTTCATCCAGGTTATACAGTAACTTCCTGGCAAACAGGAGACATTAAATAGTCTATAAAACTAGGGTTGTAATAAGAATGTAGGAAGTAAATGGCCATATTTCTGTAGCCTTAGCTATGCACCCTACAGAAGTCTTTGTCTAATCTCCACAACATCCAGTCTGGGTAAAGCAAGGAGGACCTGACACCACTGAAAGCGAGATGCTTTGAGGGCAAATTGCTTCGGTGAACTTTCAGGGCCCACCCTTGGGAGGAAACAATCATATGCTCATGCGTTCCAGTAATAACTAGCTCATCCCAATTTCACTGCTTTTACAAACTTGATGAAAACCTGAAAGGTACCACCCCTGTGAAGCCAACGGCAACACTCAGCTGCAATGTATTTACACACTGGCCAGGGACAGTATACAGCATTTATCAAACCTTAGCTGCAGGAGGCCAATGATGCAATTCTTGCAATTCTTAAGCCATAGCAAGGGTCATTCTTCCCCAGGGCCACTAGTCAAAGTACTGAAAGCCAGACAAAATTCCAGTGGAAACTGCATGTGCACTAATGTTTATTCTATATAGGTTTTTCAAATCCTTATATTGAGATGGGATGGTTTTGCAGTTCATTAGCTGGGTAGTCTCCCTGGCCAAAAAATTATCCCTTTTGCTCTCAGTGACTACCCAGCCTACCTATTATATGGTATTTAATGTGGTGTTATACATGCTACACTACATTGTAGTTTTCCAAGGAAAACAAATACTTTGAGTAGTGAAGGATTCAGATTGCAGCAAACAGAGTAAGCAAACATTGTGTTTGCACACCTGTGCAGCTTCAGCCCAACGTTGCCTTTTATCACCTGCAGCTGTTAGGCCAGACAGGCACTAGTTCCACAAAAAGCAGGTGGACACTTGCTTACAAGACACAGGGCTTAAAATTGTTTGTCTAGATTGTAGTTTGAGGGGCATGCAAATATCCTTCTTTGATACTTTAGAGTCATTTTTAACTGTACACTGAAGATATATTTTAGTAAGTGGTACAAAGGCCAGAGACACTATACCAAAGCATCGTCATGTGCAAAGATACAAAGGGAGAAAAAATGACAAATATGGTCGTACCTTTAACAGTATTAGTCCAGAAAAAAAAGCAAGAGCCTGTCTTACATGCTCGCTACTCTTGTCAAATGACTTGTATCCGTGCACCTCTCAGAGAGGTGTTACGTGTAGCCAATTATGTACCTGCTCACACCAAGGTGGGTCTGGAGCACAGCTGCAGGCTGGTGGCGCTTACAAGGAGAGGGAGGTGGGAGCACAGCTTTCAGTTTTGAGCCTCAGGTCAAGTCACTCACAGGATTTTTAAATCATTAAAGGCATGTCAGACCAGATCAGCCACCTGTCCTTGCAGGCTGGATACACAAATACACTCCAACTTTTTCTGTTTGAACCATATTTTTAAGTACCAAAAAATGGCAAAGGAACAGACAAAAATCTAAGCTGTTCTTGAGTAAGTCCCTACTCAGACATCAATCCATAATAAAGGATTCAACACCAATAGCTGACTATATTCCAGGCACAGAGGAGCTTCCCTTGAGACAAAGACAAGAAAGAAAGAAAGACAGGATAGCACAATCCTTGACTCAGAAAAGAGAAGCAAGTGGCTATCATAAAATGCACCATCTTCATGGACTAAGACAATTCACTTCTGCTAACATTTCAGGAAACAAATTCTCTAGCCATAGAGGCAGAAGCAAGCTTATAAAAAGTTAAAGATGTATTGAATATTTTAGAACAGTTCAGTTGGAAAGGACCTGCAATGTCCGACTAGTCACCTAGTCCAGCTGCCTCCCCTGGACCTACCTCCACCTCTTCCTAAAATCAGGATGGCTTACACATTCAAGGTGCAAAAATCCTAAATCAATAAATTGAGAAATTATTCTCTGAAATTCCTGCTTTAAGGATTAAATAAATTCATTTTAGAAACTACGTTTGGGAAGACCATGCCTGTAAACAGTTAACAATTATCTTGTTTGCTGTTCTATATTTTTCCATAGCTACTCCTAGCCAGCATTACAAGTATGGTACTCTGGCCTTACTCGACAATGAGGCCATTTGAAAGTGTATATGCACCTATCTTGCTACCCTCTTCTCTTAGCAAAAGGATAAAGACTGTATTTACAAATATCTGGACTTTCGAACAAAAACAAGGGAACAACAGTGCTCCAGACTAGCTATGTAAGCAAACAACTAGTTTGTCACTGAGAGAATTTCTATTTGTAAGGATATTGTTTTGCAGCTCTTTTTGGCTCTGCTGTTTGACATTAATGTTGTTTTCTGAAGATGCCAAAAGAAAACACCCCCACCCCTGATCCCGGTCCACTAAGCTCTTTCAAAAGAAACAAACAAAAACCAAAACAAACAGACAAAAAAAAAACCACTTGAAATTACATATACATACACACGCTCCAGAGCTAAACTGGCAGTCTCCTGGCATCAAAAAACAATGTTCTGTTACATGTGCCTTGCATAAGACACGTTAATATAATGATCTAGAAATTTGTCTTTTAAAACCAACAAGAGAGCTGTATAGGACCACAGAAAAATTATGATTAGATGGGATCTCTAGAGTCTGCTTTAATTTCCCATCAAGTTCCAACACCTGCTTAAAACTGGACTGATTCCAGAGTTCAAGAATGAAACCCATAATTGTCCAGTTGAGCTTTGATCATATCTGATGTGAGGGTGATCTGGCTGTTATATCTGTCACGCCACTGACTGCCAGGGTTGATTGAGCTGATGTGGCTGTTTGGGCAGGTATTCCCTTCCTCCCTCAACACTCCATGTGCATCCCTCCCGAAGCTGCACCTCAGTCAAACAGGACAACCTGCCTGATAGAAATGGTCCCATTCTATTATCTCAGGATGGAGACTCCCAAAGGCCTCTCCAGGCAACTTTATTCCCTGTTCCCATGAACATTTTTTCTCTCTGTAACCAGTCAGAATGACAATAAAATCATTGCTCCTGTTGTTCCCATTACTACACCAAGGTCTTGCTGCTAGAAGCACTGGTTCCGGTCCCATCACTGGGCTCCTCTGAGAAAAATTCAGGTTCTACTTTCTCTGTAGCAACAAATCAGGCAGCTGAAAATAGCAATAGATCTTATCTCCAGGTCATTGACACCCATTTTATCTTCAGAAGTTCTGTGCTGGGCAGTTTTCCAGCTCCATTCTCACAAATGGTAAACAAGAGTAATCTTTTTCACCAGTTTGCTGGCTACATTCTTGCTGATGCAGCCAAGACCTTGGCCTTTAGCATTAGAAGGACACAGAGCTGACTCAGCCTAGTGTCCACAAGTTCAATTTTCTTTAAAAAAAACAAAACCAAACAAAAACAAAACCCACACCCAAACCAACCCCCCCCCCCCCCCCAAAAAAAAAACCACCCACAACATGACCCATACATGAAGCTGCTCCCAGCCCACACTGTTATCTGGAGGCTGTTCTAATCAAGGCACACGTGTTTTCACTGAACCTCAGGAGGTTCTGTTTGCCCATTCCTCCTGCTTGCTAATCACCTAATCACAGGCTGCTGTGCCATCAAACACTCTCCTCCCTTTGGTGTCATCTGCAAACCTGGTATGGATGATCTTCATCCCATAATCCACAGCAATGGAAAGAGCACTGAGTAAAATGAACACCCAAGAATCCCCACTGACTGGGGAGAAGAATCACTGACACACGCATTATTGACCATGTACCTGCAAAGAATCACTTAGAGTGCACAGGCTGTCACTATTAAGTAAAAAATGAGCAAACAGAATACACTTTGCACTACATAGTATATCTTTGTCTAAGCACACAGAGTTGGAAAGTCCTACACTGTTACAGGTACGAAAGATTAAGACCAGCTATTATGGTAAATTCTCTGTGTGAAAAACAAGTAGGAAACAGCCAAATATGAAGTGCTCAATGCCATAAATTCAAAATTAATAACCAACTGCTATTTTTTAATCAGTATAACCAAAAACTATGAGTTGGTACAGTGAAATTGCCAGTATACAGGCAAGGCTGCCTATTACTACTATAACACAAGAACAGTGAACACAGGCCACAGAGTCCTAAGACAAGGAATAAGGAGAGAAAAAGCCTCACCTGTATCTAATTGAAAGTATGGTCCTAGACCCAGATAAACTTGGCACGGAATTACTAAATCTTTGGAAAAGGGGCACCATTTTGGCCCACCTTTGAGTTCTTTAACACAACCATAGTAGAAGTCAACCAAGAATGATGAGATAAGAAGTGATGGGGCTTTACACCACACTTCATTGCATTGAGGCACTGAGCAACAACAGCAACGCAGAACAGCATTGCAGCATCCTCAAATTGCATGAACATATTGAAACACAGCATCCCCATCCTCGAGGTGAAGACAGTAATCTGACTTAAAACAGCAAGAAGAAACAGAGGATGTAAGTGCCAGCAGCCACAGCGGCACGTGGCTGCACAGAACAGAAAGAGCAGAAGCTTCTGTGCTCCTCTCTAAGCGTACACAGAGCTTTCTGTATCTCTTCAGCTCCCAGTTTAACAAGACACACAAGATTAGCACAAAAACAAACACTAGGCAAGCAAGCCTTTTACCTGTGGTAAAAAGACACTGGCTTTTTGTTAGCATGAACCAAATTCAAGATCCTTCAATACAGATTAACAAAGATGAAGAAATTTCTCATGTGTTTTTGTTTTTCTTTTAAAATAACAATAAACAATACAATTCAGTCTTAAAAACATGACTACATTTGACTGTAAGCTCTGTCATACACAAGCAAAAAAACCTTAATTGGATAATGAACTGCAGTGGGACTCTAGTAAACCAGTTTGATTTTGTACCTCTGCCAGCAACTTCGAACGAGAACCTTGTCAGTCCTTCTAATGCCTTCGTTCTCTTAAAAAAAAAACCTGATTATACTTTCCTTCCTCACAGAGCAGATTAATTTCACTAATATTTGTTAGATGCTAATTATACAAAATGCAATTAAGTACATAAATACAGTTTTCTTTCTCGAGGTCTCACATAGTTCTCTCAGTGTCCTCATTCCTAAAACTCATACTAGCTTCAAAGATCAACTACTTCATGGAAGATGCTCCACGAAGTCTACCAAACAAAGCTACAGCCAGGCACCTGAATACTTGTAATTTCACAGTCTTGAACACTTGCCTTACTCCTAAATAACCTATAGCTGGTTATAGCTGGTTACCTGTAGCTGGTTAGGTTTTAGCTAGTTACAGCTAAAAATCCTTTAGAGAGCACTGCTGCCTGTTTTCTCACCTCCTATGACAAAAGTTGAAACCCAGTCTCCTTTTTTTGGTCCATCCTAGAAGTCAGGCTTTACAAGATACAGCAAGAAACTCCCCATAGAGAGCCAATATTTATTGGGCCACCTCGCTTTAGGGATCCAGGTGTTCCCAGACTACATAAATAAATTATGTTTCATTGCTTTCTAAAGTACTGTAATTTTACATAGGAAGGAAAAAAAGAAAACAAGCCCTATGGAGGAAGGGGGACTAAAAGCTTATTTCCATGTTAAAACTTGATGCAGGTTACTATTGCCTTGTTTAGTATAAGCAAATACAACAGATTTATCAGACAATTTCCCTTTTTTGTTTCCTTAAACAATGAAAAGTACAAGCATCCTTCAATTACCTGTGCTGACCAAGGAAATGAGTTACACAAGAAGTTTAATATCAAAATTAATTAGGATAAAGCTAAAGCTGCTGTAAACATATGCCTTAACTAAGGAATCCTGGAGGTAATTCAGCTTTCATCCCATCACCTGTAAATTATTACCAGTCCCACCATTTTAAGTTCTAGATTTTCTTTTGGTAGTTAGGGGTTACTCCAACCGACACAGAAACATCTGGAAATCACAAAAAAAACCTCCTTTCTATCTTTAAAAACCTCATCAATTATGGTTGAGTTAAACCATGAGCAGCATTCAAATTCCAGTATCTGCACCTTTTTTATCCCCTCCAGATTTTGAAGTGCTCAATAATGGATTTCTAGTAATAGAAGAGCCACATGGCTCATTAATTTCAGCAAATCAAGGGTACCAATTCATGCCTATAAAGTGTTGGGGTGTAATTCTCTCATTCCTTTTACGTGGGAGTGGAGAAAACCTTTCCTAACGTGGCTCTGGAGTGTGGAGAGTGACTACACCTCTGACCTGAAGACATACCCAAGGGAGGGTCCACGAGGGGAGAGGCTTCCTGCTTGTTACAAGACAGTTGTAAAAACGCTTTGAGCCATATTCAACTCAAGTTACAGCCAGGCTTTCCCTACCTCCCACCTGAGTGCAAACTCCATTCCTGACTACTTGGGCTCTTCTCTACCGTGCAAACACCACACCTGTATCCCATGGTTTCCACACAACAAAACACATCTCAACTCTGAGCACCAAAAGCTCTGCTTCCTCAACCTGCTTAGCCCAGTGACCTGCATATACCCACACTCTGGGCTTGGCAGCTGCTGTGCAGCTTGTGTTTAGGGTTTTTTACTTCAGAACAGCAATTATTTCCAGCATTTGACAGGTGCAAAGCTAAAAAAACACCTTTGTTTCTCCTGGTCTGTAGACAGTTAACCCCCACTGTTTAAACTTTAACTTGAGAAAGGCAAGACAGATTTTTCTTTCATTGTTCAAGCTCAGTGAGCCTTCCACACAGACATGCAAGTGAAGCAGAAAAAGCCCAAAACATATTAAATGTTGTCCTTACAGCTACTGAGGTAAGTGTATCAAGTAGTAGTTAACTTTTCTGATTAAAGCTATGCCATTACCATCACCTCCATTTGCAAAGTGGCAAGGATGAATGACTGGGGGTGTTTCTCAATTTCATCCTTAAAAACAATGTGACTGTTCCAGGAACACCCAGAATCCACTGCACTTCCTTTAACCATTTTATAATCTTCAAGGACCAAAAAAACTAGCTTTACAGACATACTTCAAGCCACTGTGGCTATAGCTGTTCCTGAGCAGTATCAGTTGGCCAGCGTATTCATTAGTTATAATGAAACACCATTTCAAAATGCCATTTATAGAGCTTTAACTATTCCACTCAGTTACGAAACTGCCCCAGAAGGCTCAGTGTTATTTCCTCAAGAACCCATTAACATTTGGTAAACAAAGTGTACCTGTTAACTACACCTCCATCTGCTAGAACACATACAACCCCCACTCCGTCCCTCCACCACCTGTCAAACCTTTGGGTTCACAGGTCACTGGGGTGTGGATGAGAAGCAGGAGAGGCCAGAGAGGCTCTGACATCTCTGTACCTCGTGGCCTTCTTCCTTGTAAAAATATAATTATTCTATTAGTGGTCATTTAAAAACAATTTTAGGATTACCAAACTCAAATCAAGTACTACTCAGCTGCTGTATTTTTCAGATTGCTTACAAACAGTATTCTACCAGTTGGCTAATGCCTTATTTTTAGCTCAAAATCCCTCCCCTCCAGTAGACTGTAATTTATAAAGTATCTAATTAGTTCTGGAAACTCCAGCATGAAATCCTAACTCTCAGAATGGTAAAATCACAGTTCTCTTTCAAGAATAAGACTGAAGACCCAGTAGAGGCTGACTGCACTGAGTCCAGCCAGGTAGGACAGCTTTCCCTACAAACACAATTCCAGGATTCAGCAGGCTGCATCCCAGCCACCCAATCAGCGAGCAGTGAGCCTCTGCTGCCTCTGCTTTCAGGGATTCAAAACTGTTCAAACAATAGCTGAAATGCACAACACAAATGCAGGACAGAGGTGAACCAGGGAGCAGTATTGGGGGGAACAGTGACCAGCTTGGCAGCCTGGAAAAGACATTCCAGCAATGCATGGGGTGCAGCATTATGTAACAAATTGCTGCTGGGTTTTTTTCTGACTTAGAAAACAATGCACACAAAACTGTGGGCAAAACACACTATTTAGGTTGCAAAGTCAAAGACTCAAAATGCAAAAATGCCAGAAGTGAGGCTGCTCCCACACGTTAATACTTCCTCCTGGTGCACTTGCAGCACAATTATTTACATGGACTCATAAATTTCCCCATGACTCCCATCTCACCCCATGCTGGATAAGATCAATTTCCACTGTTTGTGTAATGAGGGCAACTGTACTTTCTATGATCTTTTTAACAGTCATGGCAAACATGATTTAGTGGTCTCCAGAAAGAGAAAACATGGTGTCATAAGTGAAGAGCCCTGATTATCCTCAAAAAAAACCCCTATCCCCAAAAACAACAACAAAACCAGAAACACACCCACAACCCAGTTCTGAAGGGTGTTCCCGCTCCAGAATTCATTTATACTTGCAAATTGCACCTATCTTCCTTTTAGAACAAACTGCCCTGGGTAGAGCCTGTCTGACTTGCACAAGCAGCTTTCACCAAGAGGCAGCAGGCATGGAAGGTCACAGCTACAGCTTAAGTTTCAGAAGCATGAAACCCGTGGGAGTCACCCATCAGATGACTAAGCTTGGGGATACATTTGACCCTATTCCCACTTGCTAAGATTCCAAATGCTAAAAAAGAAAGAATACCATGAAGCTCTGATCACAGAGAATAGCATGAAAATAAATTAAACCATTTGTGTAAAGCACTTGTATATTACAGGGATGGAAAGTAAGGAAAAAACATAAGAACGTTAAAAATCATGCCCCCTGCAAGAGTTTTAAAGTTTTAAAAATAATTAGATACCAGTAAATAGCACCTGAGAATGTGCCATTACAGCAAGTTGCATCACAGCACTGAAAATGGAAGTAACCTTTAGCAAACACCAGCAAGTAATCACCAAATAAGAATTGTCACAAGGTACAAAAATACGGCTGCATAGCTCTTCTTCATACTGATCTTCATTTCTAAGTGCTTGATTTTGGAAACTCAGTAATATGCTTTAGAGCTGTACATCTGCAGCTATGAGAAAAAGGAGTTGTCACCAATACAGACTGAAGGCTGCAGAGACAGCTACTGACCAAAGCTTGAGGTCTGAAATAACAAAAGAGATTTCTAATTATGATACCTACAGAGTGACCTCAGTCCTTCACTTTACGGACTTTCATTCCCTTTATTGTGTATTATAAGCCTAAAGAACTCCTTGAAAGAATGGAAGAAAATTGACTACAGATTTTTCCTCTGCTAAGACTGATGTAGGTGCAGTAACAGGTCTTAAACTATCAGAAATGTTTTTGTTGAGCCAGGGGCAGGGTAGTTTTCAGCTCAACAGACTCCAGGCAAAAGGGTGGTACCACAGTAAAACACTTCAAGAGTGAAACACAATTACTTTGGTTTGGGTTTTTTCTCTACCCCTAAGTCAATCTGTGTCTAACAAAGCAGCCATTCACATTCCTATTGCAAATTTACTCCCTTGTTTTTCTGTATTTTTACATGCTGAGTTTTATGTTAGCATAGCTCCCCTATAATGTAAGAGAAGACATGAAGTACAAAGAGAAAAGAAACACATTTATTAAAATGTTTGTCCTCTCTTGATTTTTTAAAACTGTTAGATAATTAGGTATTAGATCATTTACATATTAAAGATCTAGTAAAAACCTGCTTCAATGCATTTTATGGGAAGAGTTACAAGGAAAATCACATGCTCCCAACTAGAAGCATTTGCGGTCACACACACACACACAAAAATATTTTTTACCAATATATCAAAAGTAAAGAAAAGTTCTTATTCTGATATCCATCATGTTTGAAGAAACTTATCCTCAAAGAATGCGTAGAAGTTTACAGATTTACCATATTCCATGTAATGCAAAAGTCCACCATACATAAAAAATTTACCAAGAAGATTGTCCAATTACTAACAAGACAGAGCAAACAACACGAGATTTGTAAGAAAATCTAAAACTTTCCTAAATAATTTGTAGCATAGAGGAAACTATCACAATCTCCTTAGTATTTCTGTTAAAACACATATTTTGTGGTTGCCATTTACATAAAATAATTCAGTGTCAGTAAAGAACACCGCAGACAATGGAGACCTGACATTTTTCACATAAATATATTCCTAGAATCACATGACATTCATCACCTTGGCATGAGATAAACACTGATGAACCAGGGTGCCTGCTTCACCTTCCACAAGCCAACAAAAAATTTCTGCTTTTAATTTGACAGGACAGTCTAAAGTTAATTATGCCCGTATTTTTGAATTACTAACAGTCATGGGAACTTAAGGGCTAAGGAGCAGAAGGTTTGTTAAGGCTGCATCTTTTGAGGAAATTTTACCTTGAGACCACAAATTGAACTGTTAAGTACATCAGCAATTTACCCCAAGATCACTTTATGTCAGAAAATAAGGTTGTATCAAACATACCAGGCCTCTCTAGAAGTGCCTGAATGGGGATTTTCCTATATCTTGCTTCCAGCCCTTACTAAGGAACATCTGTAAGCTATCTGGGATTCCTTTGCGTAAGTGAGCAAACAGGATGGAACAGCTCAGTGCCAGGAAGTTTCATTAGCAGTTTTCAAGTATTAACATCAAACATTAGATCAACACAGAATAACAACTTCAATTCAACATTAGGGCATAGGTGTAGTACTTCCTAGTGGACTTTGTGTACACCTTATCACTATTCCTTCCCCTCCATATTCTGAATATATTTTCAATTGAGAGTTAAACAAGGATGCAGATTTCATAATGACTCCCAAGGCAGTAACCCCTAACAAAAATCATGTATCTGTTTATGGGAAAATATTTTTAGTATGAATTTGACCTGCAATTTATGTTTCACACATGACTTCTCTGGAAACTGCCATAACAAAGTGCTAATTGTAACTGCTGACACAACTACTCATGTTTCCTACTGCTGTGGCTCTTATTACCCCACTATCTCCTTTTGCAAGGCCACCAGGTAAGTCTGGAAGGTGCAGAGGGAAGGTCCCTGGTCTCTTCAGTAGTAACTCCTTAGAGTCAGAGTTGGTCACATAACTTCCACAGAATAAAGTTTGCTCTACGTCCATAAGGAAGTGGAAGCCAGACAAACCGCTCTGCTTAAGAATGTAGTGCCTCAATCCTTCCCAATGATACCACTTTCGATAAAAAAGTAAAATTTTGCCCTCAGAGACACATATAATAATATCCTTAGGTAATATAAAGCTAGCACATAACCAAGAATCTTTACACATATATATATACACACATACACAGAGTTTTTTTTTAATATTAAAACATTTTAAGCAATATACAAACCTGCAGTGCTTGACGTAGCAGTGTTTATTCTAACTGTGATATTACAAGCACAGAAGAACTTGGGGATTGGAACTAGGTGATCTTGAAGGTCCCTTCTAACCCAGGCTATTCATGATTCATACTAAGAAGGGGATTTGTTGTTTGGGTTTGTTGGTCCTGGCTTGTTTGGGTTTGGGGTTTTTTGGGTTCTCCACCGCACAACTGCCAAACGCTGTATTTCTCTGCAGACAGCTAGGGCCATTACCAGTGCATAGATCAGCACAACCAGCCCATGCTTATGTGCAGAGAGAATAAATCAACAAATAAACTCTACTTAATTTACATGAGGAACTATTATTTTCTGCACAAACAATAGCAACAAGGAAGTTGGAAAACCTGCAACAGTGAAGAGGGACTATTTGTGTCAGCCACTGCTGCTTGGCTATGGGGGACTGCTCAGAACACAACCAACTCTGATAAGGAAAACAGACAAGAGACCTTAGGAATCATTGATCCATACTTGTATGTTCCAGTTGTACTTATTTAACTTCTTAACCTGCATGGATGCTAATATCCCTAAACAAAATAATTCAACATAATTAGTTATCAAAAACTATAAACAAACATTTTTGGCTTAATTTTAAGGAAATATTTAAACAGTTTCAGGAATTTAATTAAAGTAGTTTGTTTAAACACACTAGAAAAAGCAATGGTCCTATGCTATTTCTGAGTATTTTCTTCTTCTCCATCTATGATACAAACTCCTTATAATCCAGATTTAACCTAAGCCTTCCGAATGCCTGGGTTCATCTTGTAATGCCTTGGGATTCCTAGGAGACAAAGTATCAGAAACAAGGTACTGAATAAGGCACAGCTGCCTTTGAACTACCAATGTTCTCAGCTCTCCTTCCAATCTTTAAGGACAGGTTATACAGGATGACAGAGAGCAATGGCCTTGTAGAACAGCTCAGTAAAAGGAGAGGTCCAGAAGCAGAGCTGAAGATGTCTGCTTTATTTCCATACCTGTCTAAGAGTTTTTGGACAGTTAACTGAGATTTACAAATACAAGCAAAATAATTTTTACTGCTGGTGTAGCTCAAGTTCACCAACCCCAGCTAATAATATACCTTTCCCCCCCACCCTCACCTGCAGAGATATCCTGGAAAACAGTCCTACTTTTGAGTATGCAGCTATGAAACAGTAAGAGTTTTTCCAAAATAAAATCACTTTCCCCAGATCTTTCATCAGGTTTTGTTGCACTATCATTACAGGACTGTGCCATTAATTCCTATGTGGGATCCAGTGTATTACTCAAAGATAAAGGGAAATCACTCATCAAATAAGAGGTTCTGCAAATAGACTCAACTTGGATTTCAGGTTCCAATTCAGAGTCTTGCCTGTCTCTTAAAAGCAAACACCAAGAGACACATGCTACAACTCTAACAAATCAGCTTGTAATAGCTACTAGCCATGCTCACCTTTCGTATGCATTCACAGAGCAATATGTATTTTTCCTTAAAAATGCAAACTGAATCCCTATGCATTTGAATAAATGATAGTTGGGCTAATGGTGTCCACATCATTGCTATAGATAAGTGTCCTTCTAAAAAATAAAGCCAACCATACTAAAAACAACAACAACACAATCCAAATTTACTGTGGGTCAGTAACAAACCTCTAATTACACAACTTCAGATCTCAATGCTGAGAAAAAAGTAACCTTGTTAAAACATACTACAAGCTTCTCATTGTCATTCAAGTCAAAGTAAGAAAAAATATTCTTACTGAAGTGGTTTGCCTCTTCCTATTACAAACATATCAAAATCAGAAACCAAGAAAAAAAGCACTGGAGAAGTTAAAAAAAAAAAGAAAAAAAAATCAAACAGTGATGCAATGATTTTCTAACTCCACCTCAAACCTCAAATCCTCAGAAATCCTCAGGACAGTAAGCAAAGGTTAACAAAAGAGCACCAAGGCTGCAAACAGGTGCACATCTCTGTCAGGAAAGACAAAGGTGGGAAAGGAACATGTAGCATCACCATAATTAAGCTACTTGAAGCATATTTTGAGAAGACAAAATAAAGCTGCTCCCTCTCTCCATTCTGCTACCTGCCATCTGCCCACGAGGCCACAAAGCAAAGCCATATCTTTGGCAAGGGGTGAAGCTGGTAGCAGCTGTGTCACCACAACAGCTCCAGCAGAGAGCAGGGGAAAGAGAAATGGGGCAACTCTGTATTCTCTTCACATGGAAATATTGCACCAAGCAGTGATTCCCAGCTGGAAACCTCATTATATAAGCACCATCATTTAGGACACTAGAGGAAGTCAGTTACAGCCCATTCTCCTCAATCCAAACATACTCCCTGACCATTTTCTTAGAATATGACAAAGTCATCTTAGCATGTGGTTTCTAAGCAATAGTCATAAGAAATTCAAGATCAGCTCACTGCATCTCAACCACAGCACCAGTAAAGAATCACAAAAACAGAGTGCGCAATACCTGGGTTATTCTCATTAAATGTCCTTCCTACAATAATTGTAAGATGTTAAGTAGCATTTCACAATAGCTTAACTTAAAAATTTTGCAACAAGCATGTTTAACTGGTGTGTTTTGTGAAATACAAATGGAAACCACAAAACCAAGAGCATGCACTGTTTGATATAAAAACTGTGAACTGTTGACTTAAAAAAACATGTTGCTCAAGAGATATTTTGACACTGCATTATGCCATTAACACTGAAAACCAATGTATTTCAAATACGAAGCGAATAATCCCTTTCCTCATGAGAGGAAGCCAAGAGGGACTTGGGGATGCTATGGGATGAAATGCTGAACTTCAGCCATCAATGTGTATTCACAGCCCAGGAAGCTGATTGCATTCTGGGCTGCATCCAAAGCAGCATGGTCAGCAGGGTGAGGGAGGCGACTCTGCCCCTCTGCTCTGCTCTGGTGAGACCCCACCTGGAACCCTGCATCCAGCTCTGGGGTCCCAGCGCAGGAAGGACAGGACCTGCTCAAGTGAGTTCAGATAAAGTGACAAAGATGATCAGAGGTCTGGAGCACCTCTCCTACGAGGAAAGGCTGAGAGAGTTGGGGTTGTTCAGCCTGGAGAGAAGAAGGCTCCAAGGAGGACTTTCAGTATGTAACAAGGGCTTATAGGAAAGATGGGGACAGACTCTAATAGGACCTGTTGTGATAGGACAGAGGGTAATGGTTCTAAACTAGAGGTTGTCTATAGTGGTGGGGGGTGATCCATCCCTGGAAACATTCAAGGCCAGGCTGGACAGGACTCCGACCTAGTTTAAGATATTCCTGTTCATTACAGGAGGTCGGACAAAGTGACCTTTAAAGGTCTCTTCCAACCCAGACCATTCTGTGATTCTGTGATAGTGAATCCTACAAAGTTAGCATGTCCTGAAACTCCAGGTTTACCATACATTGAATTTATATTAGTTCAGGACTAAATTAGAAGCAACTCTGCTGAGCCATAGAGGGAAGGTCAAAACAAAGCCTGTGCAAAAACACATTTGAACCGTTTTCTATAATGCTTGAGTACATATGTGTTACATCCATGTATACACAAACAGTCAAATTCACAGGTTAAAAATGCAATTGCAAGCTATAGAACCAAAAGAGGCCACATAAATTTCATATGTATAAAAATAAATGAACCATCACTTCCACTTCTCATATAAAAGTTCATTTGTTTCAAAAATCCTTCCATTTTTGGTCTTTCCCTTTGAACAGCTTAAATGTCTTTGCTGGTTCAGCCCAGCACAGTTCATATAACTAAGCTATGTGAAATGTGTCCAGTACTGGCTAAACAAGAAAGCTCCCACTAATAGCAAGAAAAACAATATGAAAAGAATAAGTATCTGAAAGAATCATTTCAAGGTCAGACATTATATATTAAACAGGCAGTATCTAAGAGCAATCTGAAATAAAAATTCCCTTTCCAGCAGCTTTCCTTGTATAAGAAGTTTTACAATCTGGATTCAGGATTCTAATCAAACACAGTATTCTTTTCTGAAAGGATGTGAAAGAAAAGTCTTCATTGTATTTAGGATACATCCACTGTTACATATTTTCCATCTCTAAATAACATTTTTCACTCATCTTCATTTTTTGGAGTTGCAGGTGTCAATTTGACAGCTCCACAAAGTAAATGTTCCTATTTAATGACTAGTATAAGAAAAAGCATACAAACTAGACATCTATTATGGCAAAAGACTACATTAAAAAAGCACAGGGAGAGACAAAATAAGAACTGGAGGCATATGAAGTATTTAGGAAAAAAAAAATCCATGCTAAACTGGATTGAGATAATCACAGATTGCTTCCACAATGAGTTTTGCTATATTTTAGACAATTTTATTTAACATTGTACTTTTGTAAAAAAGAAGCCTCCGCATCTTCACTATTGAGTTTCCCTTGAGGTTATGCTAATAAAATATAAGAGACCCAAGCAAAACAATAGGTTTTTTACTACTTGGAGTAAACACATATAAAATTTCTTGGTGAGTATTTGTGTTATGTTGGTGGCTGGAGGCACTAACAAGCATCAGTTTCCATTCTGCTTGGAACTGTAAAACCAATCCATGAAAAAAGTTGACTGTTTATCCTGTTAAAAGTAGTTACCAGACATTATCCCTTTGGAAATTTTCAAATTCAAACACATACTTGGAATGAAACAATTCTGTGGTCAACTGTGTCTTGGTGTTGGCCCCTGTTTCTGCCTTTTTTTTTAATTGAAAAAAAGAAAATTCTAAAATTTCTAAAAAGAAAATTTTGCAGGTAAAGAAAACAATCTGGATAAAAAGCCAAATTCAAAAGGAACAGTTGTTAATGCTCATGTCCCTCCCAAGAGTGGTGCACCAAGGGTCAAGTCAGCAGCTGAGGTGTACAATGCCAAACATGAACTGCTGTACTGCCTGGGTAGTATCCTGATTGGCTTGACTAAATATGCCACAACAAAACTTCAGTATACCATCAATCTTTGCAGATGCATGTTAAACAGACACAGAAACTACAATGGAACTCAGTGTAAAAAACAAGACTTTTGTTGAATACAGAGAAAAAAAAAATTACCAACATTATTTTTGCTCTTTGTGGGTTAGCATCTAACAACCATGAGAAAAATGCTTTCAGAAGTATGAGAGAAAATGCTTTGACACTCAAGCTCACCTGAACAAGCAAGAATTCTCTGTTTTAGGACAAACACCCATAAAGTATTAGTAGATAATCTTTTGAATCCAAAACAAAATCATACTTGTCAATAAGACAAGTTTAGATCATGTTGATTTTTGCGTTAGTCCAGCTACAGCAAGTTTCTGCGTGTTTTTCCATGCCCCCTCCCTAGGAAAAGTCAGGCCTGCTAGGACAACAGCCAACATGCAGCTAATTAGATAAATAGTCAAAGCTACCAAACACCTGCTTCCAGCACTCAAAGCATTAACCTTTTCTGCTCAATTCATCTGTCTGAAACAGTAAAACAAAACACCTGTTAAGATAGGGGGACACTTAATATGGGAAACACTGATTCTGTAAAGCTCATATAACCCATCCAAAAACCAGCTAAAAATTCGTATTACTGAATCGCCCTTTCATCATTCTACTGTATTTCATACATTCTGGTCTACTAGTTAAAAGCTCAAAAGAGCAAGGGGAAAAAGGAAAACGAACAAAACCAATAAAACATTCTGTTCTTTTTCACCTCTTATGACTGTACTTTCTGTAACGCAGGCAAACCAAGCAGAGCTCTGTCCTCATCCTGTCCCACGTCATTTCAACGGACATCCATTTATTACTACATCCTCTCTCAGCAATGCTATTGCTTATTTGAGGCAAATCTAAAATCTCTTTGTATCTCCTGCACTTCTTAGTGATGGAGCAAGTAATTTGGTTACCTCTCAATAAGAGAAAGAAACAAGAAGTTCCCCAACAGATGGGAGGTGAATGTCACATGGCAGAAGCAGCAAGGATTCCAACTGCACATCCCCAAATTAATTGCAACACAAAGTTCAGCTTCAGTAGTCCACTACTGGGCACAGTCTGCTTGGATAAGTCATAAATATTGTTACAAGGACAGGAAAATACACACAGCCTACTGTTTGAAGTAATAAAAAAACACACTACAATGTTTCAGACTGCTGCTGTTTCCAGCAGTTGTCCGCTATCCCACCACTGTTTGAATCACAAGCTCCTTAGGAACTGTCACCTGCTTTGCTTCGGCAAACTCCATAGGGGCATTTTCCACCTGAAGGCATGCTGACTTACAAACTGTTACTATTCTGATTCCATTCACATTCCTTAAATTCACGTACACAGTGGTGGATTTTATTCTTTTGCACACCACAACCCAAACTTGACTTTTAAAGTCTTTATTTAGCAGCCTATTTTTTGAACAGTGAACAGAAAACCCTCCAATCCAGTAAGGACAAACTAGAGGTTAAGGTGCTAATCTGAAGTGTGAGTTAAATCAAGGAAGGAATTTGATCATGGAAATCATTGTCTCAATCCTGTTAAAAGAGGCAAGACATTTCAAATAGATTTCAACATGTTTTTTATGCACATGCCCATAAACAAGAAACCAAGCATAGTTTTGCTAAAATGTCTCAAATCCCTCAAATAGCCTCATCTTTAAAGCCCTTGATTAAGCAACAAAACAAACCTGAAACTTCTGGCCCAAAACAGTGCCTTCATCTTCCGGACATTTTCTGCTGTACCTGTCTGTCCCTGGTCTGGGTAAAAGGAGGCCACCAGCACTAAAAGCCCAAGAGAACACCCCATCCCCAAGGCAAGCATATGGCAGAACAGCACAAGAAACCCTAGGAAAGCCCAATACTTACATTTGCTAATTTTATTAACTCTGTCTGGAGAGGTTTCCTAAAATTATGCATTTTGACCAATCTGAGAGGAGGGGGAAGAACTGTTTTGGTTTTTAACTAAAGATAACATCACCCATGCAGTCTGAAGAGAGTTAGATATCCTTTTCAGTGTTGCTCATTTCCTTAAAACAGGTTTCAGATGGTTATACACGCCTGCAAGTTCTGGTTCTAAAATGCTGAAAAAAGACCAACTGACAGGACCCAAGGCAATGGCATGAAGCCGTCCATGTCAGGAGAGGTTTAGGATGGATATTAGTAAAAGGTTCTTCACCCAGAGCGTGGCTGGGCACTGGAACAGGCTCCCCAGGGAAGTGGTCACAGCACCAAGCCTGTGCTCAAGAAACATTTGGACAATGCCCTCAGGCCCATGGTGTGACTCTTGGCGTGTCCTGCACAGGGTCAGGACTTGATGATCCTTATGGGTCCATTCCAGCTCTGGATATTCTACAATTCTATGATACCTGTGTCCCCATTTTGGTTGACAAGGAGAAAGGTGAAAGCATTACTCCTTGAACTACCAGGGGACCTATACTTTTTAAATCAGAAGTCTTCCTTGTTTACCCATATCACTGAAGTGTAATGGTTGATTGCATTTGTTTGCAAAGAAAAGTGTATCTCGTATGTTTAGCAATGAACTTAACTGATTTTCAATGTCTGTAAACACTGCCTGTGAAGCACCAGTGCTCCTGGAGCCTACACAGCTGGGGACCTGTAACCTACAGCCTCATCAAAAAGTTCAAATACAGATATATGAAGTAATGAAATAGAGTTGGACTCTCATGTCCTGGCCATATTTTCTTCTCTAAAATTCAGATCAAATATACATTTGTCCCTAATGATCTGTCTCAAGACATACAGAGTATCTAAAAGCTAATTAGCCCACTAAGGTGTCTGAGTATTAATCAGCACTGCACTAACACTTCAAAACATCAATACCATGTAGAACTTAAAGCAGTCCCAAATGCAATTCTATCAGAATAGAAAAGATTTCTAGAATCACATTTAGAAGTTGATTTTAACAGGTTCTGTTCTTGTACTTTTTTTAAAACCTTTTAAAATACTAAACTAAAGTGCACACAAGTTTATAACCCCAGCTTTTGCAAATCTCTGCAAAATGTGGCCATGTAACACGTGCAATGACAAGCAGTCCATAATCTTTTTATCTTCTAAATACTATGCAATGGAAAACACACAGCTCTATATGGTGTGCTTTTTCTCTGCATTTCATAGCATCATGTCAGCCAGCTTTTAACATCCTCTTACAGCAGATATAAGTGCAAGAAAAAGAAGACACCCAAATGCAGCTAAAAAACTTCCACTAACAAAAATAATTTAAATCACAGAATTCTTCACCAACAGCTATGTCTTCCATCAGCTCAAGACACTAAAAACATGGCTGACAATATTCAGTAAGTGTAAAAAGAAGAAAATCTACGTTACTAGATTGGTAAGGTTTTAAATAAAGACGTCAGCTTAATAATATTTTTTTCTAAGCCTATAAAATCCTTCTGCAGCGTTTGGAAGCCATACAGCATTTGGAGTCAGCTATGTTCCTTGGTAAAGATTGACCAAAGACATAACTGTGAAACTGGTATTGCTTAAGCTGAGAAATGTTAACTAGTAGAATGAACATTAAGGAAAAAAACAACAACAACACTGTTTTGTAATATGGATGGGTATAGCTGTACAAAAAACACTTTCAAATGCTAAAGTAGGAAGCCCTTCTGGAAATGTTTGCCAGGAAAACCCAAAAGTTTAAAAAAAAAAAATCTCTTTTTTGAAAAAAACGTAAGAGAAATACTCAGTGTTTTCAAGTACTCAATTTGTACTCATTACATCAAAGATTAGAACACTTCCTAAAGAAAATATTTCTTCTTTACAAAACAGAATATGCTCTAAAACTAATTTTAAAATTAGTTTTGGTTGATGGTGTGTGATTGCTGAGATCTTAATAGATCTCCTACATCTGTAAACATGTAAATGTTGTGCCTATATCTATTCCAATCAAGGTTTTAATAAAGCAACTTGAGCAGTCACCTAAGCTCCTCAGGTTGTTCTTAGAAAAGAATCGTGATTTTAAATTCTAGCTAATTGATTTAGAGCCTCCAGTCAAAACCAAGTAACTCCTATTGCCTGGGGAAAGAGTTCCTCTCACTGAAAATATGGCATAAATCTTGAATATAAGCACTTCGTCAGTCTGTAAGTATGTGAGCCTTTCATTCTGGCAAAAGTCAAGTTTTTCCCCAACATGATCTAGACTAGTTTAGAGAGTCTGAGCAAGGAGTATTATTTGCAACAGTCTTAGGGCAAAAAAAATCAAGTGTCAAACTTCCTGCCATCCAATGACGTTTGTTTTGCAGGTATTGTTAGTTCAGAGAATCCAGGCCTTGCTCAGATTTCTTCAATACAAGCGGAAAACAGCAGTACCCCTACCTACAATTCTCAGTACTGCCCTGTTACCTTAAGTATTCTGACACAAAAACCGAAAGTCACGGCAACACGCAATTTCTGTAAAATGCAATGAACAGCCAGGCTATGACACAGCTCAGAAACTTAAACCTGCTGGAAGTGATCTTCTTATGCTAACAGAATGTATAAAATAAAGAGCTTTGAAATACTTATGTTTCCTCTCCTGGAAGTACATCACAGCTTATATTGTATTGCATGAACAGTATAAACAACTCTAAATCACAGTCTATTTCTATACTGGAAATATATTAGGATCAGCAAAAGGATTAATGCTGTGTTAAAGAAAGTGATAACCCTGCATAGTGTGCAATTTTTCATTCTGCTCTATTTGCAAAATGCATCATATAAATTGCATTCATAAATGTTGGAAAAAAACAGCAACAAAAAAACCTTACTTCAGGGTTATTTTCATTTGCAAAGATTTCAAGCAGCAAACAGTTATTCTTATCTCTGAACAAGCTTTTGTATTTCTTAAAGAATAACTTCCTTCTGTACTTAACATCAACACAATTGCATTTGGTGAACAGAAATACTGTAGCATACAAAGGCAGTCATGCCTTTTTACTCTTTGATTTAATCTGCTGAGAGCTTTAAACAACTTGCAAGGTCTATAATCACAGTCCTCTTCAACTAACATTTCCACAAATTCTACAGTTTTTGATGCTCCTTCTAGCATGAAAGTGAGATCCCACACACAGTGTTTATTCATGAATTGGTAAAAACTGAAGCAAGGACAGAACTGGAAGCCACATGGTGCTACTTCAGTGCTAAAAGCCCTCGCATCTCTGTCACAACTCATCGCTATCAGAAAGAAAAGGGTTGAACACACACTGGAGCATGCCTTAAAGTGAATGCAGCAACAAATACATCAGAAAATTTGTGTTAATGCTACATGTTAATTATATATAACAACAAAGATGATTATTTATAGTGGTTATTCTGTACCACGAGACAAGCCATGAACACCTCAACAGCATAACCACATCTTTCCTCCCAGACAACATAATTCTGGCTGTTTTGATAAGAGAGACACCAAATTCCTGTCCATAATACTTCAACCAGCAGGAGAACTCCTTAAGGAAAAGCCAAAGTCCCCAAACACATGAGTAACTTATACCAGCAGACAGGAACGGATCAAGCAAGCAAAAAGCCTGCTAGCTAAAAACACTCAATCGTCTCTGAATTTTCAGAGGTCATCAGGAAAACTGGGTTACATATCTGAGATGTAACAGTCAAGAAAAGAATATCAGAGCACACAGAAATTAATGGAGCATGAAACTCTAGAGCAAACTAACTTTATTTTAAAGGATGCAAGCTCCTCTAGCACACACTCTTGGGCTTAATTCTCTTCATCAAACAGATTTACTGTGGTTTACACAAGTTAAGTTAGTAACTTAGTCCTTACTTCTTGAATGCTTATTCTTGCTATTACTAACAGCTAAGTTTTAAGACAGCTACTTTTGACTAAAATAAATTATAGCAGAAAATGTTACCTGATAACCTTCTGCAAAGGAGGGAAAAAAAAAAAACCGCAAACACAATAAGCAGAGGCACATAAATGAACCACTAAAAAGCTACCCAACACTCCCAAAAACAAATAAATAGTGACATCTCTCTAGAAGAACTTTAATTTTTATTATTTATACTGTTTATAAAACACACACATACACATACACAGTTCACTCATCCAAGCTGGTCACACTGACAGATGATCAGGTCCAAAACAAAGATATCATACTGAAACATTATCAGCAAAAAAAGGATGTGACTGAATTTTAAATAAATAGATTTAAGTATTTTTTCATTTTAAATTCTAAGGTAAAATAAAGTGAGCTTCAAAAAACTGAATTTTCCAAAAGCTGCTAATTTCCTGGAATGCCCAGCAACCACTTTACTAAAGCACAAGAGGTAGATCCATCACTGATCAAAACACAAGCCCTAATAATTATTTTTTTTAACTCCACCCACATAATTAGAGTGAGAATTCTTTACTGCTATTGCCTAACTCTACTTTAATCTTATTTTAAGATTAACAAATGGAGAATAAAATCTGACCAGGAAACTCTCTCAATTCCTATCCATAAGCTAAAGTCTTTAAACAACACTTTGCCTCCCATACCATTACTCTGGTTCAGCAAGTTCAAATTTATTGATACTGAAGATACAGGAGACTATTCCTAAGAGCTATAGGGAATAAAAAAAGAAAAAGGAGCATAAAGATTATACTGTCAGTCATCTTGTATCAGCTGTATACACATCTGCAAAGGTTCAGAGTGTCTGGGAGTGGTTTTGTTCCTTTTTTAGAAGAAAATCAGACCAAAAAAGGTTGAACCTACAGGACTTGTTGAGCTCTGGCACTTCCTTTGGCCCATGGTATTAGTGAGGGATCAGTCATTAACTGATCAAGTCAATGTGAATAGTCAATGACTTTTCACAGTCAATCCTTAACCACCAGTGTGAACACACTACCACTGGTTTGAATCAGTGTATTTTAAAGTCATATATGAAAGCAGTGTAGAAACTGTTGCAGTGGGCAGAGAATGAATAAATACTTTTCTCATATAATATGCATAGTATTATGTAACACTTTCAGACTGATTTTTTTTTTAAAGAAGAATTTTACAGGGCTGAGTATAAATTTTTCTACTCCAAGCGTGTTTGCTTTGACAACACACACACACTACATGTTTATTTTGTTACTCAGCTGAGGAAAACAAAGATCTCCATAGTTACCAACAAGCGGCTGTGGCAGGATATAATGGCAGCTCCTTTTGTATCACCCAGACTTCATGCATTGGGTTTTTGCTGCAATAAATTAAAAACTATTTGGAAGAAGTTGTGTTCTTTAGGGAGACAATGTGTTTCCCCTGTGTTTAATGCAACTTATGAAAAATCAGAAACTACAGAAGATGTCATTCTCCATGGCTGGGAAATGCCAGAATCTGAGATTAGAGAATGAATGATGCATGCTACAGGAAACTAACAAGTATAGGGAGATGTAAGGACAAAAAAGAATAATCCAGGCTATAAGTAACATCAGGTTCATGATCAGAGCAGCAACAGAAACATGTTCTTCAAAGAAATATTTTTGGTCATTTGCTTTCAGTTAGGCCCTCTTTCTTAACCAACTGTATTCTCCTGGCTAGGACACACACCATACCACATCATTTCTGGCACAGGATTAGTAAAATAGAAGGATGGCCACAACTGAACTGGAAACTATCTTGTCATCAGTTCTGTTGGCCAACACACACTAACTGCTGGAAGTTTTCTGGGAATAGTTTGCCCTTTTTTTTTTTTTTGGCAACAGAGAAGAAAAGGCATAAGCCATTCTGGTCACCAAGTGCAACACCGGCAGCCAGGAAGTGGAGCACTCTCAGAGGCGGAGGAAATTTCTGCTGTGCCACCTATAGCAGGCAAGTGATTTCTGTTCCAGGTTACAGCCCTGAGAGCCTGTTTCTAACTCCTGCATTGCAAGGAGTAGCTTGTACCCAGTTTCTCTCCTCTTTCCCTTCCCGAGAACTATGTCTTTCTAATCAAAATGGATTTCAACAGCCAGTCCATCCTCAGTGCACCACACTAAACAAATGACTGCACAAATAGCCAAACTTGTTTACTAAAGATAAAATCTACAAGACACATGCCACGGTATTTCTTTATACTGGGCAGTGACAGCTGTACGTGTGCAGGTTTTCTAGTTATTCTCATCACAACCACACTTCTGCAGAAAGTGGAGGCAAAAGTCACTACCATGTCATTTTGTTTGACATCAATGGAATGGTACTGAGTAATAAAACATATTCTGCACAAGACTTCTATTATAAACTAATCAGCTAATCTTTCAAGAAAATGCCTAGTAAAATAGCTGGTTTTAAGTATATACCAGATACCCTTTTCAAAGAATCACAGAATTTGTAGGGTTGGAAGGGACTTCTGGACATCATCTTGTCCAACCCCCCTGCCAAGGCAGAGTAACCCAGAGCAGGTGACACAGGGACATGTCCAGGTGGGTTTGGAATGTCTCCAAAGAGGGAGACTCCACTGGGCAGCCTGTTCAGTGCTCTGACACCCTCAACATAAAGAAGTTCTTCCTCATGTTAAGGTATTTCTTGTCATTTAATTTATGGCCATTGCTGCACACCACCAAAAAGAAGGTCCCAGTTAGGCCTTACTTAAAGTAGATGAAAAACAAAACAACCTAACAATTCACATATTAAAAAAAAACCACCCCAAACCAAAGGCACAGTCAACTCTTTAGAAGACTATTACAACATTGTCTTGAAAAGTTATATAAAAGTTCCTATCTAAATGGGTCACAGCTCTCCTAAATAAGTGTAGTGATAATCACTTGCAAGTTACTGCTATTTAAAAAAAATAATCCATTCTACCTTACAAATCCATTCTAGAGAATTCATCAATATAACACTCAAACTCAGCTTATTTCTTGTTCTAAAACACAAAATTACTTCTAGATTGAAAACACAAAGCTTTAAGACATGCAATATTCATCGACAGTTAAGTATCTTTGTAAGGAAACAACTTACTTGATTGAGTTTCTGAAGTGGTCCTCAGCAGGATTTTTTACCGTACAACTGTTCAGCAACCATAAATCTGCTTCAGCAGAGTTGTCTACAAAACAAAAATAAACAAACCTGTGTTAAGAATTATTTAACTTGTCAACTCCTAACTTATATCATATTAAAAAAAAAAACAAACAACAAACTGAGCCATTAATAATAAGGTGGCTATTTGCAAGATTACTTTATATTCAATTACATTATTGGGAGGGATTTTTCTTGTTGTTTTGTGTTTTAGAAAAAAAAGAGGCACATGAACATTTCCACTGTCATTTCTTTTTAATTTTTTTGCCAATGGGGAATAAATCGTTATCTCATTTACCAGCTGAGATGCCATTAGGTTGCACACCATGGAAAACCAAGTTAAAAAGAATGGTCACAACTCCCAGAAATGCATACTCCCAGAAAGATGTTGCCTACACAAAGGCAAAATTAAGTAGTCAACAAAAGCAGGTTTCACTATGAAAACAAAGTCCCTGCTTCAGCTCCACTGTGAATTAATACTACAAAAGAAACAAATCACAATTTATAAAATACTAACCTCTACTTAGGAGAAAAAATCAATGTAGCTGGTTTGGAAAAAAACATACGTATTTATAGTTTTGATTATATCTTAGTTATGGTAGAAGTATAGCTCAGCAATTTTCAGACAAGAGATATTCATGCAACCAGTATCTGCCTCCATTCAGATAAGGATACTATTTTTTTCAGGATCCAAACCTTTCTGTATGTTCACAGCCTACTGATATCTAAATTCATTAACAGAATTGAATCCCAGAATTATCTGCAGAAGCACATTTATAAACTCTAATCCCACAAAACATGGCCTATAGCACAGAATTACTAGGACTAGTAATTACTAGTCATTATTCTTGTGAAGTTAGAGCTTCTTTTTTCTAGCAGAAGAATAAAAATCACCTATCTCAAATAGTTTAGTGCTTTAGCATTTATCAGAATAGCTTGTATCAGTTTGGATAAGAAAATTCATGCCAGTCACAACTATTCAGAAGTATTGACTGATGTATCTTTAAACAACATAAGCCAGTGAGCAATGAATACAGGTGAAACATAATTTTTAGGATGCCTTACTCGAACTGACATCCTGCTAAAGCAGGAGAAAGCCTGCCAAGACTTAGCCGTATTTATACACTCATCATGAATGTATCTATACAGGCATAGATATTCTTTTCCTCCATGTACACACACTCATGACA
The DNA here is from genome assembly GCA_013397075.1 of Rhabdornis inornatus. Lineage (NCBI taxonomy): Eukaryota > Metazoa > Chordata > Aves > Passeriformes > Rhabdornithidae > Rhabdornis > Rhabdornis inornatus. The sequence continues at coordinate 2,384,046 of VWZS01007332.1, read as the reverse complement.
AAATGCTAAAATTGAAAAAGCTTTCTGTCTCATTGACATTTTCTTCAAAGAAATCACCATTTACAATTAACTATTGGTCACTTAACCTACAAAGCAGGTAAATTGAAAATAATACATAAAATAGAACTAATGCTAAATAAGAGAAAACCTTCAGGAGGGATTCTAATCATTGTTGACCAAGATTACACTCTTAATTCGGCTAAAACACAACTACCTTTCACAACAGGGAAAGACTGCAAAGCAGTCATCAAAACAACATTCAGACCTTTAGCTACTTTAAACAAAACAATATCTGACCCTGTCAGGTTGGGAAAGAGCACTCAGTTTTTTAGCTGACATAGAAGTAAAAATAAAAAGGGAACAAGACAAAGAACCTCTACTCCAACCCAGGCTGCATGAAAACTACATTTTTAGACTAATGAACAGACTTATTTAGAAAGATATTAGAAAGATAATCAGAGGTAAAAAAAATTATTAGGACTTATGTACAGAAAAACAAAGAAACAGTCTCAATGTCAGAAAGAGTGATCTCTTGGCCTAGTCACATGTACCAAGCACGAAAACAAATGCATTATAAAAGTAGTTTTCCAGTCACAAGGTTTCCAAAACCTTGTATTTCTTATTCTTTTCAGCAGCATAAAATGTTTATAAATTCAGCCCCACACCCATAACACACCCACCTGAGAATTAGGGGTGGGACACACACACACACAAAACAGCAAGAGGCCAACATTTAAGTGAGACATTACATTTAACAGACAACAGCTGCAGTAGCACTCATTCACCACTGTAAAGCACAACCATTTTCAAGACATGTCTTTATTCAGAGGAGAAATGCCTTGAGACAGAGAACACCGGTTCTGGGCCTGCTTTGAGTTCCTCCTTGTACCGTGGTTTCCAGGTGTGCAGAAGAGAAAACACTTCTCCCCTAATGGCTAATGCAATGCTTCTCCTGTAAAGCAAAAATCAAACCCCTCCCTTCAAAACAGCCTTGGAAAAAGTAACACATTTAAGTTTAGAAAGTCTTTACATACTAAGCCAACAGGATTCATTTCATACAGCAGTTTGGTTTCCAGGCTATTAATATACTGACTTCTTGACTGAGGGACAACTGCAGTACTTTATATATTTTACACGTATAAAAAAGTCTCCCAAATACATGTAAATTCATTCTTTAACAGGTTTTAGCCTCTGCAGAACAGAAAATGAAAAGCAAAGGCTTTTACAGAATAATATCTCCTGAGCAGTTTTGGGAAAAGGAGTCTCATTCATGTACATATCTAAAATTCATTTAAGGAAAATAAAAGTGTGGCTGAGGTTTGTCCTTCTCCTACAGCAACAGTATTGTTTTACCATATTTAGTTGTTTTAATTCTGCATTTATTTTTAAATCTTTTTTTCCTAATTAATTATCATGATTTCTCATACAAACATATGTACACGCAAGTTTTGATTATGCATATATATAAACATAGACTCACACTTGCGAGTTATTCATTTATTAAGTAAGAGTCCATATCACAACTCTTCAAAATTATAGCTGAATTTTCTTAGTACTTTACTGCCCTATTCATACTTAAAATAATTGCATGCAGTGATGTAAACTCACCACAATTTACTGCATTCTCTCAAGAAAATTTCAGTTTAAAAGAAAAAAATTGCCAACTGGGCCTTTTTGTATCAGGTTGCAGGAAGATCTGAACATTTGCAACATTGTGGGAATAACTTGCCAGTGGTCACATTTTGCTTTGCAAGGCCTTGATGGATGTGTGGAAACAAACATGGACCAAAACAGAAGACTGGGCTTGGCATGTATAAACAACATCTTCTTCTGCCTTCATAATTACTAAATATTAAGCAACACCGGGGTAGCAATTCTTTATTTGGGGCACAGAGACTAGAGCAACTAGCTATATATACATATGTATGTATGTATGTACCTGTAAGTGTTCTGACACAATTAGTTGCTACTATTCAGCGCTGTCCCCAAATAAAGAGTCAAATAGCTCTGACAAATAAGCTCAGGCTTCTAAACACATGCCTACAGGGACAGGAGCAGACAGACAACCCTGAGGATTCCCTGTTTATACTCCAGGCAGACAGATGAAGCATTTAGGTCCAGGTGGGAAGCACCCACTGCACCCACTAAGGCAGCCCATGCACCTTTCCTTGGAAGGTCTCCACCTGCCACCCTCCCCAGCTCCATAACGTTTTTGAGAAACATTTCAGTGAAGAACAGAGGCCTGCGTTTGGGACCTCACACAGATCTGAGTGAACAGGACAATCCAAACTTGACAGAATATTTTCCAGCAAGTCACAGACACTGACAGGCAAAACTGAAGCAAGAACCATAAGTACAGTGAACATCAATTATGGCAGTTAATATGATATAGGTGCATAAATGCTGCAACAATCTTCTCTAAGGGGATCTTCTTCAACTTATGTCTGCCATATATTCAGCCTAGTTATATTTTTTTAATTATGATAATTTGCTGCCAACTTTTTTTTATGAGCCACTTAAACAGTTTCCTCTATGATAAGACATTTTTAGGGAAAAAAAAAAGGGTATGTCAAATCTGCCTTGAATTCAATGCTCAAAAACACAACTCAAAACCACGGTCTTTTTGCATTGTGACATCTTTTCCATTAAAAAAAGGCTACACTAGAAGTAAACCACAAACTCTATCATACTCTCTGAAAAACAACATAGAATACAAAAGAACCTAAAGGCCAAAGAAACTTCTGAACACTTAAGTTAATTGGGAAACTCTGGAAAACATGAATTGGCTGCATTATGCAATACTAAGATGATAAAATGGCAAGAGTCTGAAACATCAGTATACCTACAGAGGAAAATAATATTTACAATTCTTTTCTAACTAGCAATGTCAGGTTTGTTATCATTACAGAAATCATAAATCAGCAGAATTTCTTAAGACTATAGTAATACTATCAGCTGAAAATAAACAACTTGGGTTTGCCTGGTCTCTTAACTTTTAGTCTTTTTTCTTTCAATTCTTTTTCCAAAACTTTGTTTTCTTCCAAACAGTCCCCAAACCACATCTCCTTGAAAATCAAAACACTCACAAAGCAAAAAATTAGAAGAAACACAGCTAGTGAAGCCCTAAAAGAACAGCCTTCCTTTACTTGCTTCAGCACATCACTCCTCTCTCTGCACTGAAACCATTACCAGATTTGCTCAGCACAGTTTGCTCAAAAAATATGACTCATAACTAGTATGACATACTTTTAAATACTCTACATCAATCTGAGAAATTCCGTCTGAAAGCAGATCTTTCTCTGTAATCTCTGAAGGCTCCTCCAGGGCCTTTCCCTCCAGCTGTTCTTACCCTGTTCCTAATCACTCTGCGAGTCTTCCTTCTCACCTTTTCTGATTTTCTTCCTTCTAACTCTCTTACACAACAAATATACCTCCAGTTTCTCTGTTTCCACGTGCTGTATTCTAATCTCTGTTCCTATTTATGGACCTCCCCATTAAACACTTTGTCCTGTGCATTCCTCCTTCCAAAACAGCTCTGCTCTCTCCTTCATACTCTGGTTGCCATTTCATCCGCTGGAGCCAGATCCAGTAACATCCAAGGTATCTGGAATGTGTGCCCACAGCTGTAATCCATGGGAATCATCTGCCCCCAAGAGACACAAATATCTAAGCATGAGGACACCTCACAGCCAGTTACAGAAGTCATGGAGCATACTGACTGGAAGGAAGTTGCCAAACTGATTCTTTTCTTTCAACATCCCTGTGTCACAGAAACCCACTGTCACTCAAATTAGGTTACAGAAATTAGGTGCTGGTCAATTTAATGATTTCTTCAACCACTGGGCACTGAGAGACCTCAACAAGTATTGGGAAAGAATCTCTTCATAAATACTAGTTCAGAAATGCTGTGAATCATCAGTTCAGGAGGAAGGTATATCTTCCTCTGGGGACATCAAATTTGATTATTTGTTTGCAGACAATAGGCTTTGCTTGGCAGAAGAAAAAACCTCAACAAGGTTGAGAATAACAAGAAAAAGTTTGGGGTTTTGTGTGCCTTTCCTTGGCATACAAAATACTTAGCTACCATTTGCTAGTTCTCAATATTGTATAAGATATAGATAACTATCAAGTTTTACATAACTTGTCCTACAGAAAAGATTCCAAGCAAACAAGCTCCTTCCTTGTGTCTGCACCTCCGACAGCAACTACAAATCACAACCACAAGTTATCATGAGTTTCCAGATGGTACTTGTTTAAAATCTCAGGGACACATTATCAGTTTCCACCTCTGAAGACGTACCCGGCATTTGCCAATGATACAAAAGACTCAAAGGCATGCTGAAAATACCAACTTTGCAGATTGCAAATGTCTTTCAAAACAATCCCACTCATGTCTTATCAACAGTATCAGGATGTAAAATATAAAAGGATCAGCCTGATTGCAACATGACTTCTGTTTTCCAATTAAATTTCTGAGATACTCTGGACATAACAAATTACTTCATTCACAATTAATAAAAACACAACTATTTGGTTCACCCTGCATATATGTTATTTAAAGTTCCAAAAAGAAAGCCAAGCTGCTTATCAAATCAAGTAATGCAGACAAGGCTTCATGAAAAAAAAACAGTTTTCCCATCATGTCTCTTGCCCTGATTTACACTACCATATGCAAATTTGCCATTTTTATTCTCCATTAACATTTTCATTACTGAGCTAATAGTGTAAGTAAGCTTTCTTGGGTGTTCTGGTTTTTAGGAAATTAAACATTTTTAGCAAATTTTCTTGAGCAGGCAGTCATCTCAACAGCAGCTACTGTTGGACTATAAACAGATTTATAAAGCCTTCCAGATCAGGATGCTGTGTTGGCTATCAAAGGATATTTCTCACTGTCCAACTCCAAAACAGAGGTGCACAGGGACTTGTCCACTGAACACATCAAATAAGTAGGAACTGAGCATGTTTGAACACACAAGCTCTAGTCAGTTAAAACCCAGTAATACACTATTAGATTCAAAATATAACATGTTAAATCATTGTCTCTCCTCATATCAGTGTAACAGACAAATAATTCAATTTTACGTACTCAAGCCTATTTTCGGGACTGAAAGTTTTCTAAAAAAATACTGGTTTACTTCCAGTCACCTTTGAAAACCCATTCCCAAAGAGGAAGCACATACACCTCTGTTTTCAGACATTCAGGGCGTATTGTTCAGTTACTGGGACAAGCTACTATGCTATCAGTTGATGTCCATTCAATCTGTTAATGACCTGGAACTCTGCCTTACCACTCCTTCCCAACAACAAACTCCTTCAAATTACATTTAGTTTGCTGAAGTTTACCAAGACCAGCAGAACAGCTTATGGCTTCTGCCACCATCACGAAAACTAAAGGGTAGCATTGAGATCACTGAGAACATGAAACTGGAACATGAAAAATTACAACAGGTGAACACCTGAACTAACATTAATATATTTATAAATAGTGCAGACAAAAGAATCTGTATTTCAGAGCATGCCCATTAACAGAATACTTCAGGCCTGGCATGGAGGTACTGAACACCAGACAACACAGAAGAAAAAGTACATGAAAGAATAAATTTAGCTTCAAAATACTGGCAGTGATAAACTTTACTTCCCACTTCTACTCTGCAACCATCCGTAGCACTTACACTCATTTATACTGGGATTTTGAAGTGAGTAATCTGTTCTCTAAGTACTTTTCATCTCTGCTCTAGACACAGCACAGGCTACAGTCTGGGTCTGAGACGATCCCTGGAATAAGCCCCCTTTTTCTCCCATTTTCTACACGCTTGTGTCAGACCAGCAGGATGCCCCAGCTACACTGCTTGCAGCAGCTCAGGGTCTGCACTGCAGCACCCAGACACACACAGCTGGCTAGGAAGGCTTCAGCCCATCCACGCTTAGCAACACCTAAGCTCCACAAAGTAAAGAACAGGAGAGTTAAACATACTTTAAAGGTTTACCTTTTAACAATGTAAAAAAATCCAGTTAGGCTATAACTTGTATTTTCACTCCTTCTGGAACGTCCAACTGATTTTCTGCCTCTGCACCCAGCACAGACAACATGAATTGACAAATTACTTTAGTATTTTGTTCATTTTACTCTAATTCACTAGATTTTCCATGCATTAAGGCACCTGAGGGTAACTTGAAGTTGCAAAAAAAAGTTTAAAAAGGCTAAACCTAGAAATGTTTCTTTTGAAAAGCAGCAGGTGTCCTTTTGTCCTTTAACACTCTAAAATTGCAGTACCTGTAATACATTTAAATAATTCCCCCACATGAATGAGAACTTTCCCAAGCCCACAGCTATTGAACAACTCATACTTGTTCCAATCAAGAAAGCAACTGATCATTGCCACATTTTCCCTGCTTGCCATCTTTGTTGATCAGAGAAAAAAATACATACTTCAGTTCACTCCGGGTACAGTTTTCTGTGCCATAATGTGCTGCATTTTAATCTACATTCTAGAGTTCTACTTGTCTTGTCAAACAGCTCCCAGACAGGCATTTTAAAGGAAAGGTACCCCTCTTACAAGTATACAACCATGGCCATATTCTAAAGGAAGCTTATTCCAACATGACACGACTTTAATGGGCTACTCTTGTCTCATGGATCTTTTTTGATATAAAATAGCCAAAGCTCACTCTGCACATGGTATTATATACCAAAGGTGGAAAATTTAGGCTGAATTTTTAACTCATTCCTTCAAAATAAAGACTTCACTACTTTGAGGAAAGTGGATCATGCAACTATTTCTTGAATAAAACAAGACCTTAAAACAAGAGAGGATAAATCTCACTACTAGCTAAGAAGTGTGTTTGCAGAAAGCCTACTACCACTGCCAACGGCTGTTCAGCACAGTAACACCTAATGTTAAGGTACCCAAATTACTCCGGGCAGCAGCAGATGCAGGTGCCATAGCATGGCGCTCTATGGTGGGCATTTCACCCTGCTCTTGAGAACAGGCATAATCTAGAGGCATTCCAAGAGTCAACTGCTCTTTTCACTGCACTGAAGGCTTAATGATCAGTGTAAATAATTTCAATATGCAAAGTAGTGATGAGCAATTTATCAGTCTCTTGGGAAAAGTCCCATTACATTAGGAACGAGGTCAAGTAGCCTGTTTCAGCTAGGCTATGCTACAACAACACACAAATAACTCCAACTCATTCTGATGATTAATGCAGGTAGAATTTGTTTTGTTGACAGAATTTGGAAAAATCCCAGAAACTCCTCCTCCTCTGAGTCTTAAGCCTGCTTGATATTCCAGAAATAGCACACACAGTACGACTCAGTGCTTTTCTGTCTCTACATACAGCTTCATACGCAAAACATGAATTATTCAAATAAGCAAACACAGACTGATTGCTTCTGTCTTAGTGACTCAAATTCCAAAGTCAACCATGAACAAAACATCTTGCACAACACCATGCAACTGAAGTTTCAAAGCACGCTGCAAATATTAACTGATTTACCTTCAACAGCCACATATTAAATATGCACCCTTCCCTACACCAATTCCTTTTCATCTTATAAATGCAGACAAGATGTTCCAGGGTTTCCATAACATCATCGAGCCACACAGGAAGTCTATGCCAACAAGCCAAGATCCCAGCCAAGTTGTCCCTGCCTTCAGGCCTGTCCCTGAACACAAAGGCATTGCCTAGATTCATATGCACAAACTCTTTCAGTATACATCCTTTAGAGGCCAGATAGGTGAAATCAAATAAATTTTTGGTAAGTTTAAAGGCAATCACAAAATGCAACCTTTCAGGAATTTGGGTTGCACAGCAAATCAACAGAAAACACTGAACGGCAGATCAAATTGACTCCTTTCTATGGGACAAGAAAGCTCTTGTCCCTAAACAAGTCTCTTGTTTGTCCCCCTCATTCAGTGAGTTTAGAAAGCCCCCTCAAAAAATGAACCCAAACAGATTACAATAGCTCTAACTCCCCATGTGTGCTCAATCATAGCTCTTGCATATGTGTTACCAACTGTCTCAGAGCATCTATTGAAGTCTAACTATGGCCCTAGAAGGACAACAGCTGATGGGTGAGCTCCAAAAGAATCTCCAGATTTCACAGGGCTCACTGAAAAGCAACTATATTCTCATTTTTGATATAACACTTCAGAAATCTCCACTTGCTTTATCTGTAGTCTCAGAATTAGACTTACCTGGTAAAACTGATTAAAGAGGATTCAACCGTTTTGCAGATCGCAGTTGCTAAAAAGTGGCTGAAATTTAAATGAGACTGCTGATGTTGAGACTGGCAAGACAAAAACTGCGAGTCAGAAATTTAATTTAAACTACTGATTTGAAAATAGCACATACTGTTATGTTTAAGGTACAAAATAACCACTGCAGTCAAGCATAAGCAAGTATTTCATATGATGGTAGCAAAGACATGGGTAAATGAAAAATGAAGTCTATGTTTTCCACTATGATTCATATGATTCCATATGAATTTGATGTAAACAGCAATAAGTAGTTCAGAATCAAGAAGAATTGACTGGAACCTGCCCCAGGAATATAATTTTAATCTTCTTGAGGTGTAACACTGACAAATCTCACTTATATAAATGCTTCTATCTACAGAGCTAATGGAATGTTAATGGCTCTTCCTCACCATGTCTATGGGATAGAACAAAGAAAATATAAATTGAGGGTTATTCAGTCCCATCATACACCCAAGTACAACCTGCATGGCTAAGGAACAGAAAGATAAACCTTTATAAAATGCAGTTGCATCACTTGAATTACCTACCCAGAGGAGCCTCTTGCACTTCTAGTTCCTCTAAGCCACAAGTAAATCCAACAACAGGAAACTCAAAGCAGTGAAGTAGAAGATTCTCAAGCACAACACAATTCCCAAGCAAATGGGAAAAAAAATCTTAGCTTCATTTCCAGTATAATACAAAATGGATCTTAGGTAATTAACATTATTCATTTACGGTTTCATTTAAAGCATAAAGAGAGCAGCTTTACTCTGCATATTTCTTACTTTTTCAGTATATCTAATTCTATACAAGTTGGTCCATGGCACTGAACCTCCACATTTCTACAACTTTCTAATCTCCATTCATTTTCACAACAGCCAGGATTAGAACTTTGCTAGAGTCTGCAAAAAACCTGAAATTTTATTCCTGTATCTGTTTCACAATCTTTTTTCTCTAAATTCTGTCTGCATTAAGTTGTACCTAGAAGCCATTTATTGATTTCAAATGCCTTGCTTCCACTTATTTCTCCTGATACTTAATGCCACAGGGAATATGGATTTAGGTTTTATCTATCACTTTTAAAAGAGTTAAAATTATAAGCTATTTGAGCCAGATATGTCTAAACACTTATTAAATTGTAGCTTCCGGCTACTTATTGACTTTTTCAGAACTACCTTCACACCTCATCTATTTTCTACTTTATCAGTTTTCTGAAAAGCAGGAGATATGGGCTTAAGGTACCATACCCAGCAGACAGATAAGCCTCTGCTGTGGTTAATTCCCAACCATCATCCCTAGTTCAGACTATCAGCAAAATATAGTGCTCGTGAAAACTCCAGACTAAGCACAGCAGAAATTAAAGTTCACTCTTTACACACACAGCCAGTAAATGCAGCACAGCAATCAGCAGTCCAAGCTTCTTCACAAAATTCCACCAACAAGTTTGGAATAAGCTTCATCTGGAAACATTTAGGACAAAGCAGGAGATCTACTTCTATGCCCATTGAGCCAGAATAGTAAGGAAGTCTGTTCATGGCAGAAGAGTAAAGATGCACTGGGAACAAAAAGCAAAGATATCACAGGCAGGTGTGCAAAAGTATATCCCAACCCCTCCTGCCATTTCTCCATGCCCTCACTCATGCAGAGCAGACACACCAGCCCATGCAGCTGCTACACAGCCATGCCTTAAAGAGGCTGAGTAGTTCTGCACCAATACTGAGATACCCATTACAGCCTCACACATTATTTCTCTACTATGTCTCCTGTCAATCTTGACTGCATGTTTATCTCCTTGTTAGAGACAGTTTTGTTAGATTGCTATCATTTGTACAAAAAAAAGTGCCAGAAAATATTCTTCCAGTACTAATAAGGCTGCATGGAATAAGACAAGCCTATTTTGAAACTTTCAGCAGCACTTACAAATGTCAGAAGTTAAAACATGCCAGTTTTGCATAGAAAAATGTAGTTTTATGGCCTCAGAACGGTTCCATTTCATCAAGCACAAACCATTATTTGATGTAACAGCAGCTCCCAAAAACAAAAAGAACATTTTGACAAACAAGAGAAGATGGGTGAGGATCCGTTTTCTCATCTTATTTGGAAGCCACATCTCAAGTTTTCTAGGACTGTCACAAGGAGTGATGTTGGTGTATTATAGCAAGGAGAGCTGCACTTTTAAGAGTGCACAGTGCTGTCTAGCAGTTCTCCATTTCTTTCAAGGAAAAGGCAGAAGATTTGCTGGAAGAATTCCACAGGTCAATGACAGAAGGAGTCAAATTTTTTTGGGTTGTTATCTTCTTCCTGCCCCAGGCTCCACACTGGGAATATCTTCCTTTGGCTGGATTTAGCTCTGTCTTTCCTACTTTGAAGGCAAGATAACAACAGAAAACATACATTTCATTACACAGCTCAAGGTATTGAAGAAGCCATTTTGACCTTTCTCCCTTCTGAAAACTGAGGATACTTCACTTCATTACTTTTAAGACTTAAAGGTCTGTAGTTATCCACAATTTAATTTATATTTTCTGATGTGAGAGGGATGTTTATGCAAACTTCTCTTTTTCTTTGTCAGTGACTGAAGCTTAATCTGGCATCTCCTATGATCACTATCTTTGCATATTTACATCTTATGACTTCACCTTTTCCTTGCTTTCAAAGATGAATTTTTAAAAAATAGCATATCAAGTTCCTACAAGTCACATAACCCATCCCACTCTGGCACATTATCTACCCAAGTGCTTGATACTGACATTATTTTTTTAGAAAGCTTTTGGTGAACTCTAGTGGTAAAGCTTAAAAAAAAAGTCGAAAAACAAAAGCAAACTACTTTTTATTTAATATATACTTTGCAGAAGTAAAAATGCTTACGGTTGTAAACTCCCTTGGCTAAAGGGTTATGGTCACTTCCAGTAGGAAAAGACATTATCTGTTTCTTGTACCTCACCTTAAGTCTTTTAAACATTTTAGAAGAGAAAAATCCAATAGTAATTAACTAGACGGTACTAGATATAAGGGGAAGTGGTACAGTGGCCAACAGAGGATACCAGGAGGCCCATGACTACATGGAAAGCCTAGACTACCTACCTTCAGTCCAAAAAAGTTACTGATTTGTAACCAATGGTATTGGTATGTAATTAGCCTTTATTTATTTCAACTGGCCTTGAAACCATAACCCTGAAAAACACTACCATATCTAGGTGCATTAGCAGACCCCTTTAGTCAAGGAAAGTTTAAAAAAAGTCATCTGTGAGTGCCACCCTGCCAGGATGAATCCAGCAAGATAGAGAAACACAAGTAAACTCAGGGTCATCAGCACAACTGGGCAGGATCTAAGTTGAAATACAGCTGGTAATCCAGCCTATGAACACAGCGTGGCTCACACAGCAAAGTCCCAGCAACAGACATCATGGAATCATCAAGGTCTCCTACAAGTACAGGAAGCCATCTGCTCTGCCTGTTTTTCAAATCACTTCATCTCCATTTCAGGTTCATCCACACATTCAACCTTTATCAAGTACAGAAGTTAGCTGCCACAAAGTACTTAACCCTTTGCACTTTACTAAAGATCCCACTCTAAGCTCTTCCAACTAAAACTGAATTCAGACAAAAGTATCTACTACTGTCCTAAAACCAGGAAAATAAAGATACTCTGAGACAACCACGTTAAGTTCACATTTTCGCATTTAGCCAACAAGGCTGCAATTTAGATTGAATTTAAGCTCCATATATTTAAGTTCTATAAAGCTAAGTTACATTAATGTTTGGTATGTAAGACAATATATGGCACCCTGGCTACTGCTCCAATGACCCTTCCCTTACTAAAAATCAATTATTGCCATAAAGTAACAAGTACTTTACAGCACCTACTTGTAAATGTGGGGGAAAAAAAAGGCATTACTTTCTTTTAAAGGTTAAGTGTGGAGAACCAAAAGTACATGCTTGATATAAACAAAAAATTAAAATTAAATGTCTTCCAAATGCCAGAGATGAGAATGTAACATCCTTTAGTTTAAATTAAATCAGATTCATAAGAGTACTGTGATGTGAAAATCCTTTACAGTTACTGTCACGTTCCATCTGACTCCAGGAAACACTGTGATGCATTCCAACAGATACAGAGAACACGTTAAGAGAACATTTCTCCTCTCTTGGATGAGGAATCACAGGGGCCAGAATGAGCTACATGCAGTGTATGGACAATTAACTAATACCCACATAAAAAGAACTGGTCTAATGACAGCTCGAAAGTGTTAACCACAGTATTCCATCAAGAGATGTTTACAGTCATTTTTAATAATTTATTTCAAACAGTTAAAAATGATGCCATGAGTGGGAGAGACATTTTACACATGTAATGGTAGCAGTGAAGAGGCAACTGTAATGGAGAGGGAGCAAAGGCAGTATACAGACTGACAGAAAAAAATTAGGAAATAAAAACACTGAAAGCACTACCACTCCAGGACAATTACCAACTGTATTTTTTCTCGGTTGAAAGCGAAGTATTTGTTACATCTTGGATCTGCCAAATTGTTAAAAATTACAGACATTTTATCAACAAAAAAAGTAAATAAATTTTTAAAAATAGTGAAGTTTGTTTGTTGTTTTTATTGTCTGGATTTTTAAAAATATGTTAAAAATACCTGTACTCAAACTTACATTAATATATTCAGAAAACAAACACCACAGCACTTTAATGGAATCATTCAGGTTGGAAAACACCTCTAAGATCTTAAAAATCTTAGTACTGCCAAGTCCATCACTAAACCATGTCCCTTAGTGCCACACCCACAGGCCTTTTAAATGCCTCCAGAGATGCTGACTCAATCACTTGAGTGACTTGGTGCTTGACAGCCCTTTCAGTGAAGAAATTTCTCCTAATATCTTACCTAACCCTCCCTTGGTGCAACTTGAGACCATTTTGTCTTGTCCTGTTGCTGCTTGCCTGGGAGAAGAGACTGACCCCCAGCTCACTACACTCTCCTTTCAGGCAGCTGTAGAGATTGAAAAGGTCCCTCCTGAGCCTCCTTTTCTCCAGGCTAAACAGTTCCAGTTCCCTCAGCTGCTCCTCACAGGACTTGTGCTTCAGACCCTTTCCCTTCTCTGGACATGCTCCAGCCCCTTAATGTCTTTCTTGTGGTGAGGAACCCCAAACTGGATACAGGACTTGAGGCACAGCCTCACCAGTGCTGAGTACAGTGGGACAATCCCTGCCCTGCTCCTGCTGGCCACACTATTGCTGATGCAGGCCAGGATGCCATTGGCTTTTGGCCAATCCGGGCACTGCTGGCTCATGTTTAGCCACTGCTGACCGGCATCCCCAGGTCCTCTTCTGCTCAGCAGCTTTCCACCCACTCTGCCCCCAGCACTTCCTGGGGTTGTTGTGATTGACTGAAGTGCAGGACCTGGCACTTGGCCTTGTTGAACCCCACAGAACTGGCCTCAGCCCATGGACCCAGCCTGTCCAGATCCCTCATCAGAGCCTGCCTACCCTCCAGCAGATTGACACTCCGCAGCTTGGTCTGAGGATGCACTTGATCCACTTGTTTAGATCATTGATAAAGGTATTTAACAGGATTGGCCCCAACATTTAGCCCTGGGGAACAGCATTTGTGACAGACCACCAGCAGGATCATACTCCCTTCATTCCCACTCTCTGAGCAGAGAGCTTTTAATCCAGCAAACAGTGCATTCATCTAAAGCATGAGCAGCCAGCTTCTCCAGGAGAATGCTGTGGGAGATGGTATCCAAGGCTTTGTTACAGTCCAGAAAGACAACATCCACAGCCTTTCCCTCACTTTCTAAGGGGATCACTTGATCAGAGAAGGTGAGTAGCTCTGACAGCTCCTTCAGATGGATCCCACCCAACCCAACAGACATATCTACACGGCATAGCAGGACCATTTCCCCTTGGATTATGGGGCTTCATTCTGCTCTCTGTCCCTATTTTCCCTCTCAGGAGGTTGGGTATACTGAAATCAACTGGTCTGACTGTTAAAGACTAAGCAAAGAAAGCATTAAGCACCTCAGCCTTCTCCGCATCCTTTATTTGTTTACAGGCTTTATTTGTTACAAGCTTTTAGTAGCTATTAATCATCACTGGGTCCTGCAAGCACACACAGTGTATTTTCCATTAATCATCTGGTACTTAATACACAATGCTGGAAGTGGCTTTGAACAGATGTATTTTGCAAATACTTCCTAGTTGTAAAACCAGCAAAGCATCCACTTCATTGCAGAGCTTCTTGCACTTGCCATACCTGAAGCTCCTTTATTAGGCCCCCCACCTGCAACCCAGGCGTTTTCAGTGTCCACACCCCCAACAACCCATCCATGCCAGGACTCCCATCATCTCTCAGTACAAAAAACAACTTTCAGCTCCAAGAACATCAGCAGACTTCGAGAATTTTTATCCAAGCTCCACAAGAGCCCTGAGATAAGCCCCAAACCTTTGTAGCTCTCAGACGGCCCCACAGGGGGTGACTTCAGTTCTTCTGGACTCTCCAGCCTGCTGCACCTTGCCCTGCCTGTACCCCCAGTGAGCCAGTAAAACCACCAGCTGCACTCAAATCCAGAAGCCCTGCACAGCCTGGTATTTATGATACTGAGTAATGTATTTCTGTCACATTCTGTGTAATCCTTAAATTCACAATTGGTATGGGATCATCAAAATAATTATTACAATTGCTGTATTTCATTTTAAACTGTACACATAGTCCAGACTCCCCAACAAATGTGAACTCTTACACAAAGCAAAATTACATCCTCAGATCAAAGCAAACACTCAAGATAACAGGTGTAATTTCTTCAAAAATGTCCTGCACAAAAGGACATTAATTATTCACAACTTAGCCAGTGTTATTAAGTAGAAACAAGATCGATTTACAGCAGATGGATTGAAGAAACTATTTTGTGAACACTGTAAAAAAAAATAAAAAACAACTTAAAATCAAATGTTTGCAGCTTCTAATACCATCACTGTTCTTGTAAGGTCCTCATTTTTTGCTGAGGTTACTTGAGACCCAGCATTTACTCTCAAAAGCAGTATTCGGCACTTATGACAAATAGATTACAAGCCCCTTTTCAAAACTTTGAGTGACTTCTTATCTTTCTGTTCCTCACTATTTTTTTACAGTCTCGATATATAGTTAACTTTTTTCCTTAAAAATAAAAGTTAATATTAAAGGTAAAGCCTTACTTAAGTGTCATAAAATAAACAGCTACCTCACTTTTCTTACACTTTCTGATTTGTTTCAGCATTTGCTGAAGTCCTAACTGAGGACATTTCATGAAGATCTCTATTCTTTCAGAAAAGGTGTAACTTCAAGGAATTCTTCCAAGGCTTAAACTATTCAAAAGGTTAAGGCAGGCACTAAAAAAGTACAGATCAGTCAACATTAAGCTCAGGCTGAAGATTTAAATTAAAAGGGGCAGTAACTGCATCACAAATACATGAAAGATAATACCAACAGCTTCTGAATTTTCACAAGGCCTCTGAGATCAGGAAGGAAGCAGACTCGGGTTAAGACCATATTTAAGAAGTACAGAGTAAAATCACAGAAGGGTACATTTTTTCAACATATCCACAACAAAACACATACAAAATTAACGACTGGAAAAAGTAACAGTAGCATATATAAACAGGTATGTTTACTGACCCATCCATCTGAAACAGATGGTTAGTGAAATAAATAATTACGTGGCAAAATTTAATTGCTTAAAGCCATTTATAATTGCAAGTAAAAGCCACACATAACATTCCCATTCCACTGCCACACAGGAATATTCTGAAAAGTATGAAGAATTGAGTATTTGCTAGAAAACAAACTCATAATATCTCTGTGAAATGTAAATATTCTATATATGCCACCCTTGATTTCACAGGAAGATTTCAGTTTCAACACAGGCATTTAAGGGGTCTCTTTTGTACTACACAAGCAAATTTGATATACACTATTAGGATGACTGCCTCAAAGAGGAAAACTTATTACACCTGTTTCAAGCAGGTGTATATTTAACACCAATACCTCTGAAAAAGTGGGCATTATTCCTTTAAAAAGTCACTATTCATAGATATATTTTACCTTTAATAATACACTGTAAATAAGATGATAATGAAGTCTTCAGGTTGCTTTTGTTTCCTTTGGTAAGTGTACAACCACTGACTTTTTTACCATGCATGAAAATATTAAAGGAATCTTACTAGAAGAAGTAATCCTAGCTGGTAATTATATTTTTTGCCCACACATGGAAACAAAACCAAAATATGTACAAATAATCAACATATGTCAGTCTAGAGGTAAAGTACAATATGGACTATTAGGTTGCTTGTATTTCTTAATCCCTTCAAAGAAACCACCGCTGCATTTAAAAGAAAAATTCTATATGATCCTTAAATCCTTTATTTTTATGTATTTATTACCACAAGATACAGTTATTAGCCAGAGCAATGTCTTCAGTGCATTTTGTATTATCTTCTGATGTGTTAAATAAAGTCCAAATACACATGTATCTTCTGTTTTTCAGTTCACTGATTTTGCTCAAAGCGTATCCAAACAGGCCATGTCAAGTTCAGCGTCCCCAGCCTCACAACACAAAGCACTACCAGAAATATTTTGCAGAGCTACACTGCAAGTATTTGAGCAACTAGAGGAGTCTTGCAAGAAATGTATTCTCACTGTGATTAAGAAATAATGATGAAAAATTGAAAGTGGTAGCATTTAAATTATAACAGACTGGCAGTGAATTTTACCTGAAAGATAAATAAATGTTTATTTACAAAAAACATCTTGTCATTCAGGGTATAGTAAGATCTACAAGCAAATGGGAAACTGATTTGTTTGACCACCAGACCTCTCAGGAAATTGAATTAACACAAACTAATATAAAACATATGGGTTTCAGAAATATAAGTACCATCTTACTAGAGGGAATATTTCATAGAGAAATGGCATTACTTCCCTCAGGAAGAAAGCAAGTTTCTGACAAATCTTTAGGAAGTAAGGACTCTTAGCAACCCAAAGGACTAGCACATTCATCCAATAATGCCTACAACTTTGTTTCATCAGCACCCTGAGGTACCCAGCATACAGCAGTACTTCCAGACACTTAACAGAAAGACACTGACTAACAATGCCTACCTAACAGCATCCTTGGACACACCCAAAAAGCCAAAACAGCCCCATGCTACGCCTTGTAATCACCCAAGCGAGACAATTCAACAGCTCTGGAAGCCATATCAGCTACCACACATCCCACAGAAAAGCAAGCCTCTGTGCCTCTCCACAACAGAACTTCAAATCGGCATTTGTAAGAAACAAGCTAAACTCTCTTCTTTCCCCAAAGAGAACCCTTTTATCATCCCTTATCATTGCCCCCACCATAAATTCCGCTGTCCTTTTTTTCAGGGATATGTGAGCAGCCATTCTCAAGCTTTATTTACATTTGAAGCCAGCTGTTTTTATTTCAGACCTTATGTCTGTGTATGCAAAAGCACATCTACTTCAATTCTTATGTAATAAAACAGAATCAGCTTTACCCATAAATGTTGTACAGATTATAAAGTTGTGGGGTGTATGTTCCAAATCTTGTATAAGCACTTTCAAAGGTAATCAACCACCTTGGAATGAAAATAAAAACAGGAATAGCCACCAAGACTCCTCACAAAAGATGTAGCCCAATCTGGTGGGGCACTCACCAAATCATAAAGCATCCCAGAGAGATACAGCGGCCTTTAAAAATTTACAAAATATGATTAGATCAAAACCAGTGTTTAGCTACTATTACCTTAAAACAATGAATTCTCTCAGACACAACATTAAAACCATATTCCTATTCTCCTGTGGCTTTTCTGTCATATGAAATTAGTATTATGAGATCCTAGAATGTTGCTGAGCTTTGAGTATGTAGTTCTGATAATTAATGAACCAGTTCACAAATGTCAAGAACAGGTTGGTATTTGCTCCAGATAATCTGTCTCCTGCCTTCCAAATATCTGACATTACATCAGTTTATAATACACTGTGGAATAGTATGTCACAAATCAAGTACTCACAAGTTGTGAAACACATTACAATTCAAAAGGATATTGCTTCTGACAACGTAAATTGATTCTTGAATCCTAAAACAATCCCATTCTGCCCCCAACAAACTCAAGAGCTGATGGACATAAGACAATGAATGTATTCTTGGGTTTAAATGGAAAGATTTCTAAGTCACATATACCGACCTTGTGTCACATAAATACATACCAACTCCACAGTAAAGTACAAAAATTGATTTGGAGCAAAACTATATTGAATACTAAAATTCAAGCTGCCTTTCACCAGATAAATATTCATCAGTCTTCTTTCTTTCTTTCCCATACTAATCAAATACACATAGTGCATTCCTGCTTTAGACCCTTAACAAAAAACCCAGGATAAGCTTATCACACTAAAAACACATCAAAACATATAGTAGGTAGAGCCTTCCTGCTGACTGCTGGGTTTTTTTGTGGGAAAAGTATGCAAATACACACAATACTTGGGCAGGGTTAAGGCTGTTACCTTGGTGTAGCAGAAACACATCCTCCAATCTGAATTCTGTGTGAGGAAGCAATGCATGGAAGACACAGCACCAGAGTTTCTCCCATAGGTAAAAACCAACAGAAAATTGGGTTTGAAAAGGACCTCTGGAGTTCATCCAATCCAAATCCTTTCATCCAGAAGGGCCACCCACAGCCAACTGCCCAGGACCACGTCCACATGGCTTTTAAATATCTGCAGGCATGGAGACTTCACCACCACCCTGGGCAACCTGTGCACCTTCACAGTAAAAGAAGTGTTTCCTGGTGCTCAGAAGGAACCTGTGTCTCACTGCATGCCCACTGGTTCCTGGCCTGACACTGGGCACCACTGAAAAAACTCTAGCTCCAGTCTCATTGCACCCTTCCTTCAGGTATTTAACACTCATTGATGGGATCCCTCCAAGCCTTCTCTTCTCCATGCTGAATAATCCCAGCTCTCTCAGTTTCTCCTCATAGGAGAGATGCTCCCGTCCCTTAATTGTCTTCATGGTCCTTCACTGGACTGTCTCCAGTATGTCCCTGTCTCTCTGCTGGGGAGCCCAGAACTGGACACAGTGCTCCAGGTGTGCCCTCACCAGTGCTGGGGAGGGGGGAGGATCCACTTAAGAAGCTACACATCTTGAAATCAGGTATATTACCTACACAATTCTTTCAATTACATATCAACATTATGTTAAAAAAAAGCCTTAAAAGCTATAGCGATAATTAAAATATAGTTGCAGTCATATACCTATAATGAAAAATGGAACTTCTACTTAGTCTCAAGGATTAGATGCTAAGCACCACATAAAAAGTAGCATCAATTACAGAGCTCTGACAGAAAGAGGTAACTTCTACTGAGACAGCTTTCAAGGGTACCCTCTTCCTACAGTCTGGATATCCAAGTTGTTTGTAAAACAGATCCCAGGCAGCCCAGTGTTTTAAAAGAAAGTAGCCACTAGCTAAACAAAATGCAACATAAGTCATCCCTCCTCTGGCACCAGAGTCCTCAGTGAAAAAACAGATACTCTTAAGTGGACTGAGGTGTTTGCAATGATCACAAAGCCACGTTCAGCCACAGCAGGTAACGGGAGATGATTATTTTTATCTTTTTCACTCTGCAGGAGAGATGAGCTATAATGCTAAAATACACAATACAGGCTTGGTCTATGTGGTGGTGAATTTAAAAACCCTGCTCAGCTTCTCTTCCAGAAGATTTAAAATTTTAGACAGTGCAGAGGATAAAAGCAAGCAGTAACACCTTCTAAAAAGCCAGATAATGATTTTTAATTTGTATTCAGCCCAGAAAGAGTACGAGGCAGACTGGAACAGGGTCTTTGTGCACGACCTTCTGTTGACATTTTGCACCACTGGAGAATGAGTTCAAAAACACCAAGATGACAGCACATGAAAGGAAGCACAAACCAGCTCCCAAAACACTGCCTGACTACAGGTGTGATGTCCAGAGGCTTTAAACATAAAGTGTTTATGCATCCGAGGAGAAGGAATTTAAACCAAGGTCTATCCCAAAGAATACCCTCCCTATAAAAGACAGGGTTTTGTGCTTACCCTAATCCTACTGTTACCAAATTTTGCCTCCTATGACACCATTCTACGTGTCTCTATTTAAATATACTGTGTAAATGTAACTGTCACAAACTACACAAATAATTCAATGAAGTGCCTAGAATCCAGATCTTTCGGTTGTGGCACTTCTCCCATGCTCACAGAATGGCAAGCAAAGCAGCCTGGTCACAGTTACTAATAGGAGTCAGTTGAGGAAACCAGCAGAAACAGAACAAAATAAGGCTCTGATGATTTTTGGTCATCTTTCTCATTCACTGCTGCTGTTATTTTTAGTACAATCAAGATAACAAAACATTTTTAAACCCCCTTTTTAATAACATTTTTTACACATACCATGTTTATGTGCCCAGAAACACTGCTACATATTCACTAAAAATGGCTATCAATCTGTACAAGAGTAATTCTTAAATCTCAGAAGTTAAAAAAAAGCATTTTTACTACAGATATGAAAATTATTTCTGGAATCACTAACACTGATTTTCAGATACAAAAGTTAAAGAACATTTCTTGAAGAAAATGCATATTTATGTGTTTTGTAGTAAGTTTCAAAACACATTTCCCCTTCAAGGTACACTGATAGACTACATAATATACTTTCTCCTGCATAATCAGATCTACTTTGAATTTCTGATGTTCATACAGCGTTGACATCAACCAATGTAATGAGAAAGTTATTATTTTTTCCTGTTAATCACTTAAATGGGGAAAATAAATATTTCAAGATCAGCATGAGCATGTGAAAAAAGAAAAGTTACTTTCCTTGAACTTAGTCTTATGAACTAATGTATGTATTCAAAGAGAAAAATATGCAAACCGCAGGCAAAGCTCAGGCTTTCAAACACAGCTTATTGTTCTGCCTAGTGCAGTGTGTAAAGCTAAAGAAACATGCAGCCATCAGCAACAGCAGTAAATCATTGTGTAAAACCAGCCATTTCATTCCTTACAGAAATTCGCTGGTCCTCTCACAATTTACATTTAATTTATACACTGAACAGACTTGGGGCACAGCTTTACAAAGCTTCCCTTAAGTAGCAGCCCAAGCTCTAGCAGCTTTCCTCTTTCTCATACCACCTTTTCACGGGAATGATACAACTATAAAGATCAGCCAGACATTTGACCTGGGATAAAAGAATGCACCAGGCCAAAGGACAGCCTCTGTTGGTAGTGAAATGTGGGATGCAGCACATCTGCACCAGCCCAGCTGGGCAGGCAGGGGAACACAACAGCAGCTGCCCACACCAGCATTGCTGCCTACAGCAAGAGGTGTGCAGCCAAAGCAGGGGAAATCATTTTCCAACGCCATGAAGATGCACGTAAGAGCACTGGAACCCATGAAAATGTTTTAAAAAGTTGGCTGTCCCACACGAATATGCTAATAGGCAAATTAGTTACTGTTTAGCAAGCATACTTGCTATTGCCAAAGTAATAAAGTTACCACAATTCAGAATTTAGTGAAAGCAAATCAAGCTCAAAAAGAACTAGTCACATGCACACAGCTGGATTATTTTGACATGCAGAGGTATGATTTTTACACACAAATTGTGGAATTACAGAGCACCACACAGTAAAATTTGTTAGTGACTTGACAGTCAGGCTTCAAGTACAATTATTTTCCACTAGTCTTTGAAAAAGTGTAGGATTTTAGTAAGTTTTCAAAGATTTGAGTAATATCAGTTCAAGCCTGTAAATCTGAAAGAACAATGAATATTGATTATGCTTCAAAAGGAAGCCAAAATTAACTAGGAAATATTCGGAACATAAATGGCAATTTACTGTCAAGAACACAACAAATCGACAGCTCATGTTATCAATCACGAACATGGCAATGAATCAGTGCTCCTGCAACAAATGAATGGAAGAACCGAGGGAGGGAAAAAAGTAAACTACAACAAAAGTCTCACACACAAACAACACAAACACTGTATGTACTTTTCTGCATCTTCTATGAAGAACAAGCTTCAAATTTGAGTCCTTGGTAAGT
This sequence comes from Rhabdornis inornatus, assembly GCA_013397075.1. Taxonomy (NCBI): domain Eukaryota; kingdom Metazoa; phylum Chordata; class Aves; order Passeriformes; family Rhabdornithidae; genus Rhabdornis; species Rhabdornis inornatus. The sequence continues at coordinate 2,361,692 of VWZS01007332.1, read as the reverse complement.
TACAAATGCAATTAAATCTGGAAACGTGCCACCTAGCACACACACGTGCTCCTGAAAGGTATTACTGATAGAAACACTTCATACTCATGTTGCCCTTTTAAATCTCATGTTTGTTACAAAATGCTAAGTAGTACCAGATTTTTTTTCAAGTGCCTTCCACCCAGTAACAGATCATGCATAAAAAGAGTTAATGCCCTGAATTCTGTGTAAAGCTTATTTCACTCAACAGAAAGCAAATCATATGCAAATTTCTTAACTGCAAGTATAGTGCGGGACTAATAAGCACATGAATGCTTCACTATGCAAAACCCATGCAAATACCTGCAGAAGTTTTTAACCTGGGAATATTCAATATTCAAAATGCATGCAAATACCTATGAAAGATTTTAACCTGGGAACACTGCCTATCACACTACCTTTCTGTGTTTTGTGCACATTGTATATTTTTCATAACCGTAACATCCGCACTCCTGATAATACAAAATACCAAGTCAAGTGATTAGGCAAATTCCAAAAGAAACCACTTTGAGAAACATCAAACAATAAAGGAGGCCATATTTATATAATACACAGAGTGTTTGCATATGAACACAAGTTTGCACGGGTTGGGTCAAACTGAAACATTCAGAAAGGATGCTTCCTCCATGAGTACATACTAACTCTGGATTAAGAGAAGTTTGTTAGATTGTTTTCAATGAACACAATTTTTCTCCAAATGAAGCACATGTAGCGCCACCTCCTAAATTCCTTTTAAACAACGCCACTTGAGTCACAGTGCAGTAAGAAATAAATCAGTACCAAACAGTGCAAGAATAAAAATATTCGTAAAATGCCATGCAAACCTCAAATTAGGAGACTTCAGGTAGCACTGCAGATTTACTGAGCTATCATAATGACTAATTTTCTCAAATGTCATGACTTTTTTAGGCAAATTAACTCTATTTATAGGTTTTTTTTTTAATCAAGCAGCAGCATCAGAGTCCCCATATGTTAACAAATATGAAAAAAATGTTTCTATTTTAGGCAATTACAAATTTGTAACTGAGACGTCTTCAGCAAATACTGAAAAAGAAATCTGGAATGATAGTGAAGCAGAAGTGTTTTGTGAACTCAACACACAGTAATATAGTCTCACCAAACCTGAAAAAATCACCATAAGACTAAGAAAGTGGTGGACTTTTGAATGATGGACTTCTATTAACTAGCTTTCAGCAAAAGAAAAAACAATTTTGAATTAGAATTACAGACTTTGATTTTTACTATTTTTTCCTTAGACTTTCTTGAAAATGTTTCCCATTTTCATCCTCTACTTCAGAGGAATAATGCAACTGGCTACCAGTGTTATTAAAAGTCAGAAAGATAGCACATGCATGTTTAACATCTAATAGAACAAACCAGACTGAATAAAGCTTAAAATGTGTGAAGTGATGAAAACTTTAAAACCAAAATGGTTTGCATATGAATAACTTAGACCAGCTTTTACAGATTAATACTGAAGTCATACATTTTCTATTAAGTGTTTCTTACACATTTCAAATTCCCTTCACATTTGACTTCTTCCATTACATGTCTGCCATTGCTGACTTTTGTTTTGCCATGATGCACTATGTAGGCAACATGATGCAGCGATAATGTGGGCTGCAAGTGTATCATTGCTCTTAAAATTATAACCTTCTTTTAGTTACTGGTGTAGAGATCATGAAAGCCAGGATCAGCTATAGCACTGTGAAGTTTCAGTGCTCAGGCTAATATGAGCCCTGCAAAAGTGCACTGGACAGTAAGGTTTGGAATAAAAGCAGCTATTTAACTGTCCTTTAACCAATGGCTCAAAACTCTCCTGCTTTCTGTGCCAGTCTTCACTGAATTTTGCTTAAGTGCTATTGTTAGAAGGCTGTATCTGAAGACTATTTTGTCTGGGGAACAGACATGAAATGCATAAAGCAAAACAATTTTGAAGAACATTTACATCACTGCCTGCTCTTCACATCATAGCAACAGATCTGCATCTCCATCAACACTGCAATGCATTGAGGTGATGCATCAAGCAAGCTTCAAGAGGTGATGCATCAAGCCCTCAGAGGGCTTTCCTCTGAAAAACAGACATACAGAATTAAAATTTATTCTGGTGAATAATCTTTTTTTGCCAAAAGAACAGTATGTCTTGCTGCTCTTACCATTCCAGTAACCTGGCCTCCTTGCACAAACTGAGCAGCCCATAAGCTGAACACCGGCACAAGAGCCGTTCCTGTTAGCCAAGTACAGCAGATGATGCCGCAAGATTAAGTCAGTCTTCCTTGAAGGACAAATGACTCACTAAGTCCACTAACAGACTTCTCTTCAGCTCCTTTTACTTTAGAAGAAGGTATCAGTCAAGCCTCAAAGAAGGCTTTATCACTATTGTACAGATCTGCCTGTATTGCCCAAGACCTCCGAAACAAACCAACCTAGCCACGAATAACCAGGAGACTGAAATGTATGAATATGAGGAGATATTTTTATCCACTAAATGAGCTGCATTTGTGGAAGACTAAGGTAAAGAGAATAGTTTCCATTATAACAGCATGAATAGAAGCCTTTTTCTTTAGGCTGGTAGCTTGCCAAGTGGAAACTATAACCCGCATCTCTTATTAAGGATTTGGAATAAATCCAACATCTGTTGTAACTTAACGCCAAAAGGCAATCTCAAACCTGCACTTGAAACTTTTCAAACTTACTACACGCCCTCTCCCATGATAACTGATTTACTGAAGGTGCCATCTCACCCTCAATGTTATTTACATAGAAGAGCTTATATACAAAAGTAGATGATTGGCAGGAAAGCTGTACATTGACAGGCAGCACGGACACGTTCCCCAGCCAGTGGTGCTGTTGCAGTTCAAGAAAGTGTTTTAAATGTTTGCTGTAGGAAAATCCGCAGGCACATTACTGTAGCTCAGTTTCCAATGCCATGTCACCAACTCCCAGTAATTCCAGCAGACTTCTAAGCACAAGAACCACCTTGTCGGTGGGCTGGCAGGATAAGCCACTCAAATTAATTTCAATCAAGTGTGCACCAGCAAATTGTTTACCTTATAGCACTGTAAGTTTAACTCCCCTCTATTTAAAAAAAATCTATTTAGGTTTGAAATTGTTTGATTTTCAAATTCAGTGGTAACATATTTCAAAAACATCAATACTGAAGTTCAACAGAAAATGTATATTCCATGTGAAAAAATACAGAAAGTGAAACACTAAAAATTTCATTAAATATCAATTCACAAAAAAAAAGTAGAAAAGATCCTTACAGTGTTACAAACTACAGTTTTAATGGTTTTCAAACAGAACTTTTCCCCCTTTTATATATGAATCAATATTAAATGTTTAAGAAATTCTCATTAAATGTCAGTGAAAATGTTTCAAGTTACTATTTTATTTTGGAGAAAAACATAATTTTTCTGCATCATTCCTAACTGGAACTAAGAAGCTCACTATCTCTCATTTCAATCCTAGTGTTCTAGTCATTTCAGAGTAGCAGCTTGTTGAAGCTGAAAAATGGCCCAAAACGGATTAAAAACTTAAATTAACACTTCATTGAAGAAGAACAGATATTTTCCTCCTCTGCTGAAAGCCTTTTTCTTCCAAACAAATTGTAACATTTGACACAATGGAAGAACAAAAAATGCAAAAAATTAAATCTGTTTTTCTTTAAACAATTTTAATCATAAACAGTAGCTTCTGACCAAAAAAAAAGTAATATAAAGTCACATGCTGAAGTTTATGCCAACACATGAATAGTAGCAAATTCTTAACCATTACAGTCTTTCAACAACGCTAGCCACAAAACATGTCACCACTTCAACACTTGCAAAGATTAAATGTTATCTTTAGGATGACTTTGCTGCTTTCAAGCAGCTTTGAATATCAGCTTGGTTTGAAAAGTAAGACAGCAAGGCTTCAAGGTTAAGCATAGTTATGTAAAGCTACTTGCTTTCTATTTTTCTGTCAAGAAAGATAGTCAAGAAGCACAACTTTAACTTCAAATTAATGTCATAAAATAATAGTCTGCTCTGAATTCCAGTCTCTAAGTAAGTTATAACCTCTACCAAAATCCTTCTTTGCTAACTACAAAATATATTTTTTCTATACTTAAGTAGTTGTGCAACTTTAAGACAGACTTTTGCAGATTCTAAAACTTCATATTTTCACACGTTAAGAATAATTGCTAAGTATTTTTCTTTACCAATTAATTAATGGTTAACTTTTTCTTTGTCATTTATGTAAATTTCTATTCTGGATGGAAACCAAAGGACTCAAAAACTCAATAGCAAGCACGGAAAAGCATCCACTTCCTCCTCCCTTCAGCTGAGCAGTTCTAGGAGAAGAATCTGCTCAGATGGTGTCACCATTTTTTATTCCTTAAGCTTTTGGCCCACTGTTAAAAACTTACCTATAAAACATTTTGAAACTCTACACAACATGAGGATTTATGTGCTAGCTAGCACTATCCCATTTCTCTACACATGACTACATGTGATTTTGAAATCACTTCTGTAGCAAACAGAGCCTGCAACTAGGAGAAAACTACTTTAGATTTTACTCTATAATATTTTCATTCAAAGAGGTATAGGCACAGATACAAATGATACTATGAAAGACATATGTAAATCCCCCTCTCTAGCAGGCTTTGAGATCAGGCAGTGGCAATATACATCTCTATTTCACACACAGTCACATGTTTTAGGAATACAAAAGCCAAGAAGTTCAGTCCAAAACTCATGTGATGAGTGAAGACAGAGAAAGCAGTACAGTACGAAACAAAGCTTTGTGTACAGGTTGTAAGTGTTAAACATTATTAAGAGCTTTAACATCTTCCTGACAGGCAAATGCCGGCTACATTTACTAAAGTTGCAAAACTCTTTCTGACACTGTGCAAGATGTGTTTACTCTGCATGAAGAAAATAAATTTGCTTAAGAATTTTCACACTTACTTAATATTACTGCTGTTTGTTAAAACCCAGCGATTTCATAAAATAGGCACGTTTTTGTTCTCTGCACTGGAAGCTGCACAAATTACAAGAATATTATCTGGATAACAAATAATCCTTACAACTTCTTCCACATACTCTTTGGAGAGTTAGCTGATGCAAAATAACAGTAGTTTAGGATAAGCACTTTTTGCTTAGCAATTTCCTCACTGCTGGCACGCTGGCCAGTCTCTCTTTGTCTGTCAGTCTGGCAGAAGGGCACACAGGCTCTTTCACGAGAAGGTGTCAAAAACGTAAGAGCAAGTGTGTTATGTAAGAAGTTGCTTCTAGGCCCACAGGTAATGCAACCTCACCTAATTTATGAGGTATGAATTCATTCCTCAGTCTTTGGCCCTGAAGATACTTCCAGTAATGAATTTCAAGAGCTAACCTTACAGCACATGCAAAAGCACTGTATTTTAAAATCTAGCTTTCTGTGGTTTTGGCTTAGCTGCCTGTCACAACAGTAGCAACACAGTAGCGTAACAAGCCATATCTCTTCCAGTGTTTCTCACCCAGTATGAGCTGAAACTCTCATTTTTGCGCATTTTCTCACTGATCATTCTCTGCATCAAACCTCATTTTCACAGCTCCCTTAATTAGCTGTGTCTGTCCAGTAACTCAGAAAACACTGCTCATACCACTTTAATCACAGGCACCACTTTAAATCAAGGAAAAAGCATTCACAGAACCACAAAAGAAACACAAAAGAATTGGTCATTTTTCACCAAGAGTGAGCCACATGCCGTAACAGAGAAGAGCGAAGTGCAACCAAACTGAAAATTAAAATAACTACATACAAATCACCACACTGATAACCTGAATTTGTTACTATTATCCTTTTAAAGAGAAGGAAAAACTAGCTTGTTAGCTTTAGCAATCCTGGTCCTTTTGACACTAGTAGAAAAAATAACCCCCAACTTTCAAGACAGCTTTGCTCTTTTTCTTTAACCATATTTCAAATCAGACACTTTTGACACAAAACCAAGCATTTTCAGACTCTTGATCAGAACAAAGCTTCAGTTTGCTCCTCCTGTCTCTCTTCCCTCTGTCTCACCAACAACCTTCTATGGCTCCCAATAAGTTTCTTCGAGGCAAGCCCTAATATGTTGCATATCCAACTTCTGTCTGAATAAATTAAAGAAATCATCCATTGAGACAAAGAGAAGTTTAAAAACAAACAAACAAACAAAACTATCATTTCAATCTCCTGATAATTTATCTAGAATAAATTTAATAATGTTACTGCACACAATTATTCCTTCCTGAATCTCTGCAGGAAATCCCAGTGTTCACAGAAAGCCAATGGATCATGTGATTATTTATTATTTTTCCCCTCTCTTCTTTCCTTTTTACTCCACATCCTGGGAAGTAATGACATCTAAGCCAGGTTTGGTGGATGACTATTTCAGTGCTTGGGCAGGGACAGAGAAGTTCTGCTTGGGCATGGCTGGTCTGCAGAGGCCAACACCCACGAGAAAGCCTTTACACGGGCACGAGTGACAGCCACTTACTGACCTGCCTCTGAACACAGAACCAAGGGGATACAAGTGGGAAGTGCTGTTCCCCAGAGCCCTCTCAGGCAGCTCACCCCCTCTCTGCTGCCCAATGCAAACACCAGGTATGTAGCTGAAAGCATGCAATGTGAGGGATTGAGAGCTACCTGCCCCACAGAAGCAGCCCAAGGCAGGCTGCATGTTCCTGGGGAGCAGCATTCCCAACCCCAGCTTTTCATCTCACAGCAACTCTCCGGCGTGTGCCTTTGCTCCAATACAAAGCAGTGCAATCCAGCAGCTGGCCATCACAGATGGCAGGCAGGGGGGCCAACTATCCTCTCGTTGTTACTGCTTTGTATTTGGATGCCTAACTATGAAGGGAAGACATATTTTACTCTGTTACCTCAGGGCTTATCAATCCAAAAGAAAACAAATCAAGTAAAACTCAGTTGCACTTAGGAGAACTTTCAGGAGAAATCCTGCAGATTTAAAATAACAGTTCTGTCTAATAACAAAAGAACTGCTGAATAATAGCAAACAAAGAGCATCTCTTTAAAACAGAATAAAAAGTGATTTTTTAAAAGATACACAAAATTATTTATTTTAGAATTTCAATGATTTAATATAGAAATATAAAAGTGATTTGTGCCAATCTCTGGACAGAGAGCATTTCACAGTAAAATTCTGACTGTCAACAGCTAACATTCAAAATTTCTGAGACTATTACCTACTTAGCAATGAAAGCCTCTGTCCTTTTACTTCACATAAAAACCAAAACCATTAGTCCATTAGCAAGCAGATTTTCAGTAATTTATTAAGATTTATTTGAATAAACGTCAGAAAATGTGTTCAAAACTCAAACAAAATAAATAGCAAATGCTTTCAGAACTGGAAACTACAAGAATGGAATTTTCATAACAACAATCATCATCTGATTTTTAGAGCCATTCATTATTTAGCTATTCAAAAAACAAATTTCAGACAACATGCGCTAAAAATAAACTCTCCAAAATAGCAAATTGCCCCATGCTGCTTTGTCATTTAAGCAATCTCATTTTTCAAATAAGGAAGTTAATTCATTATACATTTATAAAAAATACATTTAATTTTTTGCATGGTACTCCTAAAGACAGACTCCCCACTAAGCTGCCTAACTCATTAACAGGAAAGAAGGAAATCCTGTGGCGTAATCTAAGGTTTGGTGCATAAATTATAAAAAATGTGCAATTTCAGAAGACACTTGTCATATATTCTACATAAATACACAAATAAATGCTCTAAAGCTAATGCTTCCTCACTCAACCAGTGCTCAGCTCTCAAAAATCTACCAGTCCTACAAAGATCTCAAATCCCAACCTAACAGCGCAGATTCCACTAACAACAGGTTTAGGTAGGTTTTTGTTTGCTTGTTTTAAATCTGAGCTCACACTCTATAAAAGAAAAAAAATGAAGCAGATGTCTTCAAGAGCTAGAAATAAAAGTGTGCAAGATGTGTGTATACCTAATTTGTCAAAAAATGTTAAATAGGTCCTTGCAAGCTTAGCTCTCTGCGATCTACAGCTTCCTGATCAAAAGAAAAACCCACATTAGATTGCTAAAATATTGGGGTTTTTCCTGCCCTTTATTCAGCATTTACAGAGTCAATGACAAGATGACCACATTTAATTACAGTTGTTACCACCTCTGCCTTGCCAGCATGGCTGGTAAGCTTAGGAGAGACCAAGTCAATATCCAAAAACTCATTCAGCTTTAAATGTGTTGGCCTTAGAAGCTCAGCAGAGGCTACAGGGGTCATAGGTTGTGAGACTGGATGTCTGATGGATATTAAACCATGGAGTTGTGACACCACAAAGGCCCTGTGGCAAGGTGAGCGTGTAGGAAGTGCAAGTCTGTCATGCTGTGTCGTGCATCACAATATTCTGTCTGGTGCTATCATTAACACTTCTGCACTACTTTCTAATTTCAAGTTATACAATTGACTTTCAAAAGACACTTGCATGTCATCTGTCTTTAAAACAAGGTGCTGAATAATCTAGTCAAAAGGACTAGAAGGGAATTCACACAGAATCAAACTGAGTTCTCCCCCACTGATGATGTACTGTCAAATACTTAAAGCACTTTTAAATCATTATGCAAGCACTTTTCAGAAATAAATTACAAGTGTGACATATGGCATGAAATGAAGGAACCAGACCACAATGCTGTCACTGCTGTTAAAATCCTGTATCATTCAAAACGTGAACAAATTAGTTATGCCACACTTTTTCAGAACTGGTACATTCTGAAACAGCAGTATCAAAGCTATAGCTTTTGGCACCAGGCAGCTCACAGTTTAAGGTTCTTGTACTCTGGCAGTACTGTGCTGGTGGCAAGAGCTGGTGAAGCTGAGCACTGGAGCACTCTGAGCTACACAAACCAGACATCAGGTCCTGTTCTCCCAGTTCCCTAATGACAGCCACTCCCATTGCCACTGCTTCCTCCTGTTCCGTAATTGAGATACAGGCACTGCCCACGTACAGGGTCTGCCTGCCTCTTCTCCTATGTGGTGATAGCTCTCCTTCCCCACAGACAACCCCCATAAACAGTCTACCAACAAACCCCGGTACAGAGCTGCCCCCTGTTTTCAATTCTGAACAGCAGCTACCAAACACTCTCCTGATCCTGCAGAAGGAGGTTTTCTTGTACACATAAAATAAAAATTCTAGTCAAACATTGCTAAATTTTATTCTAGGGAACTGCCCTCTGTGGTAGACTGTGGATAAACGATTGTGTTATCCATACTGCTATTTAATTAAGATGCACCAAAAAACACATCCACACACACAGAAATATTAAAGATGTTTTGCAGATTCCCTGCAGTGTGTTCCACAGCTCTTCTATAATTCCCAAGTTAAATACAAGCAAATGGGAAAAGCTGCTTTGAACCTTAAAACAAACAGCAAAACTGCTTCCATGAGTTTTTATGAAGGTCATGCATGATACCTCATATGCCCTTTTGACCTATCTGCCTCAGAGCACACAGAAGCAGAGACCTGTACTCTAGAATCAAAATATAATTGCAAGATATTTTCTTTGTATTCCAAGAAGACTGAAGATACAGGACCAACGTTTAAAAAAAAGTAATCCTTGCTAGCTTTCCACAGTCTGACATACAAAAGGGTGGCTTGTAAGGATACAGAGCAGTGAACTGCAGCATCAGCTGGGAGCAATATCCCACAGCGGATGCCCAGCCCCAGCACAGGGCAGTGGCTGTGAGCTACCGGCTCCCCTCAACACTCCCACCAGCAGCCTACAGCCCCTTGCCATTTGCACAGGACACCAGAGACGTACTACCACAAGGAAGGGAAGGGATCTGTGTGCTAATCACCTCCTGCTTCCCAGCCACCAGCAGCAGAAATCAGGTGGCCATGATTTGGAACAGCAGCAAAGGAAGGTGTCTGACCGCACGTTTTTGTTACTTGATCATCTTTGTTGCTTCTCTTACCAAAGCACTCAATACAGTACTTACGTCAGCATCCAGTAATTAAGCAACCTAAACCAATGGTGACACTGATCACAAATCAACACAAGAGAACTTTTCATTTTGATAATGATTACTTCTTTTAATTTTTTTCCATCTATAAAGGCTTCTTTGGTTTTCTTGAAGAAAACAATGAATTACATTTTTGTGATATCTTTCATACACTGATTTTTAAAGTCAGCACAAATAAAAGATGACTTGAAAGAGGAAAGAATATTTAAAAAAAAAAAAGGCTATCCAAAATATTACTTCTCCATCAGTCTGCATTCCCTCCCATTAGTCCACCTCTCCACTGCACAAGCCAGAGAAGGACACGTGGTCTTTCCCCACACACAATTCATCTTTTAGACAGCTCACATTGTCAGAATATTCCAGGTATACAGCAGGTTGACAGACTCCACTCATTTGGCAATTAGTTTCAATGGAAAATAAATTACTCTGTTGTAAAAGCAAAAACCACACTCTTCAAGTTCTAATTAGTTTTATTAGTTGAAGCAGCAAATCTCAGAACAACTGCAGAAACTGAAAAAGAGCAAGCAGAAAGCTGAACTCAATGTTGAAACTATTTAAAGGTCTCCAGCACATTAAATAACACCTGGAAAGGTTAACTTTATTTCTTCAAGTGAGAAAAAGTAGAGAGGAGCTTTAGTGCAGGTTTTGGCTACGTAGCTTCCAATACTTGGCTTCAAAACATGAAAAGAATACAACGTAATTAGGACAGATGTGTTTACAAAGAAACAAGCATCTAACATATGCTGTTGCAGGTAAGACAGACTTTCAAAACCACTACAAAAACTTAGAAGTCTATAGCAAATCAGAATAAAGAAAAATAAAACCCTGCATCTGACCCAAAGTGTTCCCCTCTGGTAATCATTTTAAAGCAGCAGACCAGAGATAAAGACAGATCTGAAATATTGTTTTCATGGTTATATTAAACAGAATGCTTTGTTTCATAATGCATGGAGTTTGCAGTAAGCCAAGATGAAATTATAGCAAAAGAAAGTATTAATAAACATATGCTGTAGATGACACAGGAACAATGTGCAAAATAACTTCACAGTTCAGCCTGCAATTGCTTTCTATCACTCAATCTAATTGTAAAAGAATTATTAAAGTGTCATTAATTAAACCACCATGTAGTTAGGCAGAATCTCAATAATTTAAAGCATTCAGATTTTTTTTATATCCTAAGGAGAGAGGGTTTTTTTTAGCATACCAGATGTTTGCTGACAAGAAAGAAAATACACTAAATCAGCATTTTAAGCAGCATGTAGAAATACACCCACATAATTTACCTTGTTCAGATGACAAACAGGTACCCACTTAAATTCTCTGGGTCACATTTTCTGCCTCTGATAAAACTCTACTCTTTTACAGGGATACACCAGCAGTGAGCTATTTCCTACACATCCCCTACAACAAAAGACAAGTTCTTAATATCTTCTTCTTGCAAGATCCAGGAAGAAGCAGCAACTTCTACCATGTAGCAAGTCCCATTATTTTCAGTCAAAGTTCTGTGTGGAGAGCCTTACTGTGAAACTCCTGTTAAGAAGTAAAATATTCTACCAAGATGTGAATCAATGGAAGTATAAGTAAGCCCTAGCAATAAAAGGTGAAGGTCTCCAAAGCATGAAGGTAAAAGGCTGTCAGGAAAAGAAGAAAACCTTCACAAACCCGAAAAGAGTATAAAAGAAACATCACTTGGTTTAATACAAAGTGCTGCATTCAGCCTTGAAAATTTATTTTTAAGAAGTACTTCATGCTCACTTTGAGCTCTTTCTCATCCCTCAATAGTATTTCACACATAATCAATAACTGAGCCTGAACTGAGAGGAAAAAAAAATGAAGCCACTCTTCCAAACAGTACATCATTTCTAAAGTTTTGATCATAGTTTGATCAAAGGAAATGGTAGCAGAATCGCATTTCTCCTTACTGAGACTTGGGCAGTTTCATTTAAAAAGTGATAAAGACAGTAGCACTGAGGTTAGTACAGAATTCAATTTCATAAAAACTGCCTAAAGATAAGTTAGAAAACACTTGCCATGAGATAAAGGAAAGCTATGTAAAATTATTTTCTGTCTTCCCTCACTTCCCATAAGTGCAAGAAAACCAGCCTCTCTCCTCCACGAGAGACATAAAGGCATCTCACGATATCCTAGTAACCCAAGTGCAGATCCACAGACTGAAAATATAAACACCAAGGACCAACAACTCAGAAGACTTCATATAAAAAGGAAAAAGTCTCTTTCCCTCCGCAACATCTTCCTCCTTATCTAAAAGCTTCTGAAGCTTACAGTATTTTGTAGAATCACAGATCAGCTGAGGTGGAAAGGGACCTCTGGAGATCCTCCAGTCCAACCTCCACCCTCAGCCACAGGGGCAACTGGAGCAGGTTGCTCAGGGCTGTGGTCAGTTGGGCTTTAAATGTCTTCACGGATGGAGATTCTACACCCCCAGAGATATGTTACAGGATTTCATCAAAACTGCTATACAGAAAGAAGTCTTTTCTGATGTTTAAATTTAATTTCTTGTATTTCAGTTCATGCACACTGCCTTCTGTCCCATCACTGGACACCATGTATGCAAATCTTACCACAGACAGGCATCACTTTCTTGCATGTGCAGCAGGGACATCAGGTACATCAGTAAAGCCCTGCACAGAAAGGTCTGGGAGCATCCACCAGAGAAAGCAGCAGATATATTTTAAACAGGGCTATTATAAACCTGCTGCCAGATCCCAAAGTTAGGAAAAGAATAAATTTATGCTCTTACTGGCTCAATTACAGGCAATAGAAATCTTCAGATTTTATACAGTCACCAGAAAGTAAATGAACCTGCAGGTCAGCCCTGCTCAAACTTCTCTTAAATTTTAAGATTTCCTTCTTTCTCATAAAGGTTTGATACAGACTCCAGGTTCCAGCCTGTTCCAAACCTCTGCACTTCAAATTCCATGCTTCAACTCCTCACAGAGGGTTAACAGTTCACAGCAGCTACTCCACCCCAAAGGAGTAATACCACATACCCTCTGGCCAACATCCACCCAGGCTAAGTCTCCCCAAATGTGGCATATCCCATTCCAGCAGTTAGCAAGGCAAAAGTATTGGCACCTTTTCAGTTTTCACACACCATCACTAACTGAAAGAAATCATTACTTTCTCAATGTAGCTACTGGAGAGGAGAGTTTGTGTGATGAAAAGGGAGACAGTCCTGGACAAGTAGTAAGCAGCTCATCATATTCTCCTTCCCTCAGAACATTATTCTATGTGTGGATTTCCCAAAGAGTTCATCCCTGCTAGGTCTTATACATGGATGAAGGTATCGTAGTAGCAAAAGCCTCATATTAACCAAAAAAATCCAAATTGTGCATATGTTTCCCCTAAACACTGTGGTAAGTACACAGAAACTGACAGGTGAAAAGCGCTCCCCCTTTTCCAGTACTTCAGTCACCATAGAACCAGACACGAGTGACCTCAATATAGAAATTTAAACTGGAACTAGCTACTTAGAGAGGCCTTAGTAACAGATGCCTGACTTAGTCCAAACAGAGCTAAGGCTCTTTCATCCATGCAGCATTGTCTACACTGCAGGTGGACTGGCAGCCACCTGCACCCCACTCTGTTGTAATGAGCAACCACTGTGTGACTAACAAGAAGCTCAGGAAATCCCCTCCCTACTTCCAGAGGCTCTACATCTTTTCCAAAGCTCTAAGATCTAGACATCAAATTGAGATACACGGGAGACACCTGTGGCCAGGTGAGTAGTCACCAATCATCTTATCCTGACTGTTCATATGGGCAAGCTTATTCTGCCACCTGGCTATTTCTTCCCCAAAAATCAAACATTTATTAACATTGCTGGTCATTCTTCAAATATTTATCGGTTTTTGCTGATTAAGCACTAATACAAACCCCTAATGAATGTTTCCAAAACACAAAAGTGTCAGTATTTTGTACTAATATTTGGATTAACCATATAACTCATCCATATTTTCTGTTTGTAGAAGTCCCAATAAATCAGAAGAAAACTACACAAGTTAGTCCAAAGGCAAACTCATGCTAATAAGCTACATCTGGAGTTTTAGATTAAATACATCACTCCTCTGCTTAACAGACTTTTACTCTAAGATCCCTGACTTTCTAAGGCTCTTATCAACCCAAATCCAAATCATACATATGCCTCCCTGAACTGGGCCTGCCTTTTTTTGTGGTACCTCTGTTTACACAGCTTATCCCTTATCACACTGCCAACACTGGGAACCACAGCAGATGGTCCCCTCAGACACAACTCTAACAGGTTTTCTCCACTCCCCCATTCCACTTATTTTTTTGTGCAAACAACTGATAAGGAAGGCTGCTGCAATGATTTACTGATATCTGAAGTTGAAAATTGACAAAATGCAAACTGCTTTTGTTCACCCCCACCACCCCCCATGAACTGCTTAACCTCTTAACTACTAAGCAATACAGACAAAGAGTATTAATAATTGTACAAACCATACAGTCTGCTGGATTAGCATTTCAAACACATGCAGTATTGATGAATTTAAAGATCATTACTACATAACTTTAAAAGTTATGCCAGTTACAACAAGCAGCCTACTATTAGTAAAGGAGAAAATACGAGGCAGTCTCCTTTATTAGTAAAATCCACTGGTCTGGAAATGCCCTGAAATTATTGCAAAACCATTTCCAACAGTCTACTGAAAACAGACTCTCAAGCAGAATTTAGAATAGAGACTGGGTATTTCATTTGTATTTACTTTCATCTAACAACCCAGAACAACCTGAAGCTCAGTAACATAAAAATGAAAATGCTCTCAATATTGCTATTAGAAAGACAGATATATGCTTAAAACTAAGCTCCACACAAATTCTATTAAACAAGCCAGGCTCTTACTACTGGAGAACATGAATTTGCAAAACACTGTAGCAAAATGTTGCAAAAAAAACCTAGAGGTCTGCAAGAGCATCTCAACTAACCATCTATGAAGAAGCATCTGGAAGTAGACAGTAATGAACCAGACAGACCCAGAGGGCTTTCTTAAATGTAGGTCATGCTTGTCAGACCATAGCAAAAGACACACTAACATTTGCTGAAGAGAACCCTGAGTTATTGCTGCACTACTTTGTAGGCAGAGATTATTAGTTACATATTTGCAATGATCACTATCTGATGCTTAAGAGGAACAAGAAGGAAAATCTGCATAAATTCAAGAGCTGTATTGAATTAAAAAGTAAGAGTCATAAAGCATTTCTTATAACATTTCATACTTTATATGTTTCTCTCTTCATAAAATGATAACACAGAAGAAAAATTTCCGTTGAAATCCAATGCTTGTTTTACACCAGGGATTGGGAGACCAGTAAAGAAGTAGGCAAAAAGGTGGTTTAGAAAAAGTAATTTTTGCTGATTTATGTCATATTAAGATGAAGACTTAAATTACCTAATTACTGAAATGACATAGTTAAAACCTTGAGAATTATTACTCTTGATATCTGCAGTGTTCTCTTTTCCTTGGTTGATATTTTCAGTGTGTGATTCTGGTACCTCGCATTTTGTTAAAATAGAATCCCATAGAAGAAGACTGTATAATGACTTAAGATGTAGATACAGATATAAGAACATGAGATAGCATAATGGAAATACATGTGCCAATAACCGGATCCCTGGCTGGGTTTTGTTGGCTTTTTTTACTCACACAAGTAACACAGAAAAAAAAAAAGAGCCCTGTAAGAATTTAAGAAAAAATCCTGACAACTAAGAGAGTCAGCAGATTAGAAATGCAGTTACTTTTCACCTGAAGATCAAAAAATTACACAGCTAAAGAATTAGTATTTCAAAGCATAATGCAATAAAACCAACATTACTCAAAAAACACATGGCTCTGCAATCACACATGGACATCTCCTGCTGTAAAATCAAGGACACAAAGCAGCATTTATTTCTTTCTAAAGGCCAGTAAGACAAGAAGTGAGGAATCTTTTTTTGCCCTGCAGATAGCTTAAAAACAGATTCACAGCCAACTAGTAAACAAGAAAAACTGCTGTAAGATTCACCATAAATGAATCTTTCTGGAAGCAAGGTATCAGGTGAATCCATAAACACTATAAATAGGACACATAAAAGACTGGACAGAAAATTTAACCAATACATCTCCACACTCAAGAAATTCTGTACTTAGACAGTAAAACTTGAGTTCAAGCTGAAAAGTTACCTAATGAAGGAAAAATTAAGTACAAATATCTGGTTGCTCATTCTTTGTTCAGCCAGCAGTCATCAATCATGAGTGCAAAAGAAGCAGAAAGATTCTTCACTGGCCAGCAGCAAAACTTCCCATTCAGAACTCACTTATTACAGGTTATTTGTGTTTACTTTTCTCCTGTGAATCTACTGAGATGACATTTACCAGCAAAAATCAGTATCAGGATAACACAATCCATGAGCAGATACAGTTATACTTTTATATTTGTTAATAATTCAAAATAAATTGGGGTGTTTTGGGAGGATGGGATGATCTACTTTGTTTGACTGATTTTCACAAATTTATGTTCTCGATAATTTCCAGATTTTAAAACATTGTTTCTCTGAACTACTGAGAGATGAACACCAGTCTACAGGTAACAGCTTTGGACCTATGTTCACTATAGTCTCAACAGAAGTAAAATAAATAATGTACCAATAGGCTTTTCAGTCTTCAAATCTTTGAATATGACCTCCAGGAATCATCAGGGTTATTTACTATTTTTTAACAAACAAATAGAAAACAATCACTGGAAAGATTTCTTCCTGTCACGTTATTGTAAAAAGCAATTGATGCAGCAGTACATCAATCAGCTTTCTTGCCAATAATTGTCATTTCTGCAGGCACATACATGAACCTCAGTTTTGCAACATTTTTAAAGTTTTGTACAGACTGAGAAGTACTTGAGTGCTTGAACTTTACTTGACTTACAGTCAGACAAAAATAGTGTCAAAATGTTTGTGTTTTCAGAGGTGCAGCTCTCTTTTAAATATACGAGTTAAAATAATTTTGCTGTAATGTGATCAGAGATAGAATGAATGGCAACATTTAGACTAATTACATTCTGAGAGTTGTAAGAATACACATGTTAAGGGAGGGGATACTGTGGTCACAATCAAATCTGTGAAAGGCCACAATGCTGTTTACTGGAGAATACTTCTTCTGAGACAGAAGTTTGCTGTCTGACCACTAAATCTACAACAATTTGGACCTTCTTGACACAAAATAATAATTTCTAAGACTAATTACATGTATATACACAACTAGAAAACAAATCAGATCAATTTTTCAAGACACATTAAAAAAACCCACGCAGCACACACTGAACCACGCAGAACCTGAATGCTGTCACTGAAATGTTTTAAAATATTTTCATAAATACTGTTCAAAAATAGGAAAAAAAAGTTAACATAATTCACTTATATAGTATTATCACAAATTTTACCTGTACATACTGTAAATAAAGAACAAAAATAGCATATGCATTTCCATTTAAACTTGCCTGAAGATAATTATGAATGCACTCTGGCTGAACTTCAAGTATTCAGATTTTAAACATTAATTTACTTTGACTATGTGCATGTCAAAATGAAAGATTGCTGTCTGGATCCAGACATGCAGTATTAATACTGAACACATGCATTCATTTCAGGTCAGCAGACATTCCAACTCTACTTCAGCAGGTGGTAGGAATAGCACTCTAATTAAAATCTATATCAAAAAGTTCACAATGGGCTATCTACTCTGAATAAGCTCCCATACAGAAACATCACTGCAGCTTAAGGACTTAGACCACCTTCCCTCAAAATCTGAATGGCCCCTCACATAACCACCTTTCTGAACAATTTCTACTTTTTCAGCGTACCAACAGATTTTTCAAGGCAGCCCACTAAAGATTTCAGCACCCATTTAACATATTAAGAAAGGCACCAAAACATTTCTTCAAAATAATCTCATGTTTAAACAATGAAAAAGTGCTAAACAAAGCTCATTCTCTATTAGATATTTGTCTCTGGTCACTTCAGAAAATGATTGCCTTTCCTAAGTGATACATCTGTGTAAACAAAGTCAAGGCAATCTCAGCCTAGTTAAAAAATTATTTAGTCACAGTTTTAGGATAAATATCTACCTGTTTGGGGTTTGTTTTTTTCTAACTTAACGTTTTTACATTACACTTTCAGGAGTAAGGTTTTTGGTTTGCAGTAAATATATACTACACTGAAGCCCAGAAATATACTGACATTTAACAGTGCACAAAGTTCTTCACTTACAGCATTTCTTACAAAAAATACAGACCACTAACTCCACACAACACACACACTTCACTCACTCCTTGTACCTCACTTCTGCTACTGAATGAGGTGATGGTATGACCATCAGGCTGAATGCAAGTACCTGGAATTTTATGGCAAACACAGCAAATGAACTGGAAAAGGGGATACCCAAAACCCCTGAAATGGAACACGTAAATCAAAGTTTGTTCCTCAAGTGAAACTGGTAATTGCATGAAATACCTTCCAGGAAAAGAGTGATATCAGAAGACAAATATATCAGAAGACAAATAGGTCCTTTTTTCTTCTTCAGATTTGAAAGCAACTAAGTGTAAAGTGAAGAACTATTCTATTACTGATAGCAAAACCAGAATCTTTCTTTTTAATTACCATTCCCATAGAGGGACTAAACCTTCCACGGGGAGCATCAAGATGATGACAATTCCAAAAATATTCTGTCTTTCTTTCAGAAACCACTTGTTTCTCTGCACTCACACTGATGCCCCATGGAATGAGACTTAAAAGTGTGGCCTAATCCCTTTTCTCTTGAAAACCACCCACCTCCTTCAACTCTTTACTGGCATTAAGATCAAACTGATGCACACTGTAGCCAAGGACAAATTTAAATAATGTTGTATCCCACACAATTTACTGTATTTAATGAAACTCCCATTTGGAAGTGATTCAAGTTTGAATTGCATGTGCTGGTCAAACAGTAAAACCTGGAAAACAGGTGCCACTTTAGATCTATAAATTCAAATATTATACACAACTGTAATACAAGCTTACGCTTCTTCTACAACAGCTGTTCATCATTAGATGCCTGTGAAGTTTTCAGCACTCAGAGAAATGGGTCTTTGCAAGTGTAAGCAGAAATAAAGGAGCATTTTCCTTCCCTGGGTACAGTATCTTGTTTTTCTTGTGTGTGGAACTATACACTATACTTCCTCTTAACTCAACCAGCCCAGATACTTATAATGTTCGTTTGTTTACTGTAAAGCTAAAAACATATAAAAGTATATTTAATCTGCTTCTTTTTCCTAGTAAACAGAATTTTATCATACCATACCATTATCAATCTTATCTTCTATTTAAAATAATTTTGGTTCTTAGTGAGAAACATCCATTGCTAAACAGCAAGAAAATCTATATATTATAGTTAATTACTAATGTTGCATTGAACTTTTGTTACAAAACAGCACATTTCGGTTTGACTATTTATTTACAAAACAAAAACATCATGCAACCCCCAACATACAAGGACATACTAAGAATATTTAACACATCATATTAGGGAAAAACTTTAATAATCTTATTCTTTTCACAGACACAGAGAGAAATCATGCGTGAATTTTGACAACATGGACAGAATTCAGCAAAACACAGTGCTGGTTTACCAAACAAACATGTTCACAGCTCCATCACAGAATGTTAGACTGGTGTTATTGGACCAAGTGGTTCCTCCACCTTCTGCTTTGTTTCTTTTAGCCTATAGGGTACTGCTCGGTGTATAAACACAGGGTATATATACAGAACTGAACTGAATCTGTTTCTTTCCAGACAGAAATAGCTTTTTAAGAGCAAGCAGCAAGACAGCCCAATAAGCAGATACTGTCTATTGTCAGATGCACAGACATATCTGCAGCTGTTTACAGGATGTGTCAAGGAACTGTGTACCTGCTTCTCTGCTTTAATGGTGATGTATGGATCCACAAATAAAATCATCACACGAGGCACATCAGAAAGCCATAGCAATTACACTTGCCAAAGCAGAACTGGAACAAGGATCATTTTTATCAACTTATTCATGGCTAACTAAGTACACTGTAGAAGCTCTGAACTTTAAACACAAAACCTTGAGCCCACCCAAATAATAAAATATCAACTAATAAGAAATAAAAAATGTGGAAGTTGAACTGAACTTGAAATTGTATTGTCAGCCTGACCACATTACTTTCATGGTAACTTATTAACACACTTCATATGCTTACCTCTACACATAAAAACTCTGCAGAACTGTAAGGTTCACTAAACATTGAAAGGATTTATGCAATTTGAGAGAAGATAAGGTTAAAACAAAATACTTGGTCTTATTGCATTAATAATTAGGTATTCATACCATTTCAAACTATGCATCTCTCTTAAGTGTCTTGCCTGAGCTAGGACCAGAACTCCTCATAAAATCAAAGGAAAAGAGCCAACACACCTGAATTCCTTACCTCCAGGGGGTGCTTCAGGAAAGCAAGTATATTTTCACTTTGCTAATCAGACCTAATTTAGAAGCCTGAACTACGGGATGTATGGAAAAAATAATTTTTGAACACCTATTTTGATAGATTTTTAGGCGTTCCCAAGGTAGTCCTTTGTTTATCAATATTTTAATGTAGCAGCTAAAACGTACACTTAAACAAGGACAGAAAGTCCCATTTCAACAGTTTTTTGCTTGGGGGCTTTTTGCCAAAGAAGTCTTTTCATTGTTTACTCCAGACTGACATTTTCAAAGACACTACTCTATTTTCAAGGTGTAACTATGAAAACATTTGTGAAACAATACTATAGAAACTGATGTTAAAAATCAGTAGACTCTGTAGAGATTAAAAAATGCATGTTTTAGTATACAGAAAGCCATATGAGCAGTTCCATTTAAAACACATCTCAAATCCACCTCATTCATCAGGCTTTAAACCCTTCATTTTAGGAATCTGTTTCTTGAGGATATGGTTTGCAACATAGATGGTACATGTGTTTTCAATACTGGAACGTGTCTACAGTAACTGGGTACAACTCGGTATCAGATACCGCACTGTTTGTTTCGCAAGTCACACACTCCTTGATGTTAGCAAGACATTAACTAGTTCCACACTTTCCACACATCAAAGTTATTCTTGATTTAGTTCCTGGTACCTGAAGTACATGTTAACGGGAGTGGAATTGCTTACACAAAAAGCTAGACTGTATTAATGGAAACGAAAAAAATACAGCAATGAAAGCTTAAAACAAGGTTTTGCAGGGGTGAGAGGCTGATTAGCAGGCATTTCTGTCTCAGGTCTCATAAAAACAACAAACCCAACCCTAATCCTGAGGGACTGTCAAATTTTTTCCTTTGTATATATCCCAAAATTTAGAAAAACATTTACAGTTTGCATTAATTTTCCTTTCTTGTGTGTCCACCAACAGTAAGATTGAAAAATGCATACCCCTTCAAGTACCTTCTTGAATCACAATTTGGGCATGGATCTCTAGAAAAAAAAATAAATAACGGTTCTTCGACAGGTTATTCTCACACAGAAGTACGAACCTATAAATCAGTTCATACACAAGCATTATTTTCCTTATAAAATAATTTTCCTGCAGAACCAAATTAACTGAGATGCAGGAGGAAAGATCTCAACTTGAATCAACTACATGTTATTAGTTCATCCTAGAAGCTGCCTTACTGCTTCAAACCAAAGGCTGTGAAAACCTGCAAAATAAGAAAGAGAATTATGTTAAACTAATTCTTACACATTTTAGACTGAAACTGAGCTACCTCAGAAGCACTGCATCATGATCAGGGATCAGCAGCTATGGATATATTTCCTCGAGTTATGTATTATTTTCTAAACTGAGGAAAATTTCACCTAAGACAACAGATCTTCTTTGGTGTTCCATTGTTTAAAAGACACAAACATCTAACTTTTGCCATCCAACCACATACTGCAAACCAATCCAGATCACCATGACAATGATATGGCTAGAAACTACTTTTCATTTCATTCAGGTATACAGCAGTACTAAGACCACTTCTTCAATAGAAATGAGCTTTCCCCGAAAACTCTGAAAAAAATGGTTCTAATAAAGTTTTTGCTGCTAAAGAAAATCAAAATACTTTTTTTGCTTCTCATATTTCCTTAGAATCTTCCTATAAGAGAAGTTGTTCCGCTAATATTTTTCTTCTTTTTTTTTTTTCCTAAACCTAAGTGTTATGCCAATATCACATTTGCTCTTTCATATGTGCTAGGTAGCACACCTGGAACTTCAAGTACAAATTTATCAACCGATTTCAATTACTGCCAGGAAGTTGAGTCAAACTAGAAATGTTGTATACACACAATGCAAATAATCACTGATACACGAGTAGAGGTGTGATCCAAGACAGCAACCAGCAAGATCCCAGGAAGTAAATGAAGAATATACTCTAACATATAAATCCATGTAATCATTACTGTAAAAAACAACTACAGCATTCACCAACTTTATCTGTTCCCCTTTCCCCCAAAAAAAAGCCAAGTAAAACATACTTAATAATGGAAAAAAAAATTCATACATGCACACAGAAAACATGCAGTCTGGTAACATAAATGCCATTTTTGCACTTCACAGACCCTTTGGAGTTTGGTTGGGTTTTTTTTAATGATATATAAATAACAAGCTGCAGCTGAAGCAAACTTTCTTCTTTTGCTGGAAGAATCCACATCTTTAAGGGATGCAAACTTTCCTGGTGTACGTACCTGAGACCCATGAAAATCTGCCTTGCCAAAATTTCTAAAATGTTTTTAAGCATGACAGTAAAGGAAACAGACTGCTTAGCACATTGTACCTCCCGCACAGTGAAAACCCCTTGCTAACGCCGATCATTATGAAAAAACCTCACACCATCCTGATTGGACACACAAAACCCTGGCTGCATCACGTTGCAAGCGTCTTAGTACCACACCCAGAAAGCTTTATTTGGATATGATCTTTTCCATGAATGAACAACTACTTGCTTACCATTATGTAGCACACTCTGAAACCAAAAGTCCAATGTTAGGATAGAAAAAAGTTTAAACAATTTTAAACTTTCCCAGCAAAGATTCTGAAAATAAAGAGTTCATAAACAAGCATGAACATACATGGATGATGATCAATTAATAAAAATCATACAAATCCCTCTAATCTCAGAAGACTTTTATAGTAATCACCGCTTCATTTCCTTTGCGATCATATTTGAAGTGACAGTGGACCTCATTTTTTCGGAATAATCTTCTAGGATATTTACACAAGCCTAATGTATGCAATGTTCCTGCATTATTAATAATTTCTGTGGGAAACATGAGAATTTTACCTCACTTGCTAGGGTTTCCTCTGAACTTTTCAGTCCTTTCAAGCAATGCAAAGCAAGGCCCTGAGCCGGGAGATCATTTGTAGTGGGATCAATTAAGTGACTAAATTGAAAATAAAATTCAACAAAATGGCATTTTTAACCTAAACGTTAATTTAAACGGTTCTCAAGGAGAGGTTTCCAGCGCCAATGTCGGCGCCAGCGTGGTCACACAGCGCCATCTAGCAGTCACTCACAGTATGGCATTACTGTGACACCGAGTTTGACACCTCTACAATTAAGTTTGTAAAGTCCTCACTCATTTAAAGAAATTGTGAGAAATCAGAGAAGTGACCCGTACAATTGCTGCAAGCAAACCTAAAGCTGAAACTTTACGAACTGAATCTACACCAACCACTGCAATTCTCTTCCCATTAACCAAACCCTGGCCTCATAAAAGGGAGAAGGTGTTACAGTCATCCTTGATAGCTTATTACTTCTGCAAAAATCGTTCTAAAAATGATCTAGAAAAGCTAAGTAAGTATTAGTAGAACTCCTACTGTAACGTAGTCCTGCACAGTTCTCACTGCAAGGCTGACATCAAACTCTGATCTAATGTTTCTCCAACATGTTACCTTCACTTATTTTAAGTGGCCAAGATTTCTCTGCTTGTCATGACTGAAACTGTTGAAACATCTCAAGTTACATATGCCAATAAATTCAGGCTAACATACTGGGTGGGGGGAGGATCTTTCAAGGCCCCAACAAATGGCATCAAGATGGAATCTTTACCAGATCAAGTTGCACAAAATACTTGCAGAACTCTATCACAGCACAAAACACTAAAACAAAGCATTCCAACTCTAAAGCTCTAGTTTCACAAGCACATACTTCAACTCAGCACAAGGAAGCCTTAGTGCTAAATGAAAGACAAGCCATCTCTTGTATGCCATCTCTTGCCCACTCAGTTCAGGTAATGGCTCTGCCTTCTTTCTCAATGTCTCAATGCATATGCATAGGCACTTAAAAAGATTTGCACTGAATCAAACCAAGCAACTAGTATGATTTTACACTAAAAATGGCCAAAAAATAAAACAAGAGGTGCCAGAGTATTTTTGAAACTACAATGGGAAAGAAATAAAAGCAAATAACAGAAGTGTGATGACAATCCTTGGCTTAGTAATTCAGAGTTAGTATTACCAAGAAAAGTTATTATGAACAACAGTGGTGGCCCTCAATGAGCTATGAAAGCAAATCCTTAATGTGAATCTCTATAAATTAGCAGCATTCACTTCTGACACATTAAAAAATGGAAGCAGAGAAGCAAGCCATTCTGACTAGGATAGTAAAAAAGCTAGCACCAAGACTTCAACTTCCTCATCTTCAACAGTTTTATTCCAAAAACTATTTCCTGTAAGTATTTTTCTATGGAAGTGTATTTCAGTATTTCTCATCTTATATAGAAAATGTTAAGTCAGTTATGACAGAGTTATTCTCTAAGAGTGTGATCAAGATTTCAGCTGTCCTGGGACCTAAATTTGAAGGTTTCATAAACTGTATTTTGAATAAGGCAACAAAAAAAACTCCCTCCTCCACATTTATCAAAACTGTACATGCTAGATAAACATACTAATGTACTTGAAGATTGATGCAAATAAATAAACTGGATAATGTCCAGAAGAATGGAACAAGAAAGGTCAGAGCTCTAGAGAACATGACCTATGAGAGAAGCTTTTAGGAATTAGGTCTATTTATCCTAAACACAAGATGCCTATAGAGAGAAGGCATAACAGCATTCAAATATGTGAAAGGTTGCTATGCAGAAGAAAAGAATCAGATGTTCTCCATACCCACTAAAGAACACACAGGCAGCTAAAGGCTTAACCGTGCTAAAAGTATAGGTCACATACTCAGAAACACTTTTAAACCAGAAAGGCAGTTAATCATCCAAAAGGGGTTATGAAGTCTCCATCACTGCAAGTTTACAACACCCAGCTAAAACAAAAGCTGCTGAATGGCCCAGCCCTAGGACGGAGAGCTCACCACGCCAGGTGCCTTTTGGCCTACGATCTTCAACAGAATGCAGCAGTCTAAGAGTAGACTCTGTCAGTCACGAACATAAACTTACAACCTAGTCCCTGCAGGTGGTGAGGGAAAACAGTTCCACTTAAAATTCCTCTCCCAGTCCTCCTCTGCACCAGTTTACACCCCAGAACTAAACCCCTCTTCCTGCACCTGGCAGCTGGGCTGCCTGCAGCAGGTGAGCAGCATCAGACTGAAGCGCTGATAAGCTATGTGAATTCCTCCTCAAGCCACCGAAGAGCAAAGTTCACAGCCCCCTCCATTTAAATGTAATTCTGCCTCAGTAAAGAGAGGAACCACTGACAACACTGAAAAGCTGCACCTGTAAAAGAACTGGCAGTCACCTACAGAAGACACTGTTTTTCTTGTTCTGCTATGTTTTTATTTGGAAAATCATGAACAGACTCAAAGACAATTCTGAACACCTAGGCTTTCCAACAAGCCATTTTTAACAAAAAGATACAAGAGTTTGTGAAGAAAATTTCCTTCCTCTCATAAGTTTCCTAGAGTTTGGGGCTTTATGAAAATCAAGACAAAAAAATACCTTTAACAATCAGATTTTTCTCCTGTAACAGAAAATTCTGGTAGTGCTTTTCTTATTCTACTCTAGTGTTACAAAGAATATCTGGAACCATCAGCAATATATGAAGTGACTGTCTTACAACTGAACTTGTTAATTTTTTTACTTTCTAGTAAGACTTCCCAACCACATTCACTTGATATTCTTCTTCCATCACTATCAATTATAAGACTCAAACTTCTAGTTAAATAACTACTGGATGCTCAAATTTACCATCATCTGATGGTCTACATCTTTAAATTCACAAAGGAAAATTAGCATTTCCAATGAGAAGTGAATTTTTCAAAGCAGAATAAAGACAAGCAGAAAAGTGGCAACCCATGAACAAACAACAGAATCTCAAAAGTCAACTATCACTTAGGGAATCAATTACAAACAAGCACACTTTTACCCTTAAAACCCAGCCAACAAAAGCTGAGGGTCCAAAACGCCTAATAAAACCCACAGTCAAGTGTTCTGTCTTCTATTAAATTGCAAGCCAAAAAAATCACGTCTCTATAGACTAGCGTCTTGTACCAATCAACAGCAATTCAGTTTTGGCACAATTAACTCAAAGTCTATTTATAGTTGTCCAAGACAAAGTTCCTGCTTAGCTTCCTTCTGTAAGCAAAATCCAAAGCCAGGGATTTGAGACGAGACAAAAGCTAATGTCTTCTGCTTAAATAGCCTGTTCCTCAGCCCCAACACTTAATCTGCTAACTCCAACTGGTAGCACACAAAAGCTACAGGATTCACAGAAGCAAATTCAAGATTGATGGATGTGCCCATCCATCCTGGCTAAGCATGAGTGTTGTAAAGACTGCACCAGCTCAGTCAGTTTAAGGTCCCCACGGGTGCTTAAGCACGCCACGACAGCAATCCCACTTTCCTCAAGTGGTTGAAAATAGCACAAAAATCACAAAAACTGGACAGGATGAGGTCTAAGTTTCCTATGAACAACAGAAATAGGTTATGACAATATAAAACATTTCTCTGCACATCCTGAGATGCAGAGCAGCCTTACCACTTCTCTCAGGGTGAGAGAGCTCACTATCTATCTAGTATTGCTGAGACCATTACTCAGTTGTATGAGTAATAATTACTCAGTTTCTGTGAAACATTATGAGCCCGTGCATAATTTGCTTAATTTCAAATTAGGCTTTAGAGTACAACAATGCTAGAAAAGAGCAGAACTGAATGGTTATTCCATAAACACCACAAGGAAGATACAGGTCACATGAGAGCCTGCTCCAGCTTTGCTTCAGATGGGGCCACAATGTCATTTCACTATCACAGAGCTCCTTCCCTGCTAACTTAAGGGCCTCTCGGGGCACAGTTCTACTGCCCCAAGAGGTACAAGGGACAGAATGTCCTTTGACAATTTGTCTCCACTATTTCAAACATCATTCACAACAAAAGATTTTACAAAACTAAATTTAAAATATTTAGATGGAAAAAGCAAGAAAATTACACAACTCAGAGGTTCCTGAAGATAAGCTCAAGAAAATGATATGCAGCCAACATAAACAAATTAAAACTTAAGTTAAGCACACAAAATACACAAGGTAAGTACACAGCTAGGCCTTACCCACAGTCAACCTAGGATGTTAATTCACATTAGGTGGCATTTTCCCTCAAAAAACACATTAAATCACATCCTGTATATTGTTTAGAATTTGCCTGAACAAATGAAAAACCTAGCTTTGGAAACTTAGGATAGCACCACACTAGTGACAACAGTTACCAAATGCTAGCCCTAACAAGCTATTAGGCACCCAAACAATTAACTGCTGATGTCCAACTTGAACATTGTCAGCCTTCACACTCACAGTTTTATTTATGCTGTAGTTATGCATTTCAACAAGCAGCGTTTGTTCACTAGTCCTTACAGTTTTTTGTGTCTTGGTGAAATACACACAGTAAGACAGTGTACGTAAGATTATTAAAATTAGACCATTTTTTAACCATTCCTCAAAGAAAACAATATGTTGATCGTTATAAGAAAGCTCCTCGAATAATGTTTCAAAGAGAAGTCTGTACATAAAAGTAACCCAGCCTACCCAGCCCAGCAAACATGAAGTAGAAAGTGCTTCCAAATGGAATAGCTCTTCAAAAAGGTGCATTTATGCAATTACACTTCATGAATCTCAACTCCTTAGCACACACTCTCTAGAAGGGAACCGGAGTCCAACACAAAATATAACTGAAGCAAAATGTGGCAACTCTAGAGACAAAACAGAAGTACAAGACACAGACCTTCATAATCAACAGCAAAGTTGCTGCTAAACCGGCCTGAGATCAGGATGACAGCAAATTACTTAAATGGAAGCAGGTTTAGCCAAACGCAGAGGTGCCTGATGCTCCAGGCGCCCCCACTCCAAGGCTCCGAGCGCAGCAGGGTGCGAAGGTGCGGAGCCCGCTCGGCCGGCGGGAGCGCGACCCGGCACTCCTTAGGCACTGCTGCCCCCTCTCGGCTGCTCCCGGAACGGCACCACCGCGCCAGGCTCCCGCCCGGCCCCACAGCACAGCGCGCCTCACCTTCCAAACCTTCTCCAGAACAAAAAAAAGCCTATTTCACTCGTTACCTTATCTCAACTGTGTGTGTGCGTGACCACTGTATAAACATTCTTTGAGTAAGAAACCAGAACGGTAATATCCAAACTCGCACACACGGCTGAGCGGGCCTGGGGAGACAGAGAGCTGTATCATTTAAAAAAACAAAAACAAAAAAAAAAAGGCATAAATTAAAAGATGAGCTAAGACAGCAGCAGACACACTCCAGGGGTGGGATGGGATGAGAATCGAGGAGATAAAAAATTGCTACATGTTTCATTACTTGTTCACTCAGTGACAGGACCCGTTTTAACACCTGAGAGCCATGGAACAACTTACCAGGAGGCTTACATGAACATAACCAAAGCCGGCCATGAAGAAGGAAAAAAAATTACAGTCTGATAGCCCTTTTCTCTCTCTCTTTTTTCCCCCCTGCCTTTACTTGCTCCCATCGATGAGGAAAAGCACCAAAACCAATTTGTGTCTATTATCTGTTCTAGTGCATTTCTACTGTCTCCAGCCAGCCCCCATAATCACACAGCAGTCTTGTCTCTCAGTATGCCCTCAGGCCTAACAGAGGGAGAACAGAGATTAACGTTCTGTATTTGGAGACACAGAGCAGTTCGAGTTGTGCTACATTCAAAATTCTTAAAAGCAACAAGCCAGAAAGCAACTCACCCAGGCTTGCCTTGCTCCCCAGAGTAACTTACAGCAATTCACATATGGAGGCATCCACGCTGCAACCGACAAAAAAGCATTCCCAAAATATATTAAAAGCATCTTAATGCAAAGCTGTGACCATGGCAAGTTCAGAGAACTCTGCCCTCATTGGCAGCTAAACTTCATCCTTTCCAGCAAATGAAACTGTAGTCAAACTGAAGCAGGAGCCTACAGTGAACATTAACCCTCCACCACTACTCCCCAGTCATCCAGGGTAATGAGCACATTCTTTTCAGGTGCTCCTACAAAAATATAATCCTGCTCCTACCTCTGAGAGTACATGGTCAAAGAAATCTCTTCAGGTTATAAAAAAACGGTCCATTCTCCCATTAGCTTTTATAAATCTACTATAAATTTTCTTTAAGCATGAAGAACCGTGAGACACATGAAACTGTCTCTGTAGAACATCTACAAAGATCCTCATCATCTGGGTGTTTATGCCAAACTCACTTCATCACTGCTATTTATGCTTCATTTGCTAATTGCTTAACCATCTACTACAGAGACATATTCCACATAGGAGGATGGATGTTACCAGGAGTTGAAATTTACCTTGATGGTTCAATCCTTTTCAAATTCATTCTTCTGGATTACATGAAATTCAGCATTGCCAGAACTAAACTCCATTGCACAACCAACAGAGCATGCAGCCAATGCTCTGTCACTAGGATTAACCCTAAACATGTCGTGCATGCTTAATTTGCCCATGTGAGCTCTCTACAAGTGTCTCTGAAGACAGTGTGCACATAGGATTTATTAGGTTCTTCAGTGTGCTCCTAACTTTCAGTTGCCTGCCCTGTGATTGTGAAATAAAAACAATGAAAGCAAAAAATAAACAAAAACAAACAAAAAGTCACAGATGAATAGACGATTTTAAAGAGGATAAAGAAAGCCAGTACACACTTGTCATATCAAGTGCTAATGGCAGTGATGCCATTATGACGAGAAAACAGACTCCGGCTCTTATCTAGCTCCTCCATAAACAAGGGAAACATTTCCCAGTTTGAGAACTCGGAGTTCTATCCTGTAACGGAGACAACATCCTCAAAGCTGGACTCCCCACTTAACAGAAAGTTGCCCAACAGGAATAAGAAGCTGATCCTGAGGAAGCTGAGGTAGGAAAACCTCACCGCAAAGAGGTCGTATATCCTGCTCTGTGCTCTAAGTCAGAAGTGATAAGTAACAGAAGTCTAGCCACACACGGGTTAGGAAGTTTTACAGGGAACACTGGAACACTAATACACAGCTGCCAAAACCACAATTATACGTTAGTTTACAGAGACTTAGGGAACATGCAGTGCTGCAGATGAGTCACAGCACGATGCTCTACCAACTCTACAATGCAAGAAACCATCCCAACAATATCCAGACTCACTGTCTCACAGGACACTTCTGGATGCACTGGGTATATCTATTCCTTCCAAAGAACTGTGAAATCTTGATCATCTACAGTTGTCCAACTCCATCTGCTACATCCCATGAGCCTCGCCTACTTTCTTCCCCGCTATGTCCCATTTCACCCTCCCTCCTCATCCTCTTAACCATCTCATCATGAAAGTTTCAGGTTTTGTAAGAGGAAAACCTCCACCCCCATATCCCAAGTATTCCCATACTAACTGCGTGTCAGAGCATACTTTTCAAGCCTGAGCACCAAGAACCAGCACACAAAACAAACTTATTTGCAGGAACTCCAATCTTCTAATAGCAGGAATCTGCATCGCTGGAAGCGTAAGGCAATTATCTCAAGACAACAGGTACAGAAATAAGTTACTTTACTACCTCGTTCAGTATCAACATCCAAAATCTTTTACATCCAGTCAGCTTAAATCTGAAAAAGAAACCTGCGGCAGGTATGCCAGTAAGGTTACGAAGCAACACAAAAATCATACCAGGCAGTGACTCTACAAGTTACAGACAATGGGGGAATTCTTCAGCAAGAGTACAAAACACCAGAATTTACATCTCTGTTCACTCTTCTCCATTGCTCAGCTGCTTCAGTTTCATGACTGCAGTGTTGTAGAGAAAACAGAAACACCTCTCATCAACAGAAAAGTAGTGTGGGGTATTTTGCATATTTAAGCACACACCATGCATACCCTGCCCCTCGAGAAAGGACTGTAAATTATCTTTTTTTTCTTAACTGGCACTGCACTCATAACCATTCGAAATTTACAAATCCAAACACAAGGACTAACCTTGACTTCTCTGACAGATAAGGCACTTACTGAGCAGCTAATAAAGATCTTTGAGCTTAATAAAGAATACTAAGAATACCTCACAATGAGGATGGCTCACCCCAAAAATTACTCAGCAGTCACTACCATTTTACACGATACTTATGAAGGAACAGATGAGCATTATCAGCAGGGTGGAGAGCAAAAAATGGAAAGACCAACTGCTGATTCTGAGCAACTAAAAGCATACAATGGAAACCAGCAGAGATGTTAGTCAAAATACTTCATCAACCACTATGCAGGCTGCAGAGTGCTTATTTTAATAATACAGTAACCTATTAAAGTGATCTCTACTTTAAAACAATAAAATAAATCAAAATCTAGTATTAAAATTTTATTGTGTAGTACAAAAGTACTTTTAAAACAACACTTGAAACAAAGGACCAGATTTTGAAGTGATTCACAACCCATGAATCAATACCTGTACAGTCTTAGTAATTTTCTTTATTTTGTACTTGGATGAATAAAACTCATGCTGCAGCATGCTTTACTGTGTCTGTATGGGGACAGCCAAAGTCTACTAAAGCATAGCTTATGCAACACAATGAACATGAGACAATGCCTTTGAACACTGAAGTCCACTTTAGAGTGTAGCACCTCATCTGCTTTTCAACAAGGAGACTCTTTCCTCTTACACCTGTCTTCTTTTCAACATGAGGTCTTAAGGAGATAATTTTTTCTTCCTTGTCTTCTTCCTTCTTTCTTCTATTCAAATGTATTATTTAAGCAGATGGGAAGTCTTAATGATACCTCAGTTATATCCACTGGTAAGCAAAACTGACAAGCGTTTAGAAAATTAACAAGTAGAAGAGGCAAAAAACTCCAGATAATTTCTTTAACAGGATTTCAAAATATTATTTGATATTTGCTTTAGAGAAATACATAAATTCTCTGCACAGGGAGTTACAGAGCTGTAAGACATATAACTTGCACTATAAACACTAAGATTCAATAAGAATTGGCAAATCTCACTGACACAAGTCCCGCCAACTAAACACAATAATGGAGCTCCACATAGCAACTTTCTATCCAACAGTTACAGAAGAAATTTCTGAGACAATGAATAGGATGCCTGAACTAAATTTAGATTAGTCTAAAACTGCACAAGTAAAGCTAAAGGTCTGTAACATAACCCAGTTTCTAAGTGCTACATCAAAGCCAAACCCACTGAATTAGCAGAAACAATTCTTGTTTGTAGAATCCCATGCTAGAGGACTATGTTGTGTGCCAGCATTTATTTCTAAAATCCACAGAAGTGTAGTGCAGATAAACTGTGACTGGTTTAGCCTCACTGAATGTCTAATAAGACTTTTTCCTTCATCTTCATAAAAGAAAAAGTCAGTGTTTATTTTTCTGGTATTTCTAAGTTACTAGCAGTGCCTTTCCTGCCCCCAGCATGTTTTGCAATGGTTGAGGAGGGAATGCTTTGGACCTGAACAGCCCTTAGCCAGAAGCAATCTGTATGAAATAACAAGCATACTGTCTTGATCCATCAAAATTAATTCAAACCTGGGCCAAAACCCGTTAATTCCACAGAACTAGAAACATACAGATGTCAACATATGTGAATACAACTACCCACTTCAGAAGTCAAAGCATTCCATGTCTGACTACACATGTGCAGTTCCATTTTTCAGAAAGAAAGTGCAGCTACATGGCAAACATACTGAACTCCCTTCCCAAACAAAAATCTTGCTCACAATATTAGAAAGCTCCCAGCTCGCCCACTTCCTGTTTTTCACAGCAGGCATTACTTGTCTGTACGTCTGTACCATGAGAGTTTCTTCCTCCAGGGTGTATCTCACAGGGAGCACTCCAGCAGGTCTGCAGGCATGTCTAAACTATACAGCAAGTCATGCTGCCAAGAAACCAAAACCAGTTTTAGAACCAGTAAAGCCACCATAAGCTACACCATTTCAGAATATGAACAAGTGCCCATGGTACAGCCCTACACTGAGAGCAGCTGGTCTACACATTTCTGTGTGGCTCACACTCACAAAGGAGCTTTGTCTTCCCACAGGATGGCATGCAAGATTTGTTCAGAATGCTGCCCACCTTCACACTGTAAAAGCAGATACAAAAATAGGTTCAGCTCTACTGATGGTTTCCCTGTGCCTATTTTTAAGCAGATGCAGTCCCTGACTTTTAATCACCATTGCTGTTATTGCAGTATCTGTATATTGCTGATTCACATTCCGGTTCTCTCCCCAGACAGAGGCAATCTTTGCTGTGAAAAGCACAGCCCTCAGATTTCACCTTTAGATATAGACACTCCTGGAAGCAACAAAGGGTGCTTGTACAGAAAGAACACTTTTGAAACACATGAAAAGCAAGGAGGACAATATATCCATGCTCAGTTTCAGGTAAGTCAACTTGTAAGGCAGGTTGCATTGTTACAACTTCCAGTTAGCAACAGGAGTCTGTCTGATGCTGCTTTTCTTCCTTCTGTGTTTTTTTCCAATCTTGCAATTAGACAGAAGACACTAGAAACAGTGCTTGACTCCTTCATAATGGAACAATAACTTCAAGTAAAGCTCACATCTTATTTTCTAAAACCAGAATTTTATTCCAGCATCTGTTTAGTAAGTGTTGTCTCAAAAGCTTAGGAAGATGTAGGAAATAAATTAAGCACTTTTATTTAAGTAATAGCTGTCCAAGACACTGTGACAACAGACAATCCTTCATCTTAGTGAGCATTTCTATCTTTTCCCCAAGATTGTAACAGTTTTACATAAAACTAACAAATTCTAGCAACACAGGGATTGATTTATAAAATAGCTCATGTGAAAGATTTTCTTATTATTTTTTTGCATACCATAAACAGTATTAAGTTTAATTTCAAGAAATGTTTGACATTTGGATCATGTTAAGCAACAGTTACTATTACTGAGTAGCTGCTTCACTGTAATGGACAAAAAGATTAAATCCCTATTTGACATTCTCTCTGAACTTCCCAGATGACTTAATATAAAAAAAGCCAAACATCAAGAACAAGATTGACGAGAATTACTTCATTTCAAAAAGAAGAAACTACACTGCATAACTTCTGCCTATCACCTAGCATTGAGGCTTTTTTGTTTGTTCCATTTAATGCATGTACATACATTAACATAAACTAAATCAAGACTTAGATTTCATAATGACTAGAAACTAGAGGTCAATTTCATGTACAACTGCCAAATTTCTCTGGGACTCCCAGCAACTACAACTTTTATTAGGTTTTTACTTCTCCGTTTCAGATTCTAGATGCAGACTTATTTCTATTCTAATGTTATATACAGTAATTTTCTAAAAGGATAAGGTATCAAAAATTTAAGGTAGTTCCTTCCTTCACTGCACTTTCCTACATCTCTCCCAGTAAAATTCCAAAATCACAGAACAGCCATCTGAATCTTGACAAGCCAAAACTAGCTTCTGGAATAATATGCATTAGAACAACTAAGATAAAGAGGAATTAAATTTAAGAAAGCCATAGTGAGAACGTATTTGCAACCTTATACAAACAGCTGCCACAAATAAAGTTTTTTGGACCAGCACTCCACTTGTCTGTGGAAAGACAAGTCCTATACTACTAATTTAATAATCACCTGGGTTCCCTAAAATAGTTCAGCACTTGAATAATTCAATGTCTTATTTCTGCATAAGAAAGATGACCAGCAATAAAGGAAAATGAGATGCAACTGTCTAACGATATCATGACATGTTGAAGAAAAGAAACAGCCATTCTGTGAAATCAGTATTGTTTTTAGAAAAATGTCAGGACAGACAACTTCGTAGTCTTTCAGTATACAAGTTTAGGTGCAAGACACACCTGAACTTGCATTAATTAATAAAATATAAGTTTCTACTTTGACTGGTCAAAAGCTACACAGAAGTATTCAGATAATACTTTTCTATTTAAACATGGTATTGTTTTGTAAAATTCCGTATGTAAAAACTTTTCCATTTTTTTGTCAGTATATTTTGCTTTAAGGAGATGAAATAACCAGCACAACCACAAGTTTGGGGGTATTTTTAGGACTGGGGAGGCAAAACAAGATGATGGGGAGACTTTTAAAGTACTTGGAAGGGAAGGAGAAATAGCATTCTCAG
Source organism: Rhabdornis inornatus (assembly GCA_013397075.1). NCBI lineage: Eukaryota > Metazoa > Chordata > Aves > Passeriformes > Rhabdornithidae > Rhabdornis > Rhabdornis inornatus. The sequence continues at coordinate 2,326,078 of VWZS01007332.1, read as the reverse complement.
CTCTTTGGAACCTACAAAGTACAATCCTGTATCATCCCACCTCCATCATACTGATAATCTCTCCTGAAACAAAAGATCATTTACCTGGAGTAGACCACCTCTGCTGCAGTGCAAACACACATATCACCAAGTGAAAACACACTGCCTCTTTTCCTCTTCCCCTTGGGTTCAACCAATTACAGTTAAAAAACAAGAATTAATATATTTTCTGTCTACTCTTATGAAAATTCTTAATTCAGTTTAGGAAGTAAAATGTCCAGAAAAGGCACTGAATTACATCTACCTGACATCTGCCCTATCAAGAAAATCTAACCATTCTGAAAGCACTCATCCTGTAATCATTCTGCTTAATGCCAGGAAAACACTTTACCTCCTCACCTTCAGATCAGAAAGGGATCAGAAGGGGATTTTTAAAAGCATAATTAAGACTGAAAAACATTTGATGACAGCTTGACAGCTCTGAACGTTCACCCCAGAAAATCTGAATTACAGGGCTCTCAGACTGTTACCTGTAATTTTGTATCCGTATGCAGCCAGCTGTCCAGCCATGTATTCACCATCCGAATTATTGTGAGAACATCCCCATGTACGAATCCAGATTTTCTGAACACCAGGAATAACACTGTCAAGTAAAAATGAATGAGAAATACAAGTTAAATGATAAACAAGCTTCCCCTTTAAGCCCACTGAACTGACTGAATGAACTGTAATTCTTCAAACATAACATTAGCAACACAAACAGTAACAACTCCAAAACAGCTGAGGAAAAACAGTAATTACGTGATTTTAGTGTAATGGGTATTAGGTCTTGCTGGGATAGAGTAACAAAAACCCATATAGGCCTGTGTTTTGCATTTGTGACTGTAACAGTGTTAACACATCAGTGTTTCAGCTGTCATTAAACAGGGCTTGCTTGTTTCCCACCGTGCTCCATCCCACCACAAGCAGGCTGCAGATGGATGACGGGTTGTGAGGAACATGAACAGAATAGCTGACCAACAGGATAATTAATTCCGGATGACGCCATGTTCAGCAATAGAAGTTGCGGGTTTGGTCTTTCCAAAATAACCATTGTTCTGAGACTAGTTGGGTACCAGTCTGCTTGTGGGAGGCGGCAAATGGCTGCTTTTGCATCACTTGGGGTTCTCCCTGCTCCTTCCTTCACTTTATCTGTCTTCAACTCAACCCACAAGTTTTCTCACTTTTATTCTTCCAGTTCTGTCCCTTGTGGTAGAGTCAATCCACCACAACTAGCAATAAAAGAGTTTCAGCATGGAGAAAGTGCAGGAGCTGTAGGATAACAACAGATTCAGTACATTGCAGTTATGTTAAAGCAACAACAAAAACCCCAACACAAATACACACAAAAAAAAATCCCAAACTTAAACTCCCCAACGTTCTCAAAATTATTCTATCATGTAACAAGTAACCTTCAAGTGACAGCACTGAAATTAGGCCACCAGCAAAGAAACTGCAACCTTTCAATATTACAGCTTGCATTGACTGTAGTTCCATCCACATAAGCCAGCTCTATAAATTAACTTGATGGCCACCAGCCACACAAACAGCAGAAAAGTCCCCGTCCCAACCTTTCCAGGCTACAGAAGCAGCATGGCAGACATGCAGCGTGGAGCTAGCACATACAAGGCTCCAAAAACCAACAAAAAGTTCTGTAAGAAGCTCTCATTGAAATTCCTGGGATAACTGCCAATGAGCTAAAGATGCCAGTACAAGAACACCACACATCCTGGAACACAATACTGCACCCTGCCTACAGCTCTTTTTTTCCCCTCCCCCTCCATGCTTCTTTTTCAGCAGACACTTCCCCTAGCTAAAAATAGAAATTTGTTGATGGAACATTAATGATCATTAACTGTAAACACAGGGTATTTAGACTTCCTGCTGTCTAAACAACACATGTCCAATGCGCTTTCTTGGGTACAAAACACTAAAACACAGCCTGCTACAGAATATATAGTACCTGAACGCTTTGGGGCATGAAGTACTTGGCGTGAAGTATCTACAGACCACCAGTTCAGCTGTCCATACATTCCTGGCAGACTGGGGCCAATGCACTTTTAGGGGCATGCAGACAAAGATGCGTTGTTATGCTTACAAAATCTCTTTTGATCGCCAGTGAAAACCCAGAATTTTATTTCTTCACAGGAAATTATACTTCCATATGCAATTTATTTTCATCTTTATCATCTAGTGAAATTTTATCCATCAGCTTGAAACTAATGTGTGAAAAAAAAAAAGAAAAAAGCCCAGATGTTAGACCTGCCGTAAAAACTATAATAAATAACTGAGTTGACCTATATTCTAATCAATTCCACTGCAGCAGAAAGTATGATTCTGTTCTTATGGAAATCACAAGCAAGAAAAATGCAAAGATGCATTTCGTGCTTATTTCATACTATTTCCACTGAAATAAAACAGCAAGATTAAAAGAAGTTTCACCATGTTGCCTGCAGGATATACACAAAGTACAGCCTTTGCAAATCCCAGGATGCAGAAAACAGGTTAAAAGACTGAAGTAAGGATGATGTACCTTCATGAAAGGAGACTGGGCGAGGGAATAAACAGTTCAGCATACTGAGCATACACAAGTCCCTGGGCCTTGACAGGACCCACAAGAGAGAGACAGGGACGTATTGGAGACAGTCCAACAAAGGGCCATAAAGATCATGAAGGGACTGGAACATGCCTTATAACAGAAATGGCTCAGAGTGCTGGGACTGTTCTGCCTGAAGAAGAGAAGCCTCAGGATGATCTCATCACAGTATATAAATACCTAAAAGGAGAGTGCAAAGAAGGCAGAGACAGGATTTTCAGTGGTGCCCAGTGACAGGACCACATGCAACAGGCACAAACTGAAACATGAGAGGTTCCCTCTGAGCATCAGGAAACACCTTTTTCACTCTAAGAATGACCAAGGACTGGCACAGGTTACTTGGAGAGACTACAGAATCTCCATCTCCTGGAAATACTCAAAAACTATGTAGTCAGTCCTGCCAACTGGTTCTTGGTGGCAGTGCTCAAGCAGTGGGTTTGGGAAAGATGACCTTCCAACCCCAAGCCTTTTGCAACTACCAGGATTTTGTTCCTATTTCTCATTTCAGATGTCAAAAGGCTACTCCAGTACTGCATTTTGAAGAGCTCAGATTGTATTTAGGTAATTAAGATTAAACAGACAATTTTTCAGAAACCTTTTGCAACTAAAAGCATAACAGAAACCATTTTTCCAGTCTGATTATTCTATTCATCAACATCTCAGTGATAACTGATTTCTACAGAAAATCTGTTGAGGAAAAGAATATTGCTTAGGATTCATTATGTATTCTCTCTACATTCTATAAGGACTGTTTTACTCATTTTTATCTTGTACACAGATTTTACATTAAGATGTAACACAAACTTACACCTTATTTTTAAAAGCTGACAAGCACATATGAGATAGAAGAAAAGCACCAACACAAGGTCGTAGCAAGACTTTACCTGTCACTTGGGGGCTCATCATCTGTCTGAACATTTTTTTGGGAGTTGCGTTTTCGCACTTTGGGAAAAACATTCTTCCTCACAAACTGCCGATCGTGTGGCTTCAAATCTTCTGCTGACACAATGTCTTCAATATCCTCGAGCACTGACTCACAGGCAGCAGGCATCTTCAAGAAGTGTTGGAGAAGACTGGCATTAGGAAAGCATTTGAATATAAAACCAAGGCCTCCTATCTACTGCACATTTCTCATTAAGAAAAGTCAGATATATCTCTAAGCATATGTGCAATATATCACACATACGAAGGATACTGAGCACATGAAAAACAATCTACTATCAGAGACACTTCCTGAGTGCCCTCTTCCCCCAATACCTCAAAAGCAGGCAGGGAGAAAGTCATAAACCATACAGATTCTTATGGGCTTATTTATAAATCATCTGTACCTTGTCATCTCCTAATTCAAAACCCCTTCATTGCCTCTGACATGACACATCCAAGATACAGGTATTTTTAATCATGTCAGCATCATAATAAAATAGTGAGCTCATGTTATATGATGGATGTACTTCCACTCACATCACAGAAGAAGAATGAAAGACACAAAATCCAAGTGACTGCATCAGAGGCCATTCTGGCTCTCTTGTTTGTGCGTGGACACTATCCAAATATGTTTTCACAATCCTTTTGAAAACAAACAGAACTATTCCTAATTCCTGATACCACAGGCCTTTCATCTGAATTAGTTAATTCACTGGGACAGTAAAACAAAAATTTCTGTTTTCAGGCACAGAACGTTAAACAACTATACCTAACTAATAAAAAATAAATATACTACAATCTTGCTAGAATAATATACTAAAAGATTGCTAATATCTAACTATATTTTCCACAAGAAATGAAATATATACGCATATATATCTGACAGCAGATATAAAAATTCAGATTAGTTTTCAGGAATCAAAAAAAGGCCATTTGCTGGAAAAGTCTGTAAAAAGAGTTACTGCATTAATTACACACCACACTGTGCTGAAACTACTAATTAGAAGAAAGTCTGAAGTACCATTGGAAACTCAGGTGTTTTACATAAACCAAGAGTTTACTAAGGAAATCATACAAGGGTATTTCACAGTTTACAGGGAAAATACAACACTTTCCTAACTGACAATGAAAAACAAAAAAAACAAGGCTTTAATTTCTTTAAAATTAGACTTCAGGACCAAAGATTTGCTACGGGCTTAAAAACACTTCCAGATGTTGCAAATGAATTACTGAAGAACGTAAGAAGTTAAACACCCATGCATTTTCCCAGCATGTGTCCTTCAGTCAACTTTGCAGAATATACTTCAAAACTTCATGTAAGCTGAACCATCACACATCTGCATTTAACTTAAAAAGGAACAGAATGATGTCACAAAGAGGATGCACCTGCCCTAGCTCCTTAGACAATCAGCATTCTTCTAAATAAAAACCCCAGGATCTATACAGCAAATTATGCAGCAAAAGGTGAACATAAATAAACATTTGTGAAAAGTCTAGCAATAAAGAATATGAGGTAAAGGTGACATCTCTTACACTAATTTATACAACTGAGAATATGTACAAATATGTAAAGTTATCAAATCGATATCTGAAACAGAATAAAAAATTTTGACTTGTTTTTTTCTCTCTTACAGAAAAATATCTAATGGGGCAGCTGGAAAAATAAATAAACTTAGCTCATTTCAGTGACCCATGGAAGAAAGAATACAGCCAAACTAAAACTCCTACCTTTTTAAGTAAGATCTAAATCTTCTTGGACAGTAAACCTGGGGGGTGGGGGGAAAGGAGGAAGAAAAGGAAAAAAGACATGGCATGAACAAGCAGAACTAGCAGACAGATAACCATGAATTCATGTTCTTATCCAACAAGCGCTCATCCTCTCTTTGCAGAAATACATTCCTTGCTCAGTTTGACCTCATGTGGACCAGGTACACACTGCTTGCTGGCTGGCTGGCTAGGTGGAAGAGTTCCCACGTTTTCCCTGTCTCCTGTGCAGGGGTACTGTTCTTTTTATCCTTCTTCTATATTTTTTTTTTGTCCAAGTCAGATGTATTTAAGCTATCTCAGACTTCCTCCAGATTCTGTCTTGAATCAGTTTAAAATTTTGAATGAAAGAAGGGAGAAAGATTAACAGTAAATTTTAGTTCAAGCCATTCACATTTTTTTTTAATTAAAACACTGTGAAGTTATTTTAAAACAGATTACTTGATATCTGCACTAGTTCCATATGCATGCATGAGATCTCCTTCACAAGAAAAAAAAAATAAAGACAGATTCCTGCAGCTATTTTGGTAGATTGACTGAAATAAGAAGCAATAACAAAATCAGAAGTTAATGTATTCTTCTCATACAGCCAAGCTGCACCTACAGAACTCTAAATTTTTCTTTTAAAAAATGTTAGTAAGCAAATAAAAAACTAGAGTTGTTTTAACATCTTGTCACAAACAAAACTTCCCTTGTGCCAGTCTGGTTTGGTCACCCCTCCTCAGTCTCCTCGCACATACCAATGGAGGACTTCCATCCCGGTGGAAGAGGATCGCTCTTTTCAGCTATTTACCAACAGGTGTCTCCGGCACAGCCCCGGGATTTTAACCTCGGCCTCACACAAAGCAGAAGAAAACTGCAGCGTTAACAGACAGTGAAACCGAGTTTAAAGTACATGTATATGTGTCTATATATGTGTACGTATCACAGAACGATGGAACTGATGGCGTTGGGAAGGGACCTCCAGAGATCATCCAGCCCTGCCAAGCAGGAGTAGGTTACAAGGGAATGTGTCCACGCGGGTTTTGAATGTCTCCAGAGAGGGAGACGCCACTCAACCTCTCTGGGTAGAGTGCTCAGTGCTCTGCCATCCTCAATGTAAAGCTCTTCTTCCTGTTAAAGCGAAACTTCCTGCGTTTTCANCGGGCGAGAAGCAGCCGGGCCGCCGCCAGGACCACGCACATCCCGGAGCCCGGCTGGGCTCGGCCCCCCTACCCGGCTTCCAGCCCGCTGGGGGTGCCCCATCCCCGAGCTGCTTCCCGGCCGCCAACCCCTCTGGAGATTCCCGCCAGGACGTTCATCTCCTCCTCCCGACGTTAACGCGGAGCCCTGAGAAGGCCTCACACGGGACGGGAACATCGCGCGGGCAGGAGAAGGGGAACTCGGCCAGACCGCCACAGCCAGGCAGGGGAGGGAAGGACGGGACGGGAAAGTAGGGGAGCGGAGGGAAGGGAAGGGGACCGAGGCCCACTCCGACACTCACCCGCGCTCACCCGGGCTCCGCCATCGCGCCCCGCCCCGAGGCCCCGCGCGCGCAGCGGCGCCAGGACGGCGGCCGGCAGAGGCCACAACAGCGCGGAGGGCGCGGCGGCGCCGCTTCGCCTCTGAGCGTGCGGTCTCACGGAGCCTTGGAGACTGCCTTCGTTTTAATCGGAAAATCGCCGTCCCTGCAATACCTATCCAGTTAAAGCGCTTGCGATGCTGATGTATCTGATCCAAATGGGTGATGAGCTACTCAATCCTCTTCTGGCCACAACGCGCTTTCTTTATTATTATTTTTGATCGTTAATTTCCTAAAAATACAGTGCTAGTAGCAACTTGGATGAACAGTGTAAACGATATTGGTCAAAATATTTAGTATCAGACGGCTGAAGTTCCTGGCACTGTTTTCCTCCAAACTTTCCTGATTGATATTTAGTAAAACACCAGTGTGGTTATTGGATGGCTGAAGCTAAAGCTCTGAGCAGATTAAGTGTGCAGTGTCCTTGGTGATCAAAGTGCTGTAGAGAGTGAGCATATTATTATTGCTTTGGCTTTAATATACACAGTTAACCTAAAACGATTATTTATATTGAATCTTTAATATATTTTATTTTGAAGTAGTCAGCTCTGGAACGTAAAAGTCACCATTTCCTGTAGTTGCATTTCGAACATTAGGTTTCTTTCTTTAGGAGAAGCATTTGGAATCAGTTTATTCTTTAAAAAGCAGATTATAGTCTCCCTGGAACTGGAGGGAAAGTGAATGAAAACTCTGGGTATATTCCATAATAAGTTTGTTGGTCCACTCACAGATAAAATGTGACAACTTCTAATTATGAATATCATCTCCCTCTCCTTTTTCTTACAAACTCTTGCTTATTTTATATAATGCTTATCTGACAATGCTCACANCTCCTCGTCCTGTCACTGGGCACCTGAAGAGTCTGGCACCCGCCTCTGCGATATTTATACGCATTAATGAGACACCCTCTCAGTATTCTGTTCTCCANCCGCGCTCACCCGGGCTCCGCCATCGCGCCCCGCCCCGAGGCCCCGCGCGCGCAGCGGCGCCAGGACGGCGGCCGGCAGAGGCCACAACAGCGCGGAGGGCGCGGCGGCGCCGCTTCGCCTCTGAGCGTGCGGTCTCACGGAGCCTTGGAGACTGCCTTCGTTTTAATCGGAAAATCGCCGTCCCTGCAATACCTATCCAGTTAAAGCGCTTGCGATGCTGATGTATCTGATCCAAATGGGTGATGAGCTACTCAATCCTCTTCTGGCCACAACGCGCTTTCTTTATTATTATTTTTGATCGTTAATTTCCTAAAAATACAGTGCTAGTAGCAACTTGGATGAACAGTGTAAACGATATTGGTCAAAATATTTAGTATCAGACGGCTGAAGTTCCTGGCACTGTTTTCCTCCAAACTTTCCTGATTGATATTTAGTAAAACACCAGTGTGGTTATTGGATGGCTGAAGCTAAAGCTCTGAGCAGATTAAGTGTGCAGTGTCCTTGGTGATCAAAGTGCTGTAGAGAGTGAGCATATTATTATTGCTTTGGCTTTAATATACACAGTTAACCTAAAACGATTATTTATATTGAATCTTTAATATATTTTATTTTGAAGTAGTCAGCTCTGGAACGTAAAAGTCACCATTTCCTGTAGTTGCATTTCGAACATTAGGTTTCTTTCTTTAGGAGAAGCATTTGGAATCAGTTTATTCTTTAAAAAGCAGATTATAGTCTCCCTGGAACTGGAGGGAAAGTGAATGAAAACTCTGGGTATATTCCATAATAAGTTTGTTGGTCCACTCACAGATAAAATGTGACAACTTCTAATTATGAATATCATCTCCCTCTCCTTTTTCTTACAAACTCTTGCTTATTTTATATAATGCTTATCTGACAATGCTCACAGGAAGAAAAAAAACAGGAAAAAAAGAAAACATGAACAAAGGAACAGGAGAGATTTAAAGAAGAGAACTGGGACAGAAATAAGTAAGTACTTCACTTAAATCAGTCTTTAAGAACAAATCATTCTGAGCAGGACTGAGCACTATTAATATCACCCTGGTCTCATGATAGAGTCATTGTTACAGTTGAAGATATATTTGCCTTCTTGTTTGGACTTTGTTTAAGCACACAAGTACTTTCCAGTGATGCTCTCGGTGAGACACTGTGTGATGTGTAATTCGTTACCTTTGTGGCATATTTAGCCCAGGAGAGAATGGAGGAAAATATTTCAAAATGGGTGACCATGTTGATATATTTCAGACTTCCTCCTATGGAGTAAGAAATCCTTACTAGGTCAGTAGTAATAGTCCCCAATCAGCATTTTAACTTCTGCCTGATAAAGGTTAGCGATTCTTTTCCTTTTTTCTTCTCAGTTTCCCATGTTCAGAGTGTTTCACATGCATTCCTTGAATTCATATTCTCTGCTCTGGGAGCACTGCACTGCAGTCCCTCACAGCTGTCCCCACCAGCCAAGTGTTTCTGCTTTGGTAAAACCCAACTGGGCACACACCAGTGCTAGCTTACAGCTGGCTAAAAGAGCAAAGCACAGCCTGCAAGACTCAACCAAAAATCTCCAAATGGCCAACACTGACAAGCACTACTCATTAAGGGGAGGCAGTGATCTCCAGGAGCAGCTCCCAGGCAGGAATAACCCATGAGTCCCATACCTAGTGACATAAATAGGCCACACTGATCAGTTCCAGCATGATCCGGCAGAGCCTTTACTTTGTCCCGCTGCCAAGAATTCAGAGTATCAGCAGCCCTTGTGCCAGCACAGCCCCGTTGTAGCTAGGATGTGGCCACAAATTGGAAGGCTCTCTCAGTGCTTTGGAAGCTGACAAACCTAAATTGCTTTGTAGCATGCTCATGGTAACATATGAACCTGCTGGCAGACGGCAGGGAGAGAAAGGGAGCAGATAATTCCCTACCACCTCCTGATCATGGGAAGAAAGTTTATCCATATCTACCTGGGAAAACTGCTTTTTATGTGACAGTGGCTGGGAGTGCACCTTCCAGTGCTGCCCTTCTCTGGGCTGGCAGCATACATGCTTCATGTTCCTTGAGTGTCCAAAGAATAGCTTTAGATTACATCCTTTCCAAGTTGCCTGCAGACTTTATTTCCTACTCTTCAAGGCTGGTAAAGACACCAGCCTCGGGCTGGGTTACCAACTGAAGTCATAGGTTTTGCGGGAGCAGGTAGTTGGAAAAATACAAAGACTGCTGGGAAAATAAAATCCAAATCTCACTTCCAAGTCCTGGTTAGTAGAAGATACATCCTTAGTGAGTTTAGAGCATCTCAACGAACACACCTAGAGGGAAGGAAAACAGCCAGGGAGGTGAGGGCTCAATTTTTATGTGGCAACCTTATTCTCTGGTAACTAACATCAGTTCTGGGTGGAAATAGGCGGCAAGGTATTCAGAAAAAAGTGAGGAGTCCTAAAAGAGATATGAGAAATTAGATCTTTTTTTTCCCCCTATTCTTGAAATTTAGGAGAATCTGGCTGGTCACTTGTGAGCAACATTCAGCACCACTCAGAACTGGTAACAATCCATTTTTTCCTGTTATATGTGACGCTTTCTTCCCGTCAAGTTTTAGACAGAAAATAGTGGGTAAAGAAACTGCCAGACTTAAAGGCCAAGCATTCTTCTGATCATTTCTTAGCTGTAGAGTAATATCCAGGCAGATCTTACTTCAGCAAGAAAAGCAGAATGGGGAAATGAATTCTACTTGTTTATGCTTTGGTTAGTATCACTCCACCGACTTTGCTATACAGGCTTATGGTTCACTTAGTGTTGGGAATTGTTGGCAGCAGGAGCACTAAGGGCGTCGTTCATTAACTGTGTTTCAAACAGGGCAAAAAAAAGACACATACTAAATTTGGTGCTTTGAAACATATAGCTGTTTCATGCTACAGAAAGTACCTCACATATCTTTCATTCTTCCTACAACAAAAATGTTCATGTCTGCATCAAGAGCAAGGTGCAATTTATTCTTTCAGATATAAGTCAAAAGGAATATAGTGACTGTTTCTTGTCACTTGTAGGTGGATGTTCTTACTGTACTTACAGTTCTTACTGTAGGTTTAAGAGCATGAACCTCCTTTTTTTTTTTAAACTTCTTTCCTGTGTGTAAAGCAACAAATAGCTGCCTATCATTCAGGCCATGTTGACAGATTTTTCCAAAACCTTTTCCATCTGCTGGCAGCCAAGGAATGTAGCACATACAGGCCCCAATAAAAACCTCCCTGGAACTAATACTTGTACAGTGAATAATGTCGAGGTATACCATGCTAGCCCAGAAGAGCAGGAGTAAGTATTTTAACTGGCTGATATTTTTATCTTGCACCTCAGCACATCCCAAGTTTGTAAAGCAGAAGGAAGGAGGGGGGAAATGACATGAAAACTAGCTATCAGTACTGCTACTGATTCTAAGGGGAAATTAAAAAGTGCTTATGGCAACTGGAGAACAGAAATACTGAGAACAGGCCAGGGAGGTACAGCAGATATTTATTACCCCATCTGCTTCGAAGGGAGGCCAGAGAACACAGCCATCTATCCCTCCTTTATTATTTATTAAGAATATAGAGAGGACCTTTGTGATCTTCCTTTCAGTACTGCTGTGTGCAATGTTTGAATATGTACAGGGGCACAGAGAAAGTAATAGCCTTCTCCTAGTGTGTAGGAAGTTGACAAGACACAAATGACTTGCTCAGAGGTACAACATTTGAGGAATCAACCATATTACTGTGATTTTATTATCTTTTTATTTCTTTTTTTGCAGTTGATGGATGACCATGCATCTAAAAAGGTGCAGCACCAATACCAGAAAAGAAGTACAAGTTCGTAAATATAGGTCTGGCACAAGGGACTGTTGGAAGTGACTCAAGAAAACACAACTTCTTTTCAAAGCTACTAGAAGGAAGCTTCTGGAGAATTATCAGTAGGCAGGTTAAGCAGATCCTCAAAAACTGCTTTCATGTGATTTAATCCTACAGTAATACCACTTCTATGAAGTTTTCAAGGTATATGTTCCTAGTTCATGAGAGAAGAGGGAATAAATAAAAATAAACTTGTATTATCCCAACTTGTATTACCTGGATCACCTGCTGTGTGTCTCAACACGTGTCTTTTATTCTTGTTTCACTCTGGCTTAAAAAACCCATTGAACTTATTGTTGGCATCACAAAAAATGGGATTGAAACTATCTGGTGTCAAATGACTGTTTGCACTAATAACAAAAACAGTAACAGGTTTTAAGAAACAGTATGACAGGCACCAAGAGTAAGAAAAATTTAAATAGCTGTATACAAATCTAAAGTCTTTAAAAAATTTCATTTTTATTGATTCATTACCATACAAAATTTATTCAAATTACATCCATTTGAAGTGGTAAGATCACAGCTAGAGAACATGTCACCCTTTAATAAATCTATTTACAAAACTCACCATAAAAGCTTTTTTGTTGGTTTTTTCCTTTTTTTTTTACAGTATTTTACAGAGGTTTGTTTTGTTTTGTTTTAAACTAGCATACAATGCAAAGCTAAATTAGATTAGTATTTTGCCCACACACACTGGGACAAGTGTTTAATTTGTACAAAAAAAAAGATGGTCTGTGTTAGTCTTCATTTTCTCTTCCCTCGCAAAAGTGCCCCTTTGTCTTACAAATCTTCATGCTCACACAACTTTTACTTTCCTCATCCACAAGACAAAAACTTTAAATACTACAATTTTATTTACAGATCCACATCTAAAAAAACTCTTAAAAAATTACAAACCAGCTAGAAAATATTCTGGCAGTGTTTACAAATTAATTCTATTGTACAAAACTGCTAGATAACTAAAGTGTGAGTTGAGAACATATATCAAATTAAATACAACTGCTGAATGATCTATGCAAACATTTGTACATATAAACACACACTTAACACTGTTTAACAGTTCTTTATGTGTTGCCCTTTATACATTTGTTATATTCCAAAACCCACACAGTCATACAGTTTCCTTATTAGTACTGTGACTTCTTGCCTTTTCGTGTGTGAGCTTTCATAGCAGCAACTCAATGGTACCAGAAAACCTGCATACATAATATTCTACTATAGTACAAATAGTACTAATTTTCTCAGTTATGTCAGATAAGCACAACAGTAATGCAAACAAAAAGATTATATGGGCATCATCTAATCAACATTACATTAATTTAGCCCAGAACATGGCAAAATATTTTACACTCAAGAAAAAAAAAATTATTTAAGACTTCTTAGAATTCCTCTGACGTTCAAAAAATAAATATTGGTACTATACTATACTAGCAAAGATCTTCAAAAAATAAATGCAATTCAGTTGATGTGGTACTTACAGTTATGTACTTCAGAAAAAAATTAGTTCCATTTTGCTGGCGAAGAGAATTATAAAAAGCTGTAAGCAGAGGAAGCTAACCCACTGAGATAAATATGATATATTGAACAAACAAAGCTTGGCATAAGTGTTTTCCATAGAGGGAAAAACCCACAGTGCATCTCTAGTAGGCACTTAACATGAAGCCCCACTTAGTACCACAAAAATTCTTGTACCAGTTCTAATGCACACTGGGGGCAGTAAAATTGAACTGTGCATCTTCGTTCTAGTTTAAAAAAAAAAAACAACCAACAAAAACTACTTTCTCACACACACACACACAAGCATTTTTAAAAATCTGCGATTACTATGAGAAGTGGCAGAACTTTATACTTTTCAATATCTGCAATATACACTACATTTACAGTGTATTTTCTTTTCATTAAAAGCTTTTAAGGACGTAAGTATTTGACCTCATAATGAGACATATACACAGCTCAAAATGAGCATTATGACAGCAATTTAAACATTCCCACAAGTAGCTGAAGAATCCCATTCCACTCTTTTGCATTACTTCATATTTACGTTCACTGCATGTACAATCCATGTTGTGACACTCAAAAGACATGCATTCTCTGCAGAAGGCACGACCTGAAATACTATTACAAAATTGTTATTTAGGACTAAACCAGTTCATGGAGCCCTTCTCCGTAAGCCCACTTGTCACGGTAAGCAGAGACTGGGGAAGTGTGGAGACAAAACATCTACGGTCACCTGCTTGCACCTGCTGACTCGCAAGGCACTGGAGCTTGGGGTCAAGGAGAAGGCTCTGCTGTAAAAGCCTTCCATTGTTTCTTATAGTATTATAGGGAGTATTCAATTGAAATATCAGCACTGTTCAGGAGCCTAGTTTATTTAATAATGCTATTTTATGGTAAGTAGAGGACAACTCTGAATGACGGTAGGTTTTTTGATGCCATTAAAAACATAGTTTAGATATGGACAGCACTTAAGACAATCAGCTGTATATAAATTCATCCATAAGTGAAGGAAGTTTCTCTAAATCGTAAGCATCAAAGAGGTCACTGATGCCTTCTTCATCCCCAAGGCTGAGCAAATAATCTTCCTGAAGCAGAGGAGGCAGCAAATTCACAAATGGTCCTTCAAAGTTTGAGGGAATTTGGTCCTCGGTCTGCTGTAGAAGGTTGGTTGGAGAAGCCAATGGAGAGATTGTTGCCATATTTACTGAGCAGTCACCTTGTCCTGAGTTAGCAGAAGCCACTTCTGTGATAGGAAGGAGAGAAAAAAATAAAAGATGCCACATTTAATCTCAGTAGAAATATCATACACAGATCAAACAAAGTAACAACTGCATAACGGGCCTTTCATAAAGTACCATTTCAACAATTAAAAAATGGCCTCCATATAATTTCTAGCTTGTTTTCAATAGGTTACAAAGGGCTTCTCAAAAATGATCATATTGTTATCATCTCTGACTTTTCTATTAAAAAGCTATCTTACAAGATTTAAACAACTACAGAGGCAAATAAATCAAACATAGTGAGATGCCCATTTTTCAGTGGAGCTCACAGTCAAAACAGAGAATTCCCTAGGTACCAGATGTCATCAGTGAAGCAATGTAGCTTCACATATACCCTTACACAGAGATTTCTGCCTGTTGTGTTGAGATGGATCTTTACTGCTACTGTCCTATTTGAAAACTTAAAAGGAACAGAATAGTTTCTCTCTTCAGTATTACATACACTTTGGTTACATACAATATGCAAATAGGAAACTTACTTTAAACAAATGACACAAAAGAAAACTTATTTCCAACTACATGAACCAGAAATACATAGTGAAAAACTGATACCTTAGCTTTTCATTTCTTAGAAAAATAAAGCCAAAGAAAAAGAGCTGGAAATCCAAAGTCCAAACTGAAACCTTGAATGTGAGCATGAAGAAAGGTCATTAGTATTGCAAAGAAATAATTTTACCTTTGGAAATGGTTTTGGAAATATTTCCATTGTGGTCCTGACTGTAAGTTTTCATTGGACTGAGGGCATCGTTTTCTTCTGGGCACAGATAAACTTCAATAGGTCCTTGAGTACTAGATAAATGTATCAATGCACTCTGCTAACAAAACAAACATCAAAATGGCATTACACCAATGAACACAACAGAATACTGATGATACTGAGTAAATTCTTACTATGTTTTGAGTGTTTGAGTACAGTTTTACCAATCAAAAGAACCTGAAAAGAACACCAAGCCTTTTTTTTTTCAATATGTGAAAGGTTGGCTGATGTATCTCACAGACCAGAACATAAAAACTTTTCACACTATAGTGCACAAATCTCAAAAATCACACCGTTTTGCATGTCATATCATAAGGAGGGAGGTATGAAGGATTAAACTCCAAACATTTTCTTATAACCACAATAGCCTGGAGCATTCTGATGGAATGGAACTGTGGGATGCAAGTCACAGGTTTTATTATTATTCATAACAATAATATTGGATGCATTTGTGTAAATGTTTCTGCTTTAAAAAGACACCAAAACATCTTTCCCACTCTCACAAAAGCCTTCAGCACTTACCCAACTGAACTCAAATATCTAAATGTAAGTTCACCTATTTATCAGGCAACATTTCCAAATAACAAAAAAAACTCAAATCAGATGCCATTTTCTTCACCCAAACTACTTATACAAGTCCTTCTGCCCCCTCAAGGCAGTGATTTTGATGGCGCTTCTGAATAGGAACTGCTGATTTGTTGTAAGAAGTTACCTCTTTCTTAACTGTCACACACTGGTGCAATACACCAACAGGACCCAGGCACAGAAAACCTGCAAAGCTTCTCTTTGCATTATGATGGAAAATCAGAAATGACTCTGGTTATAAATAAACCTGCTGCTGCTGTATTGCATCAATAGTTTTCTAAAAAGCATAAATAAAGGCATTAGGTACCTCTTTGCAGACTTGTTTAAAATACTTCCTTTTATGCCCTTTGACAAAATGTTCCTCTTATTATTTGGGTTCTGACAGTTATGTAACATAATAGGCAGCATTTACAAATACAGAGAACAGCAACTGAATGGGGGTTTGCCAGGGAAGAGACAACAGTTAAGAGTACTTAGGGCAATGCTACAGATAATTAGAAAAAAATGAGATGGGAAGAACAGGAGTTGAAGAAGGAAGGTAGTATTGAGTGACTGAGGTATGCAAAAAAAAGAACACTGAAATGTAATTGCATGTGACAGAAAGAAATAGGGCCTTACTGCCTGAAGCTGAAAATTAAATAAAGTGGGTATAGTGGATAAGGGAGGTCTAAGCACTAATTTTAATGATTGTGTGCATCTCTCTCTGCCTGCCTGACTTTGCTGAATTTAAAATCAAAGCATAACGCCCAGGGGAAAAAAACAGTAAAGCAAACAACAATAACAGTATATATCTATGAATACTGATAAAAGACACCCTTTTCTCATTGCAGCAAAATGACTTATTCTTCCTGCAAAAACCTGCAACAAGGTTCAAAGGGGAAAGTGAGGACAAAGGCAAAGAAAAGAAAAAAAGAAGGAGGGAAACCGTAATGGGTATAAGCAAGTGAAGAATAATCTTAGTGGGGAAAAAAGTGACAAGGAATCCAGAGTCTGTTCCTGCCCAGAGGGCAGCAGGTATGGCTGAGCTCACTGGCACTCACTGAATGTAGGGATGAAGGATTAATGCTCAGGTATGAACAAAACATTAGCAGTGTTTGTGGGGTTAGGCCCTTCTCTAGTTGCTCCTGGAGTGAATAAGTTATGTACATTTTTTGAATCTCTAAACCAGTGGTTCCTGCCAATTATTCCCATTTGCCCAACATACTCGGGTCTCTCCTCACAAGTGAGAATTAAAGTAAGTGCCAATGAAGCAAAGATGATGATGAAAGAAGGAAGGGCAAGAATGTGCTCTAGGAGTACTAGGAGTAAAACATGAATTTCTACAATAACTGTAATACTTCAGAAAAGAAATTCCTACATGAAGACTGTTTCAATAAATTAGGATATCAGTTATATGAGTCATCAAGATGCTTAAGACGTTGAGTTATCCATTAACTTTTTAACTAAAATAACAAAGCTGAATTTCTTGTGCGAGATTCTACGTTGTTACAAACCAAGGAAATTTCAATTGTCCAGAGTTTTTCTTTACATAAAGCATGGCAAAAGAAAGTGTCTGTAAATAGTGCGGATTACTCTGAAAAAATCTGAAAGTGAGTGAAAAGGAACAAATAATGATTGTTCTGTGTAAATTGGTTTTTAAAGTTTCCCCTCCCTTTTCTACAGAAACATCTCTAAAATTTGTAAGAATATAAGACTGTATACCTGGGTACATATCACAGTAAGACTCAAGAGATGCTGCATCTGTAGAAAAATTATCTATAACCTGGCAGAAAATGCCAGGTTCTCCTTACCTCCACTGGGTCAGGCACTTCAAGTCTTGTTTCTGGAGGAGCTTTCACAACTATAACAGTTTGGTCTTTAAGGCCACTAATTTTTCGAATATCTTGATACGTCACATAAGCTAATGTAATCACTGTTAAGGAATTTTCCATCCCAGGTTACAATACACTCAGACTATTACAAGAGGCAGAAGTCTTTGAATTATTTTTCCATTTTCTCATGCAACATAGCTCTTAGCCCAAGGTCTTCTGTTCTCTACACTGTGATTCCCACAAAGACCTGTGAGAACTTTCCTTTGATGTAACAGCTGGGGCCACTACTCAGTGAACAAAAGGGATTCTCTGTGCTGAGTGCTTCTCTCCTCCTCTATATGCGGGAAACTACATAAGCTACGGTTCAACAACCTGAAATTACTCACAGACTCCATGAAGCAAAAATGTTTATGCACTTGCTATCAAAATGCAGAGAGATGAAAAATCACTGAAAAAGTGTATAGGAATTTATAGATGCATGCTATAGAAGGGCATACACAGTATCAATGAATTGTTTGAGCTGGAAAGGACGTTAAAAGATCATTTAGTCCCAACTCCTCTACCATGGGCAGGGACAGCTTTCACTAGACCAGGTTGCCCAGACCCCCATCCAACCTGGCCTGGAACAATTCTAGGGATGGGGCATTCACAGCTTCTCTGGGCAACTTGTCCCAGTACCCCACCACCTTTACCATAAAGAATTTATGTCTAGTATTTCATCTAAACCTACCTTCTTTCAGTTTAAAGCCATGTCCCCTTGTTCTGCCAGTACATGTCCTTACATAAACTCCATATCAAGCTCTCCCACAGGCCCCCTTTAAGTACTAGAAGGTGCTATAGGGTCTCCCTGGAGTCTTCTCTTCTCCAGGATGACAAAAATACTAATTTCAGTTTAAATTTGAGGGTCTTTGCAAACATAAATATATAATACATAGAACATATATATATAAATATAGAAACAGTCATGCAATATTCATATATTTATATATTAGTTTATATTATAGAAATTATTTTTAAAGCCTCTCTAAGCAGCTACTTTAAACCTCTAGAGTGCAGAATGTCAATTTCTGCATAAGCACAGAATAAATATGAATATTTTGCTGTTCAACATGTATTTGTCAAAATGCCAGTGTTTTGGGGGTTATGGTGAAGCTTCACGTACTGATTCATGTAACTGAAGTGCAAAGTGCTTTTGGCTGTGAAAAGAACTGTGAAATTGCCATGATCACATGCATAGAGTTCCAGCTCTTTAGTTTTGTCATCCGTGAGGGTACCTGGCATAACGTTTACGCCAAGAGAAATAAAAAGCCCAATTTATTACACTTTTTGGTAGTGTGAATATGTGCTGTTACTGAGCAGTACAGCAAGACAGACTGCCCAAGCTCCAATACATCTTGTGCTTATCTTGGATCAAACAGGTCAAGAGGCAAAGTGACAGGTCTTTCACCCAAATGGCTTTTATCAAGGCTTTTACCATTCGTTAAGTAAGGTTTGCAAAGGCAGAGTTCATCCCCACAGAATTCAGTGCTACAAAAACCGAGAATTGTCATGTTCAGTTTTGTCTTGCTTATGTCTCTTCAAAGATTACGCTCTTAGCTGAAGGCAGTGCTGATCCTACTCCCCAAGCCACTTGGTGATCTTTGGTTACATCAAAATGTCTATGAAATCCAGTCAAAAGACAATGTCCACATAGTTCAAGTACTTTTTACTGGTACTCCCATAGCTATTTCCTGTCCTTCAGAACAGAAGATAAATCCACTTTATCAAATGCTATTTAAACACTACTTATTATATATAGTAATAAGTTTTCACATCAGCATATAATAAAATGCTTTGTTGTGTTGCTAATAGGTGGGAAATCTAAGGAAAATGACTACTGGTTAATTACAAAGGGCATTAACAGCCAAAATAAGTCATATGAACCTTATGCAATTTAGTATTGCTATTACATTAAATAATTCAGTCTAAGGTATTTTGAGAGCTCATCAAAGTTTTATCTATATTTTATTATGGATTCTCTAACCAGAGGAATCTGCAACTGTGTTGCAAGTTTCAGACTAAACCAAATCCCAACTTTATTTTCTTCTCTGTGCCTGTAATTTATACATATATCAGTTTGAAGTGAAACAAAAAAAAAAAAAGTAATGACTAAGCAAGTCTGTTACCTTATCTGACTTTCTCTTCATGCCATTATAATTTCTGAACACATAAAACTGCGGTTTGAAAAAAACACAGAGCTATTGGATATCATCACTCATTAATCAGTAAAGGTTCTTGGTTCTACTCTATGTGAACATAAATGTCAACAGTCTCCTTCATGTATCACCTCTTCTGTTTTTCCTTTTCACACTCCAGAAACATTACAGGTTCAAGCTGCTTAAGTAGCTTTTATATCAAACTACATTAAAACCTTTCCAACTTCTTGAAGCTTCTGATGCTTTCTTTCTATGACATCACACAGAGGAAGTCTCCTAGTATTACAGGGCACAGCAAGGAGGCTGAGCACCTTTGAGGTTTTGGGAAAAAGGATATCTCTGATTCTCTGAGTCCTCCGTTAGCAGCTTGAGGTCCAGGGTGCAGCTTTGGATTAGCTCATCCAGTTTCTTCTCTTCCTGAGTCAGTTCGGTCACCTCCTTCGTGAGGCCCTGGCGCTGCGCTAGCATCCCGCCGTCCTCTGACAGACTGCAGCCCCTGCAGACACAGAGAAGGAAAACAGCCCATCAGCTTCTGCAGCACTTGACCCTACGCCATACTGAAGGGGAGAGACAGGATTTTACACTGCAGATCAGGTTCTTAGTCCTTTCTCCCTAAACCCACCCCTAGCGAGTCAACACAAACTACGCTTTCCAGAAAAAGTATCTTTTTATCACAACAACACATTTTGGAACTGCCACCAAGATATAAGAGTTGCATATTTCTAACTACTTCCAAAATCTTGTTTGTAACCACAGCTTACAGAAAAAAAAAACAAGGAAGGCAATAGGTAGAGACACATACTTAAAACTTACTCCACATACAGAAGTAAATTAATTAATCCAGTTTTCAAACAAAATTCTGGTTTCTAATTTCCCTGACAAATGCTTTTTATAAACTTTTCTTAACAGAAAAATAGGACTTTATCCTGTTGGAAGGCATTTTGAATGATTGCTTGGAATGAAGTGTTAGAACGAAAGGTGGGAGAAGAAAAACATTGCTGCCTATGATAGTGAAATCAGCCAGCAGGGATGAAAAAGGATAATGAATACTTACATCCACTGAATGTTGTTTTTGGATTTTTTCTTAATGAGATGGATGCCTTCCAGTACATTGGTGATATCGTAAATTCTCCTTTTTTGCACCTTGAGGACCTCTGCTGCTCTGTTCAAATCTAGGACCCCATCAGGAGATTGGCTCAGCAACTGAATGAACTTCTTTGTGAGAAGGCCAAGGGATGTATCATACCGAGTCTTTTCTGAAGGAGATTTTGGAGCTTGGAAGGAAAAGGAAAAAGAAAGTTAAATCAGTTTTTTCTCATTTTGGTTCCGAAAGCAGCAACCAAAAATGAAATTATATATATTACAGTTACTTCTTTCATTTTTACTAAAGAAATCTCTCATACCTCTGCATTAAGACACAACTTACCACTACAACTATTTGTATTTCAAGATGTACTTTTCCAAAAGTCACAGGTACATGAGCAAATATATACGTTTTTTAAAATGCAAATATTTCCAGTAGTCTGACAGATACATACAGCAATATTCTGCTTAGGCTTTTACTATGTGAATTCATAATAGTATTTTTAGTATCTATTTATCCTGGCAGCAAACCCAAAAAATCCCCTGTGACTCTCCTTCAGACTGATAGCCAGCTTTCATCAGGGTTTGATTTTCCCCTCACGTGAGATAAATGTTTCATATGCAATTAAGCAGGACTTAGGTGTACTTCAGTGGGTGAACACAGTGACAGATACCATCAGTGTCAGACTCCTCAGCTTGAGAAAACTCAAGTGAATTAGAGGAGATTGATGTAAAATACAATTTATAATCATCATTGCTCCATAACCAAGCAATGCTCAAACTGGGAGAGAGTATCCACATCTTCTAAATTAGAAGTCAGTAAATGGCTTGGACCAATTCATGTATTTCATGCACAAATGCAGCATCTATATACTGAACAGATGGGCTTTTGAGACTTTAAATACTTGGATCAGAATGATTTCTAATTCTAAATGTTTGAGGCCTTTCTGTCAAGGAAAGTGAGCCAGCCATTATTACAACTCTGCTGGGCTGGTCCATCTCAAACCCTTCATTTGCTTCCAGTATTATGCAGGGTGGAACTTGGGCTGATTTGGTGGTCTTTTCCATGTTTTCAAGGGTCAAATCATATATTAAACTGCAGAAGTCAGTCAAAATTGAAAATCCCACCTAAGACTGAACCTTTAGATTATCCTGAAATATTCTGAAGAATACAATGGCTTTTCAATGAAAACCAAGATGTTGCATTTTTGCAAAGAGAACCAGCTAGCTGCATTTCTTTGGGTAGATTCAGGGCTTGTCTGCTCTGGGAAATGGAAGAATATTCATAGAAAGGCTTGGGTTGGAAGTGGAATCTTAGAGATCATCTAGTTCCACCCTCCCTGTCATGGATAGGGACACCTCCCACTAGACCAGATTGCTCAGAGCCCCATCCAACCTGGCCTTGAAATACTTCCAGGGATGAGGCATCCACAGCTTCTCTGGGCAACCTGTTCCAGTGCCTCACCACCCTGTGAGGAAAGAATTTATTCCCAACATCTCATCTAAATCTCATTCACATCACTTACATGACCTTGTGGATTTAGAGCAAAGATGGTTTGTTTGTCTGGGGTTTAGAAAAGAGTAAAAGGATCAGAGTGATAATAGCAAGAAGTGACTGGACTCCCATCTAAAATGGCTTGTGCTCTTCATCACGCACCAAATTCTTTGTACAGGCTCATCAATGCTGCAGCAGTGTCCTACGCACCAAACAGTACTGAATTTCTACAAGAATTCACTTAAATTTAAATAGGCTTCATTTAATTTAATGAAGTTTAGTTTAATTGAATCTACTGTGGTTGTTTAACTCCTACGCTCTAAGTTTGTATGTTCAACTAATTTCACCTTTGCTATCTTCCTCAACAGAAACCAGCAGACTGGTGAGGAAGAAAAGCATCTCTTGCTCTGACATCACCATCACTGCTGCCCCAGTCCTCTCCTTGCTCCATCGGGCTCCCTCTGCCAGCCTAACTCTCCTGCTGAAACTCCTCAAACAAGACAGCAAGGTTATAGCTGCCAGCTTCTTTTGCAAGAAGCCCACTGCCCAAGGCAATGCAGATGTGCAAAAATTAGAGCAACTAGGCAGTGGCAGTATCCAGAGTCACACTGCAGGGACAGAAGGCAGCTCAGATGCCACAAAGAGGATTTATTGTGCAGCACTGCTGAGGCACAGCTAGCATTCTTTGCAAATCCCTGCCCAGGGAAAGAAGCCCTGACAGCCAGCTGCTGTAACTCCAGCAGCGAAGGAGGAGGCTGGCCTGATGAGCCTTGCCTAATAACTGTGCACTTCATCCCATCATGCCACCTCATTCCTCAGCACCCACCTCTCTAAGCATCCCAGCATCATGTCCTTGGCTGAAGGGGAGGCCCTGGGCAGAGAGAATGTCAGCTGCCCAGCAGGCAGAGGGACACACCTAGCAGCCAGGAGCCTCTGCAGCCTCTTAGCAGCTCTGCAGCAGCCCCTGCGTGCTGCAAACCTGCTGCCCATTGCTCGGCTGGGGGGTTGAGTTTGTTGCATACCTATCTATGTGAGGACAGCAGTAAACACACTCTAAGCTAGGTAATACAGACTGATGACAGCATGTTACAAGTTCCCTTACTTTTTGGACTATCTGGACTTCTTGTTGCAGCTCTTCCTTTTCCCTTTGGAGTCTTCAGTCCCTCCGCAAGATACTGGTGGCCACTTTCTCCTAGCTCCAGTCTTCGTTTTGCCTGTTAAAAAATATATTTTTTTTAATTGATGGATTGTTAAGAAGATATTTCACTTTATCAAACAGTATTGGGACTATAGGAAAGGCAGAGTGGTGAACTTTTCACAGCAAAGTATCAGTACAGGTGCATAGCCCATATGTATCACTATGGAATCCAAATATTTATTGGAATCCTCAGGTGGACTTAATATGTCTCTCACAGGCTAGGCTGATGAGGTTTTTATTTGAAAATTCACTAATTTTTTTAGATTTCAAAAGCTGAGTGATAATTGCATGGTGTATTTCAGTCTAGTCTGGACCTTCTTGAATATGTATTAAAGATCTTGGCCCTCCCTTGAGTTGAGAACATTTCATTTAAGAAAAACAAAGATAGCCTCTCAAGCCCCCATATGTATGAACCGACAAAGCTACATTTCCTTTGAAAAACTCCTTATATCCATCTAAGTTTGTGCAAAAGTAGTGCTAGTGTAAGTTATAACTTCCCCTTCACTACCTGAGAGGATGGCTTTGAGGAGACCAACAATTTCCACTACTTTGAATTTCCCATCAGTGAAATACATGACACGACACCAAGAGCAACACTGGAAAAGTCTTCTCTCAAAAACTTGTCCTCATTGAAAGCACAACCACCACATTTATTTCACATTAACTAGCACATGTGCTGCCTAAATAAAAGTAAGGTGGAGCAAAAGCAGTATTAGACAATGCCTGAAAATCAGCTGAATGTTGCATTCAGCTCAGAGGAAAGCCATGTACATCTTGAATAACAAAAAACAGTGAATGAAACTGGTAAACTTTGCAACACACAGAAAAACTGCAATGAAAACCACCACCAATATGAATTCTGTTCCTAGACAGAAACACAATATACTATCTTTGGAAACAATTCTATACCCTTTCCTGCCACTCAAGTTACTGAAATTAAATCTGGGGGTACTTGTTATCCTAACAATAGAAAGCACATTACCTGGAAGACACAGGGAAAAGAAGAAGCTTTATGTCTAATCAAGTTTAGACAAATAACTGTTTCTGAAGAATGTTGTTTATTCAGTTAGGTAGACTAATTCAGAGTATTATTTGCTTGCTTTTTAAGATTCACCCCACAGGGCTAGATAATGTCTTGTCCTCAGTAAACCAAGACAAAACAACACACTCTGCTGTGGAGTCATAGACAGGTATTTCTGTATTGTGGATTTGTCTTATGCACTCTACATTGGGTCTGTGACCAACAGAAGGCTCTAAATAAATTAATTTATATACATTTATTTATGGACAGCTAAATAACATCTTTCTGTTGGATTCTACTTGCAAACCTCAAACTTATTAAAAGGCAAGTTAAAGCACATGGAACTCATACAAGCCCACGGTGTAAGAGCACGTGCAGAGCATTCAAGCCACTCTTCTCTGCATTTTGTGCAAAGAGACATAAAATCCACTGGCAACAGGGCAAAACTGAACTGCATCCTTCTAACCAACACAGGCACTACATTCCCAACAGAACACTGGTGGCAGCTTCTAATAGCATGAAACACCTCTGCTCCGTTCAACTCTAATCCAAGGACACAGATTTCTAAAAGGTCAAGTGTTAACAAAAGCACCCAGCTAATATGTTTAGCCAATGTAATTGGATTAAATTAAGATTACAGCTATTCCACAGGGAGAAATACGTTTCACACTTTTTTATTTAAGTGTTTTTCCAGCCTGAGAACTGTAAGAGCAAAGGAAGGGGGGTTGAAAAGGGAACAATTCAGGGCGTGGGAATACTAGGCCAAAGGGATACAATTAAAGATAAAAGAGAATCTCAAA
Source organism: Rhabdornis inornatus (assembly GCA_013397075.1). NCBI lineage: Eukaryota > Metazoa > Chordata > Aves > Passeriformes > Rhabdornithidae > Rhabdornis > Rhabdornis inornatus. The sequence continues at coordinate 2,300,683 of VWZS01007332.1, read as the reverse complement.
ACCAGGTGTGAGAAGGAGGGGCAATGCTTAGGACATAAAATCCAGAGATTTGCAGCTCCCTCCATCAGAAGAGAAACTTAGGTTTGTATTATACATCACAACTTTCTGTCTCAACTTGTTCGGAAGACACAAACAACTGTATTTTGCCTCTGCTTTTGTGGTTAAAGACTTATGTAAGTTTTTCCCGTGAACTTCAAATAATCAGAGAGAACACAGACAGCATCCTTTGGCTGCACAGAGCAGCAAAAGCCTGCCTGCATGCACTGGGGCTGATACAAACAACACACTGTTGTCAAGCTCACCAGCATGGTGCACCTACAGACAGCGTAGGGCTACTGAAAAAAATACCATGACAGAGAGGGCTCTACTAGATAGCTGGTTTTTAGGGTACAAAGCATACAGGAAACCTGAGAGATATATAGAGCAAAATATTTTAGTGGAGTTTAAAAGATCCTGATTACTGACAGGCAATTTTAGGAAACCCTGAGGAATGTTTCATTTCAGGCCAGATGTTACACATCACTCAGCAAGTGCTCGCTTCCCCTTCCTGTTTTACAAACTTCATAACTGATAAGATGCAGGACTGAAGTGGTGTATTCTCTCTATTTCTTCTTTCATGAATTACAGGCTAAAGATTGCCTAGTGCTGTTTTGTTTGCACTAGAGATCCTTGGTGACTCACAGTTTCTCTCTCCCATCCCCAGAATTACTCATAGTGCCTTCCAATATCTGGATTCTCTTCAGAAATCTCAAGATATGTGATCAGCAGAATCAGTGAGCCTTTTAAAAATAAAATCTTGATTTGTGTCATTTTTGCTACAGCACTATAGTATTATTAGTAGTATTTGTCCTTACTGCCTTGATCAATCAGCATGCACAATCATCTGACACAGTATGAGGGACCTGCTAAGTAACAAGCCAAAGGACACCAAGCACAAAGGATCCCAAATGACAAGGACAGACAGGAAGCAAAGGGACTAAAAATTTCTCAGTGACATGAAATCTGAGTACAAGAAATGGGAAGTCAGATTCTTCAGGGAGACAGTGAAAGGAGCACAAAATATATGGAACTATGAGACAGGTAAGTCACAAACTGATACATTCCAACAAGAGAACACAAAGTAACAGGAAAGCATCCATTAAGCTAAACCAGACACCTACCTAACCCCTGGGTCCAGACATAAAAATTGTGGCATCAACCGTTTTAACTCAAGTTTCTCTTCCAATACTATGAGCAATCCCTGATATAGATACAACTATAGACCCATTGTTCAGTGCAGACCACTAAAAACTGGCGGCACCTTGAATTCTACATAGGTTTGCCCTTTTAGCTTCAATTCCTTTTTCAAAGAAACCCAGATAGCTACCACAATCAACATCAGAGGCAAAGCCACAAAAATGTCTTTCATAAGAACACTTGTCTCTAGAAAAAAGTAGTTTAAAAATTTCCTAGGATATGCTAAGTATTTTCAAGTACACGGGACCTGATGCAATTCACTTTACAATACTCAGTCTCATGGGTTAACTTTCAAGAGGAGGCTGGAGCCAGGTTATGCTTATAGAAGAGAAGGAAAGGAACAAAAAGGAATGGAAAAAGTATAAATGGGAAATTATAGCCCATTCCCTTTAATGGGCTGGCTTGACTTCATGGTCTATCACATTGCTGACACCACCCTCTTCTGCATCCTCCCTCCATCCCTGCTCTCCTGGTGCAGGCAGCACCTGATTGATATGCCCTCCTCAGCCCCCACAGAAAGCTGGTTCAAGAGGTCCCCACCAGCAGTAACTCAGTCCTACTCCAAAACAGAAATTATTTTTCTGCCAGGTTATCCCTTGTGGGTGACAAACCTGCACTGAGAGCTGCTGAGGAGAAGCAGTGTGACAACCCCCAATGCCCCTCGGGACATCAGACTGACATTTGAGCATCTTCACTGTCATGTCACACAGCAATCTACTTCAGTTCTTGGGGAAAGAAACTGGCAGCAACTAGAAATAAAGAAAAGCTTTCAGAGTGTTACCTTGTAACAGACAAGTAAGTGCTAAGCATTGGGTAAGAGCCAGCACAGGGTTTTATCAACGTAGCAGAGCACACTGCCCAGGTAGGGCAGACATCAGTTTTTGAGGACGGCATCACACCCAACCAAAGCCTTAGTTTCTCTGAGAATTATATTTTTAAGTTTGAGGGAAGAAGCAGTAAAACACTCTCTAATTCTTTCCAGTGATAAAATCATGTAGAATAACTTTGCAAAACTATGCATACTAAAATTTGTCCTGCTAGATGTGTCTCTCAGATTTATTGCTGGATGCAAGTTAGTTGTGCTGTTTGCAAGAGACAGACCTAAGAAAAATTACATTGCCTGTGCTACCTTCTGAAAACCTTTTGTCTGAAATATTGCTGCACTCATTAGGCTTCAGCAAGCACATAGAACTTGCCAGAAGAATTATCTGAGTTGGGCACATTCTACTACCCCAAAACCCTAAATTTAAAGTCATTTGGAAAAGTGCAGTCAGTACATTTTCATTACAAGTGTGAAGCGCCAAATTCCACTTCAAACTCCTGCCCCAGCTCTTGGGCCTCCCAGGCTCTGCACATCCCATCTCCTTGGAGGTCCTAAGATCTATCAACATCCCCTGCTGCCCTAGCAGGCTTTCAAGGTGTATTTGAGGAGTAGCAGTCTGATTTAAATACAAAAGGACAAAAGTCCTTTTGACCTCAGAACGAGAACAAAAGTAACCTGGGACAAAGCCTGCCGAGATGGGGACAGAAGATAAAAACTTATTCCAAAAAACAATGGGATGAGGAGCTGAAAAGAAACTCCAGTTTATGGTCGACTGGGCTGGAAAAACAGGAAGACTGGAAACAACCAAGCATGGCAAGGAATAAATTGTTTGTATTAAGTGATAGCTGATGGCAAATTAAGCAGCAAGTCAGAGAAATATGTCTTAGGGCTCAGCTGTGGGTGTCTCAGAGCTAGGGCAGATGGGCAAGTTAAGCAAGGGATGATGACTAAGCCTGGTGTAGTCTCCAGAAGATATTACAATTGCTAGGGGCAGATAAAATGGCAGCTTTTCTGTATGTCACCACAATGCTGATATTACCAGGGAGGGGATGCAAGCCTTTCCAGCAAGCAGAGATAAATTTTGACTGCAGCAAGGAAGCTATAGCATAATAGGCTATTTACCAATCCCCACACACTTTGCACAGGCTTTCTTCCACATTTTCTAAATTAAACAGTCACTCAAAAATACAATTTAAAAGCTGAGGTTCTGGAGGCATGAACTCTAGAAAGCTGTTCCAGAGGTCAGGAGCTGCAGAGAAGGAAGTAAATATAGTACATGAAAGGGTAAATTAAACTGGAGCTTGATGAGGAAGGAATACAAGAGAAGAAGCAAAGGAAAAAAGACACCTTGGGGTGAATGTAGAGAAATATTCATACACTAAAAAATGTCTCCACTGAATGAAGGAATACAGGCTAAGCATCTCGAACACGCTCAAATGAACAAACCCTGGTATGTGGAGAGCCATGAGTGTCTGCCAGAGGGCTGCACCCAGCTGAGGGCACCGCAAACACTCAGGAAGACTGGAAAATAGGGAGAAGTGCAGAGAGGAAAGCAGAAAAGCTCTCAGAAAGGAAGGGGCTCAGCTCTGCCGGTCAGCTCACAAGCAAAGAAACACCCAAGATCAGCAAAAATATGCAAGAGGAGCTTCAGAGTTCCTGCCTTCAAACTCCTACTGACAACTCATTTCATATCCCCTGCCTCATTTCTCAATAGAAATAAACTTGCAATTCAAACTCCTGGAAGGGAGAGGGATTTCTATCTTCCACAAAGAAATATTTACCTCAGTGGTCTACACACAGATACCAGTAACTACCCTTGGTTTCAGTAGTTAACTCTGACAGTATAAAACATTTAAGAGGAGGTTTAAGGGAAGAAAAAGAAAATAAAGAAATAGCTGGGAATTAAACTATTTGCACGTAAAAGACAACAATGCATGTGCTTAAAAGAAAAGTTCTGTAAGTCCTCTCAAGTCTTCCCAAAGTATTACTTCCCTATGAAAAGCAGGCAGTCCCATACAGAGGAACAAGACCAGGAATGGCACTTTTAATGAAAACATAACCACAAAATTCAGTTTTACTTATAGCCATTCATAAGACTGAGGTAAAAGAACACAAAAAGACACATAAATACAGTGCCTTGAAAATTGAATACATTGTAAAATCAACACAAGGCAGAAAAGGAGTCTGAAATAGTAGCTACTTATTCATCAGGATTATTAGTTGAGTGACAAGCAGCTTTTATTTTAAGTATAAATTTAAAGAATCACTTTAAAGCAAATGAAAACACTATTTACAGAAATCGTCCTGGTCATTCTAATCCAACACAAAAGCCCCAAACTGTCTTCTCAAAAAACAGCAACTGTATTTTAAAAAGGACCAAAAAGTACTTTCTATTATAGCAATTTCAGTTTCCTAAGTTATCACCTTATTTTTCAGCTTATTATAGTTTTGACTGAGGGAAATCCTTCTCTAGTTCTTATATTGAACTTATTAATTTAGCTACAGTCAAATTATTTTTTTTTAATGAAGATGAATGTTAAAAGAAAATCCCTTTTATATGTCTTAATTTGGTTTATAATTCAATAAGAGGCACATCACAATTACCAAATTAAATGACATTCTGATCAGATGCAGCTCCTCCCCGTTAGGTATTTGACATTGAGGGCTGAAGGCTGATATGTTACTCTGGTGAAGTTTCTTTCAAGGCCTAATTAAACCATCCTATTTCTATCGATTTTCCGTTTTCATTATTCCCCTAGAAGTATCCAAGAGTCAAGGAAGCCATGAACTGTAAGCACTTAAAGACGAAACCACACAACTTTTATTTAGCTCCGAAAAGTTAAAATGTGGATGGCCAACTTTCAGCGGCAAATTCTTGTTTGGAAGTGGGACCCAAGCCAGAGGAACAGAGCGGCAGCTTTCCCTTCTCAGGATGAATGTGCAGGAAGAAGCAATGCAAGTGCCACGAGTGCCTCCCAGTCGCTGCTGCAGAGCATCCCACAAAGCCATTTCTAACACCCACGGAAAGGAACACATCAGTTTTCAGGCACACTCAGCAAAGCGAGCGCGGGCAGCTTGCTCCCGTGTTAGTGGCACTTAACACTCATCTCGAGCCTGCCTGAACACAAGAACAATTTCAACCGCTTTTAAATGAAACACAATGGCCTGAACCAAATCAAGAAAGTACTGAAACGTAGCAATGAAAAATGGTGGTTTCTCCCTACACCTTCAACAGCAGGTCATTTCTACTGAAGCAGGATTATAACCTCGATGTATTAATTACCTTTAGTTTTCATCCTGATATCTCATGCAATCTGACCTGCCCTCTGATAAGATTATCTCATAGTCACCAACACTAACATAATTCTGACACCAAGGTAAGTAGACAACCCTGTTTGATATCACCCCATTTTAGGCTTATAGGTCTACTGGAATGCCAGGGGATCACCCCACACCCCACCAGACTTGCACTCAGTATAGAAGCCAGTGGCAAAACGTGAAGCTTATCTTGTTTTCCTACTCTGCTGCAGTACTTGATATTTTCTTTGCACTGAAAGAGGAAGGACATTACAACGGTTGTGCAAGACATAAACCAAAGCATAAGCCACGTTTCTGGCCTCAAACCAAGAGAATTACACCTATGCTGCATAGGAAATGAATCATCTGAGATCTTTCTTATTGCAATTTTTCCACCAAATACGAAACAATTACTTCTTACTGGAAGCAATGGCTTTGCACCATACTAAGGCTGAAAGCTCCAGTTACCACTTCATGTTGAAATATGAAAAGTTGTTTTCAGGAAACTGCACCGTTTTCATCTCAACTGCTAAGCTGCCCATGATGAGGAGTGTGTGTGTCTCTGGGCAGTCCTAAAACACCTCCCTGGAATTCCTTCATCCCAAAAGCTGCCAGGAGTTGAGTTGCACCTGCTTGGTTAAGGTGGAAGCTGAGGAGACAAAGCTTCCCAAAAATGTCATGGCAAAAATAACAAACAGCCAACACTCACATGCAGAAGTGCAGACAAACTAACCAGTATCTGAGGTGCAGAATCCTGACCACAGATTTTTGGGGGTGTGTCCAGATGCAGCAGGATGGTTTCCCTCCCATTCCCTGGGAAGCATGGGCTGGGTCTTGGTGGTAAGGCTGGACCTCTCACTAGCAGGCTCTAACACCAGCCCCATCCTACAAACCGGAGTCAAAGCTCCCAGCCCATTTTCCCACCCCCATTCCCAAAGGCACCACCTCAGCAAGGCTGCTGCCTCCAGAGCAGAGCTCGGGGGTTTTCAGTCATGGTTTGCATCAGTGATTTCTCACCACACACATCCTTTGAAGAAAACAAGATTGTCACAGAACAGGCCTGATACTGAACCTGCAAACTCATGGCAAGCAGCGGGGGGGTGGTGAGGAACACGATGGGACACAAACAGAGAGGGGACAGGATGTGACAGCAGACCAGCCATGTAAGAGACTTCCCGGTGTAATTTCTTTGTATTGCATTTATATGTAACAGTTCCACCAACACGGGTCCACTTTTTATGTTACCCATTGAGATAAAAGTAAGCCAAATAAGGAAACAATAGTTCAATTCACATGGTGTATGACAGAGCACAACATCTCTGTGTGGCTTTAGAGCTTCTTGCACTGTTTCAGCCCTTCAGGAGGAGACTTTCAGCCACCTGACTAGCAAGGCTAAACTTGAACTGGACAAAGGGAAAATCTTTCCTATCATTTCATGGTTGATTCCAAAGGAAAACATTGCAAAGCAAATCACTCTCAAAATACATGCTAGAGATATTTTTTTGTCTTTTGTATTTAAGGGTTATTTTTTATTTTAAAAGTCATTAACTTCAAAATAAGATTGCAATTGGATTTGTTTCACCGACTGGCTTCCACTCTATGTGTGGAAATTAGCACAGCTACTTAAAAAAGAAAAACCTCTCAAACACTGTCAATTGTCTGCCAAATTGTCTATTAAACAGACAAGCCCTGAGACTGGGGGAGGAAGGACACTGAGAGCTGGAGAATATAATAGGATAAACTTCCTTGTAGGAAATTCCAGTAAATGCCATGGACCATTAGATAAACAAGTTAAAAATTAGTAGCAGCATTCTGAGCATATATATTGACATAGTAATCAGGAAAAATGTTATTCCTCACTTACAAAACATACAGAACATAGCGATAAGTCTCTCTAGGAAGATGTAATTAATAAGACTGGATACATAAAAAGTGAAAAGTGAGGAGAAAGAGGAGCACTTACAAACCCACACCAGTGCTATCTCAGTGTAGGTGCTCTGTAATGGTGCAAGATCTGGCTTGCTTTACAAAGTTCACTCATTAAACTGCCTGCCTAAGCCACAGCATCTTAAGCTTTGTTTTCCTTGGATACAGGATACCTACAAGAGAGGACAACACCTGTGGAATTTCATGGATGAAGTTTTCAGAGTGCAAGTTTTCAGAGTGCATGTCTACACATGTCTGCAGTTTGTGATGTCCCACCCTGGCACCCCAAACCTTCCTGTACGCCACACAAAATACCCATACCAAGTTATATCAGAGCAGTGCCAAGGGAAGTGCATAACTTCACTCACTGAGGGGTGATTACTGGAAACCAACGAACTTGTACATTCTTTCAAAAATTAATGACATATGTAAACACTTCTATATAGAGCTATAAACTAGAAGGTAGCAAGTTTTAAATACTCAGGTGCACGTGAGCATCAGTGTTGGGTATTCACTCTCAAAAGCAGGTGAATCCTTCCTAAAAAAAAGTCAACTCTAATCTTGCTTGACTCCATACTTTTAATTTGCTGCCTGAGGTACGATGGCTCTTACATCTATTTTTTCAAATAATGTAATTAGTAATGAGAAGTCAGATCTTAAGTAGCAAAATCTTTTATTTTGAAGTATTTTCTTAACCCAGTTCCACCCAAGTATAAAAGCATACAGCAGGATTCCCCAAAAGTAATAAATGGACTTTGAATCCATTAAGGGCGATAAAAATATTATCTAGTTTCCAAAGGTCACTGTGAAAGTTGACAAAAAATATTCAGAAGACCCATACGGGATGCAATGATTTGCATTTACAGAATCAGACAATGAGAAATAATGTGAGGTCCTAAGCATTTACTATAACACAAGATAGTTCTGTATATTATGTAAATTGTGAGAGTATTAATTCACTTTAGGGAAGTCTCAACATTGTTCAAACAGATTAACCCTGATAAGTTATTTCTTCACCTACAAGTAACTGTAATGCTGACTTGGCACAGGAGATTGATTTACCTTTTGCAAGTTAATTAAGTATAGTCTCAAAAATTAAATTACCAGCACTGCATTTTTAAAAAATCCTTACATAACCTTGATGAAGTTAACACAATAACCTCTTCCACATACCAAACTTCAGAGTAACAAAAATAAGTAAGTGCCCAAGAAACAGGAAAACACGGTTTACATATCCAAAAGCAGCTATTCCTAGAAGCAGCCGGAAAGGAGGCTCCAGATTAGCAGAAAGTTGCAGAAATAAATAAAAGATTACAAGAAAAGAATCATAGATAGCAGGGACCGAAAGACCCCAGTTATAGCTGACAGCATCCTCCACCCTAGATCTGGAGCTGGTACTGCCATCAGAAGGCTACTCTCCACAGCACATTTCTTTGACTATAAACTGAACTTGGTTTTCACTTTGCCTGGGTTGCTAAACTCTAGAAACTGATGACTTCTTCCCTCCCCACATCAAGGCAGGCAGCTGCTGCATTTACTTTTATTGCCCAGATCAGTCTGGCAACAGCTTAAATGGCTGAAATGGCACAGAGATAGCCAAGCTCCTGATGTTTTAAATGCTGTGTAATGTCACAAAGAACAACTAATCTACTGAGCTTTCACTGCGATGCACATTCTACCTTGGCAGTATTTTATCAATCCATCAGCCACACCATGGAGCAGAACAACCTGAGAGTGCTGGCAAAATGACGACAAACTGGTTCCAAATGGGAAGTTTTACTTATTCTCATTGACAGAGAGGGAATTAAAAAAAAGACAAGATGGCAACAGGCCTTAAGTGAAGTGAATGAGTGTTGGTAGACTAAATAATTTTCTTTTTCACATTTAGGAAAAGTCTGTCATGCACAGAACAATCTAAAAGAAATGTGACGGCCTAATTTACAAGACAACAACCAAAACAGATGGTCTTCCACAGAATCACAGGTAATTAATTTCTAGGGGAAAAGACATTAAAGTTGCTCATAAAAAGCTTCTCAAAGTTTCTCAGATTATATAGGACATTTTCAAAAAGTTAATGCTTTTGGCTTTGGTGAAGCAGAAAATCTTTGGTCATAGAGTCACGCAAAGACTTGAACCTATGTGAAAACTGACCCACACCAGACACAACCTGTCCCTTCTACTTTGTCTTCTTTACAATGTGTTTTCTAAACTAAATACCTTGAGACTACTTCTCCAGAAAAATTAGTAGCACCCTGAAGTCTCAAATTTTAAAATGAAGTGAATTTGCATTTTTCTGTCTAATCTACACTTTGATGAAAGAATTGACTTTCTAATATGACCTCCTACATATCACAGACCCAGTTGCTGTGCTATTGTAGCCAAGGATAAGAATGCAATTTTAGAATCTGTGTTATGAAAATGAAATTAACAACCACCTGTCAGGAAGTACCATAAACACAGTTGCTCCTACCAAAAAAGCAAGTAGAAGGATTTGCTAACCTCAAGGCTGTTCAGAATTGAAATTACAGAGCATAACTCTACAGAGAAATTACAGCAAAACAGTCATTGTGTCAAAACTTGAAGGCATAAACACATTCTTTTCCCCTCACTTAAAAAAAATCTAATTTCCACTTTGAGTTTGCATGGTTTAAGCTTTCAACATTAAATTATCCATGTACTCAAGTTCAACAACTTAAGAAGTCCTTTAACACTGGAATCATCTCAGGGAGTGGCTGAGATGGGAAAGCACCTCTGGAGATCATCTAGTCCACCTGCTGCTGCTCGAAGAGAAGACAACTAGAACAGGATGCTCAGGGCTGTATTCAGTTGGGGTTTTAATATGGCCAGTGAATGCAACTCCACAGCCTAAGGGACCTGTTCCAGCATACCTTTGCTATATTATCTCTTGTTACAATAGACTTTCTTCATTTCAATTATTGCCTGTTGCCTTTTATCCTGTCACTGGTCACCACTGAGAATAGCCTGGCTCCATTTTCTTCACTCTCTCCCATCATGTGTTTAAATACCTCCAGGCTCAACAGCTCCAGCTCTCTCAGCCTCTTCTCCTATATGAGATCTTCTGAGGCTTCAACCACCTTCATAGCCCCTCACTGGACCTGCTCCAGTATGTCCATGTCCTCTCATAGTGGGGATCCCAAAACTGGACCCAGCATGTCAGCTGTGTCTCACCAGGGCTGCGCAGAGGGAAAGGATCATCTCACTCTGCAGAGGTGCTTTACAGCAGGTTTGTCCCAGCCCATTCTGGTACCTGAAATTATTCCTCTGCAGAAGCAGGATTTTGCACTTCCTTTTGCTGAACTTCATGACGTTCCTGTCATCCCCTTCCTCAAGCCTGTCAAGATCTCTCTGCAGTGCAACCACCAGCTGTATCAACTACCACTCCCAACTCTGTATCTCCTATCAGTCAAGTCACTCCTTAATATCAATTTCATAAGCAAAATACTGCTAAAGTTGCACTGAAGTGCATTTTCTTCAGACCTCAAATAATTCATGCTGCCCTGTTTAACAGCATCTTCTAATTTCAAGACCGTTCCCTTACACAGACTAGTACTGAATCACACATGTTATTTTAGGTATCAGTCACACCAAAACTGTTGACTGAGGCACAAGTATCCCCGCTCCTGTTCGTTTTTTGGTACATGCCAGGATGCAAGCCTCAATGCCATCGCCTTTCAGCGTTGTGCTGGAAGCTGGTGTGCAGTTGCTTGTCCACGACAGACTTCTCAGAAGTGCTGCTTTCCAGGATACAGGCCCCCTTTCATAACACATGGCTTGCATTCCCTGTGCTCTGGCATACAACTTTGCCTTTCGCTGTATTAAAGACACAGTGTGTCTGAATGTGCCTACAGAGCAAGTCGTGAGAGCTCCATTATCATTTACTATTCTGCTGGCAATTACTATCAGTAACAGGTTTTTTGTTTACTTCTGCAACAATGATGAAAGCACTCCACAGTATTTGGATTAGTGCAAATACTCACTGGAATCAATTAAAAGGACTCTTTTCCTGCCACTTAGCCATTTTTTAAAACCAATTTCATATTGAAAGTTACCTTTGTTAATCAAAATGCTTTACAAAATTAAACATATTTTCTATCAGCCTCATTCACACATCTGACAGCTGTACCTTTGTTAACTTCTAGCCTTCGACAGGAGAAGGGCGAAGGTAGGAAGAGCTGGCTGTGGGATACTGCTGGTAAACACTTTTGGAAACACCACAGGAACTCTTTGCAGAGCTGTATACAAAGGAACTCCATCCTCTTAATTGCACACTACTTAAACCCTACAGAAAGGTTTGTTTCGAGACTATTGGCCATCCCAAGTATTCTGGAAGTTTTATGGGCGCTGGCACAGGACTGGAAGAGCAGAACGTTAGCAGAGGATAAAAGAGACAACACCTGGATTGAAAGCAGAAATTTGTGCGTCTACTCATGAGCTTGAATTTCTATTCATTGTAGTCTAAAGTTCAGAGGAAGTTCATTTGGCTTCTTGTACAGTGGCCTTCCCCCTTTCCCTTTCTGCTACCTGTCCCCTGTATAACCATGCAGCTATTAGAACTATCCCGTAGGCAATGGACAGCTAAATGGGATTTTCCAGAAGCCTGGGAAAGTCTTCCAGTGGAATCTAGCACTAAAGTATCACCTATTAAAGGCTGCACTAAAAATTCCTTTCTTTAAATAACTTTGAAGAGAGAAGAAATCTATCTACTCAATTCAGGCCCATGGATTCCTCCCCAAACATACCACAATCTACTCAGAAGATAAATGACCATATGGTTTAATTGTGCCTTCTTAACAGAAGTCATATCTTTCTCTCTTATGATCAGTACACCTTGATCCTTTTCATTTTCAAATGCAGTCCCACTTATGAGTCATTTTTCCCTCCTCTCACACACACTTTTCAGTTTCTCCTCTTCATCCTTTTCCTCTTGTTTTAGTAAAAGCTGTAGGTAGGGCGAACTAAAATAGCAAGTTTCACAACTGGACATGAGACACTCTTAAATTTAGATCAAATAAGCCCTTCAAAAGTACACAAGAGCTTTCCATCCAGACAGATTTATAAAAGCTACATATAATTATGGAAAGGAATAGAAATAAAAATAGTCTGTGGACGATGCCCTCTCTCAACAGTATATGGATAGGAAGCAAGGACAGCCTTGTTCTCTCGGAAAGCAGGAGGAAAGGTACGGTAACTTGAGACACCCGTGCGAAGCCCCCACCAGCCCACAGGTTTGCGAGATTGCTAAAAATCCTTAAGCATGTGAGATTCCCATAGAAACCCTCATTTTCTACACTAATTGTTTTCCCAACTCTAATTCTAAACTATAATCAAACCATAAAGCTAAGATTACCCCAGAAAACTTGACTACATCACACTGAGACTGCAAGCTCTTATCCAAGCTAAAGCAAAGACAGTCTTGGATAAAACCTGCTTTGCGAGTCATCGGTTTGTCTTGGAAGTCTAAAATTCAAGAAAACACAAAAACCTGTTGTCTTGCCTTGACATCCATAACTCCTGCCCTTTCAACAGGCGCCTGCTGCTGATAGCAGCAAGAGTTGTCTTACTCCCAACTTTCCTCCCACGCTTTGCACTGGCAAGGAGCCCTCAGACACTCTGTCCTGACTTGGAACGAGTTCTGCAGCCTGGTCCTACACTTTCCACCGCAAACTGGAAATTTCGTGTCCACTTCAGGTAAATACATTTTATTGAATTAAATACAAGAAAGTAAATATGGCAGAGTTACAGTGCTCCTTGTGTAAAACATCGACTTCCAAGATAAACAGGAATGCTACACAACTTTTGCATATTGCTATCCTGCAAGCATTTCAATGCACAATGGTGCTAAAGAAAGTATTGGGAGAAAGACGGAAATTTTGGCAGCTGCTGAAGGGAGAACTAAGGCTACCGGCAGTGGGTAGCATATGTAAGGATTGTGAGATAAATACATCAGACCTTTTCTGCAAGTAATCAATAACAAAATAGTTATGTTTGAAAACAGACAAGATTAAAGTGAAACTCTTATTTCACAGCCCTGTGAGTTACAGACTGTCTCCAGAGTTAGTTGAATTTGTAGTGGAGGTATACTTACAACAACGATACACCTTCTTTTAAGCCAAAGCTGAAATTCAGCAGTATATTCTGGTCACAAAGGCAGAATTCTGCTGTAGCATGGAATAAGCAGGGCCCTGGGCACTCTTGCTGCCATACAGGCTGGCTCCACCTCACTATTTGAGGGGCAGAAGGGAGACTTTGCTAGGAGTGCAGTCATGAAACTCAACATTCCTCAGCCAACTTTGCATGTGACTGGCATTCATTACCACCCCTCTGACCAGAAGCCCTATGAGCCTTCCCACCTTAATAAGCTACTCAACATAAGACCCTCAGCCACGGCTGTTGATTGTAAAAGCCATCCCAGTTGCTATCTTCCATGCAAGACCACAGCTCCTTTCACCTATTAACCATTAGTCACATTAAAGCCCTGTTTAGAGCTGTACCTGTCAGAGCAGTACAGCCAGTCTTTCCTCTGGAGGTATACCCTGATAGCAGTGATTGCCAAGAAGGCCTCCAGTATTGCAAGCTCACTACATACATCACTTCTAGGAACAAATTACATCTCTATCTTCACCTACTTCAGTGCCAGCCATCAGACTATTATTAAATTACATGTAGCCTAGGAGCCTCGGTCAGGATCTGGAAGACAAGTATATGAGGCACGGTGTGAACAGCACTGAGCAGATTCCCAGTTTAAGCAAATACGGCTTTCCTCCATGAACTGAGGATGTTTTCAGCCATAGCTACTCCTCCATGTGCTCACAAACCCACTATACTGCCCCCAAGCCCTTCAAAGCTGGAGATGGGGAGAGCACGCGAGCTCCCTCCAGCCCCTGGGCACTGCCGGCCAGGCTGTGGCAGCTGCACGCCCTCGCTAACCCAAGCAGTCAGCACTGGCACAAAAGCTGCCTATTTCCTTGCAGAGCCATCTGTTAGGGTTTTGTTCCGCACAACACCACGGGCTTCTAGGAGATGCTGAGGTTCCACACAGAGCAAGGCTCTTGGTCTACTGCCACTTCAAGCGTCCCGTCCCGTGTGCAGGGAGAGGGCATGGCAACCTCTGCCAGCCACCTCCACCCTAACCACGTGGCTGGCTGGGCCAGGGAGCTCCCTGTGCTGAAAACTAATCACTCAGTCAGTGTTAGCTTTCAGCTGGAGCAGTCTCTGGTCTGACAAGCACAGAGAGGTACCAGGGCAGGCACCAAAGCAGGGAGGGAGGAAGGGCAGCATAACCCTATTTGTGGCGACGCCAACTTGGATCGCTGCAAGCTGGCTGTGAAACCACATCCCCAAAGGGTCTCCCAGCACGGCTCCAGGAAATCCTCTCTGTTACAGGAGGCACTTCTAGTAGCACAGACCTGGTTCCCAAGTCATCCTTTCCTTCCTATCCCATGAGGCAATTAAGGCCACTCTGCCTACGAGAGGACTACATTTCAATTCCAAGAACGTGCAGATAGCAAACAACAGGATATTTTAGTGTCCAAGGCAGACAGCTATTCTCATGCTGCTGCATTGAATGAATACAGCATGTTGGTGTAGGGCACGATGGTGAGGGCCAATGGGAAGACCTCTATCTCTCAATAACCTCCTGCAGAAATTCATCATGACAGAATCACTTTACATTTCAATCCCTGCATGAAGCTAGTGGCCACCTGAAGGATCTTGACATGGTATTTAATCCTCTTCTCTATGTTATCGTCCTCAGAAATACCCAACAGTTTACCAAGCAGCACAACTGTTGAACAGCATGTGACTTGAATTTAAAATGCTGAAAGCAAGTCTTATCAGATCTACCCTAAAAGAGTATCCTCAAAGTGTAACAAGGAAGAAACTGGAACCATCAGTTAGTAGTATTATCACTCTTTCCTCACAGCAGAAAACAAGGAGAAAAAAAAAAAGCTAATCAAATACTACCACCTTTCTTCCCCTCTGCTATTGCTTCTTCTAACATTGACCACATTTGTGGTTAAATGCAAGGAGTCAAACTTCCTACAAGCAGTGTTGTTACGGTTCCAGATTTCCACTGTGGTTCAGCTGTATCACGGCTCTGGAAAGGCAAACTGGCACATGCTCAAACCACCACCTTCCCTTGTTAGGGTGAAAAAATTCCATATCGTGACTCTAAAAGGTTCTTTACCTGAATCACCTCACTGGCCTGCCTTCTAAAATTAAAGATCTTAATAGTGAACTTAAAAAAACACTTTGTTGAAATTGATATTCTGGATAAAAATGCTTAGTGAAAACACAGATGCAATTTCATCACACCACAGGAGATGCATGTAGCCAGTTAAAATGTACCTTCCCATTAAGACAATACTTTTAATTCAAGGTTCTGGCTGGGAAGATCACTGTACCTGCTCCATACTGGGGTCATGCCCACACAGTCATGGAGAGGCAGAGCAACAATGAGGACAAAAAGCATCATCTCTCAGGGAGAAGTACTTTTAGAAGGCGTTCAGCATTACTCTGCAGCAGAAGGAACAATACATTTTCATACCATTTGAACAACACTAACCAAAGAGACTGGGCTGAATCTGGACAAAGAATCAGACATCAGCTTTTCAGGAGGAAAGCAAACCTTCCAGGTCCGTTACAGGCAGGCAGGCTATTCCTAATCTTCTAGACACACCCCACTTGCACATTCAGTGGGAAAGCAGGGGTAGCTCTGGTGGGCAAGTATCTTTGCTGGGATCTTTAAGCCACCCCTCTTACGCCACTGCACTATTACACAAAGTTCCGGATCTGTTGCTTTTTTGCATTTCAACAAGGTATTGCCTGCCATCCAACAAGTCAATAAGGCAAGCTCAAGTATCTGATATTTTTAGCTAGATATACTATAGCACATCACAGATGCCTCAAGTTTTCTCCCTGCAAGGTTTGAAGGCAATTCCCCCCTTCTCTGCTGCTGGTTGAGCAGAGTTTGGGACCTGCTCTTCACATGCTGTGGCAATTGAGTTTTTTAAACAGCTGGGAAAGCCTCATTTCTCTACTTCAAATGAAGTACTTAGAACAGATATAATCCCTGTCCAGTACAACTAGTGCTGCTTCCCCACCTTGGAGGAAGTAGGGAAGTGGTTTGAAACGGGCACTGAGGGCATCAAAAGAACAAAAGGGTAGTCAAACCTCCCCTCAAACTGCACAAATCTTAAGGGGAAAGAAAAAGACAAATTCTGATCCTTTCTTACTGAAAATATAATAATTCTTGATTCACTTCAAAACCTGATTTTGGCCTTAGAGAAAGGAGTCCATCTTAGTCTCTGCATTGCAGATGAGAACAATCACATTTTTGCTTGCTCTGACTTATCACTAAATTGATTATTCTCCAGGACTAGGAAAGAGGGAGAAAGGAGGGAGATTGTAATTACCCTTATAAAATTCTTCTAGATGAAAGAAGTGAATGCATCTTACTTTTCCTAGCAACCGTCTTTCCTAATTCTGAAGCAAATAAATCACACTAAGGATACTATCTTGAACATATGGCTCTGAATAAGGGGGATTTGCCTCCTTTTCTCTTCTCTTTTTTCTCCTCTAAATTAAATACACCAGTCTCTGGAATTCCCTTTCATAGCAAAAGGGGTTTCTGTCCCCCTAAAATACAAATACCACAAAAAAGATTCCTTTGTAACTACTAACTTAATTCTGCCCACAGAAGGCTGTACCCAAGTTTAATATCTAGCCAACCGCACACAACCTGTTCACTGCTGTTACGTTCACTTCCCACATATTCAGCAAACACGACGCTACCAAGACGAGAATAGGGAAGGACTTCAGTGCGCCAAGACCAGCAGCAACATGAAGAGCATCTTTACAGAAGAACAGGTCATACCAATGCTGGAGGCTGCCAAATGATCTTGCAACTTTCTTTGCCACCCCTCTTGCAAACACCTACAAAGCACATAGCTCCAAGTACAGAAACTCATGGGATGTGGTTTTATTTTGCCCTTTGCTTTTCCATGCACAAGGCACCCCACACTGCATAGTATAGGCTTGGAATGCTCCCCTGTCTTTCTGCAGAGCAGCTGAAGCAGAGAACCACTGGGAAGGATGCTGCTAACCCCTAGATCTGGAAGAGGCTTTCCACAGGCACCCTGCAGGAAGGGGGAAACACCCCCTGAAGTTCCTCATTCCACTGCCTGCAATCCAAGAAGGCAGCTGCTGACACTGTGCAGAAGATGATCACAGAGAAGTTTGCCAGCAGGAATGAAAGGGTAACGAGGATGCCAAAAGCCAACAATCTGCGTTTTTCTTTATTTTTGGTAAGCAAAAATAAAACCAAGCAACACAAATGTGACTAGCAATAGAAATCAGGAAGGAAATGTAAATTATTTTATAGAAAGCGTGAATCAAAGTGATACCAAAAGCCACCTGAATGTTTCTCTATCACAGGCAATTTCTCATTTTCTTTTATGTCATCTTTGCAGTGTCAGTTTTCGAGAGAACAATTCTCAGCTCAGCATGACAGAACAGTAATACCAATGGGCATGCAGAACATTAGCATGTTATAAATTAACTGCTAATTTGAGGTGGGAAAAATCATCAAGGCAGCTCTTATGATTAAGAACCACAGAAAGAAAATTAACAACCTGCTTATGCTTTCAGAACACTGTATTTTACAAAAAAAAAAACCAAAAAACCAACAACAACAAACAAAAAACCAAACAAACAAAAAAACCCCAAACACAACAAAAAACACAAAAAACAAAACAAAAAAGAGCTTTTTCTAACCCCTAATTCCTGAGGGAAAGAAATGATAAACCCAGTGAAATACCCACTATTGAGACAAAGAAGCCTATGAAAATGCTATTTTAATTTTTAAAGCCCTCCCTGCACCCACCTCAAGTAGTAAGTTGTCTTTTTTACTGGCTCAAAGAATTTTGTGCTTAAGGGTACTACAGCCGGGTTGTGAAGTTTCAGCTTCCTCTCACCCGACTTGCTGTTTTACATAACTCCCCAGAGACACTTTTTGGTCACAAATACCGCGCAGCTGAAGGCAAAAAAATAACCCACCCAAAAAAGTACGAGATGCAGAAGCATTATACAGCAATTCAGATCTGGGTTACTCAGAGCCACTCAATAAAACTCTTACCATGAAAAGTGAAACTTTATTCTGCTGAGCTGACGGCCAGGATTACTCGTGCCTGCGATAGCCCTGATCACCACCCCCTGTCTGCCCTGTGCGGGGTTCCCTTCCCACCCTGTCCCCAAGTCTGCAGGGACAGATAACGCCATGGCACAGCACGGCTGCCACCTCGGGTATTATTTCTGTACCGCTCCAGCACTGTCACTCTGTCCCAGCATGACACTTACCAAGCGTTGCTGTAAAAATTTCTGCGAATATCTATGTTTTCCATGAGCGGGGATAATGGCCTCATTGCAATAGCCTTGATAAAAGCTCCAACAAGACAGCTTTCAGATATCACCACACAAAAGCCTTCTGTGAGAGCTGTAACCAACATCAATTCCCGCTATGCGAAGACATTAGACAAAGTGTGAACTAGCTTACTGTATGGGGACAAAAAACTGACTGTCAATGTGTGGGACCAGCGCTGTCTAAAAACACAACACTGGCAAGGCAAAGTAGCACCAGCATATATACATGGTAATTGCCATTTAATTCCAGAATTAGCACCACAAGAAAACAAGTACTGAAGGCACTATTAGGTTACTAGCATCGCTCAAGACACTATAATTCCATATAATTCCATTTCTAGTGTCCCTGGTAGGAAAATTACTTTTAAAGCAGCAGATGTTAAAAACACCCAAGCAGAAGGTGAAGGAAAGCCCAGTTTCCATTACAGAAGCACTCAGAGAATGCAGCAAACCCTTCAGATCTGCTCCTTAGAGCATGTATTTTCCTACAGAATCATGAAATAGCTTGGGTTGAAAGAGATCTTTAAAGGTCATCTAGTCCAACCCCCCTGCAATGAGCACTGACATCTAACTAGATCAGGTTGCTCAGAGCTCCATCCAACCCAGCCTCGAATGTTTCCAGGAATGGGTACCTATCACCTGTCTGAGCAACCTTTCCCAATGTTTCATTAGCCCTGCTGTAAAAACCATCTTATATCTACTCTAAATCCACATTCTTTTAGCTTAGAACCATTACTCATCAATAATCATAGAATAACCCGAGTTAGAGCAGAACCACAGGATCACTGAGTCCAACTCCTGGCCCTGCAGAGCAGCCCTGATAATCACACCATGTGCCTGACAGCATTGTCCAAGGGCTTCTTGAACTCTGTCAGGCTTGGTGCTGTGACCACTTCCTTGGGGAGCCTGTTCCAGTGCCCAACCACCCTCTGGGTGAAGAACATTTTCCTAATACCCAGCCTAAACCACGGTAGACAACCTGAGACACACAAACCACCATTCCACATATGATACAAGATTAAACCTTTTCTGTGCATCATTTTGTACTTTTTACATACTTATCTGCTTACACTCAGGTAGCATTTGAAAAATCAGAAGCCTATTGTCAACCCCAATGGACTGCACCATTATAACTGCTGGGCCAAGAGATAAGGTTTCTACTTCCAGACACGAAATTTGCCAGATGACACCTCTTAAATTGAAGGTTTAGGAAGGAGGGACACAAACAAGTCTACATTGTCTACAGATTTGTTTCTGAAAAACATTTGAAAAGCAAATTTGAAAGCTAAGTTTTTAGACAGCATAGTACACTCACCCCATGGAGAAGTATTTCACTCTAAAATTACATCTGTACTTTAAAATGTGTAAAATGTATAAAATCATACAGTGCATATTCAGTGGCTTGCAAAAAAAAAAGTATCTGTTACTGCACTCTAATTTTAGTATGATTTTATAACTAACGGGTAGAACCAAAATTAAGACGAAGTTATATTCAGAGAGAACTAGCAGAGTGGACCAATGAGCCTGACATGATGTATAAGAATTAGACTCTTGCATTGCATGGTGTGCACCACTGAGTCCTACACCAGAGACTTTTAATATCACCTTAATTAACAAGGAAGGAAGTTTGCCAATGAGTTCCTTCCCCCACCCCCCTTTTCTAGCACTAAGTTATGCAATATGCAACAACCTTTGAACCAACAGCTGTACAGCAAGCAAAAAAATCCAAACCAGAATAGCATGGTTAAGACGAGAATGTCTTTCAAGAAGTTCATTAATGAAAATTACTTTTAGGATCTATGCATACATAACCAACAGACATACCACAACTCGGAGCAGGAATGCTGGAGCTGAAGCAGGCAAGGCTAAGCAAACATCTCTTGTCCAGATTCCCAATACAACTTATTTTTACAAAAAAATAGTTCTTTACATGTTTTCTAAAAGTTTTCATAGATTTTTGCAAAACAACTAGTGGTTCGCAAGGTCTATATGACAGGACTGTAAAATTTCATTGTAAAAATAAAGAAATGAAAGCCAAAATAATAGCAACCTCTGCTTTTAACAGTGGTTTGACCATATAAAGCTCGATACCAAGGACCCAACATTTGCAATACTGCAAGTGCACATCGCAGGAAACACCCCACATCTTCTGAAAAATCAGGTTCTAGACCCTTGAAGTGAGGCACCTGAATATGCCACCAGCCTTAGATAGTGGACACTTCTGGGCCTAAATGCAGCCACATACAAGTTGGAAGAATCTTGAAAGTAGCTGGAGGTGATCAAATTAAGTCTCCTACTCAAAGAAAGCAATGAAACAGGATCCTGGTTTTACTTTTAGAGGCAGGAATAAAGAAAAGCCACATTTGCCCACATAACTTAGCACACTCACAGAAGAGATGCCAGCTGATTCTGAGAAGGTGATTTTTAATGCTCCATATTGCCTTCCAAGCTTAGTCCTAGGCCAAAAAGCTTGGGCACAAAACACCCGAGAGCTGCAGGGCATGCACGTGCAGCAGTGACAGAGTTAGCATGTTAGTTTTCACTCTGTCACAGGTCAGGTCAACAACTGTCCACATTCATAAGTGGGACAGGAGACTCATGACACACACCATTAACCTTAGGCAAGCTCAGTTTGCAAATAGCTACCAGCGCATTTGCTGTGCATTCATGTATGTATAAAAGGGATGCTAAAAACCCATGAAGTAGTACTCTTACCACACAACAGAAGCCATTTTCATTAAGCTCTGGCTTAATCAACACCTAGTCAAGACCCTGCCGTCTCCCTTTACAGGGCTTGCAGATGCAAATATTTACCACAGGTCATGTTGAGCTCACAAGGCATTGAGAACTCCATGAATGTCACTAGATCCAGCAAATAGCAGCAGCATCCAAGCAGACAGCATAGTACTTCAAGAGACACCCATGCCAGGCATAGTACTTCCAAGTGTGGTTTTGGACCAACTTACTTGAGGAAAACAGAAGTTAAATAGTTCCTTTTTAAAGATGTGATAAATTGGGCAATTTTGCCAAGCCTGCCTTCAAACAGAACTGAAATTGAAACAGACTCCAAATACCTCACCAGCAGCACCATCCCAGAGGCACAGGCAGCCTCCCTCCCACTGCACACCACTGACCCCAGGGAACATGATGGGGTTTCTTCCCCCCAGAACTACAAACGCAGTCCTGGTCTTGAAAAATAACGCAGGAAGTGATTAACTCTGTCAGCCAAAACAAAAGCCTGAAGTCCAACTTAGTCATTTGTAAGGATGAGAGTTACCTCCACATATACACTCAGTGCTGCCAGCTGTAAATGAGGTTTTTTGCAGAGACTATAGAACCTGGAGATTTAGTTACTCTAAGAGCTTTCCATCTGCTGAAGCCCTACACTGGGCTGGATCTTCATTACCATCACTGGTGCAAGAAACCTACTGGAACTTCAGTCAGAGTCTCCAACTCACCCTTAGCATGCAGTTCCCCCACAAACCAGGACTAAAGCCTAACCACCTTCCCATCCCTGCACACCAGCACCAGGACCAGCCCTGCCACCAGAGCCACGGCCATCAGCCAAGCAGACACCTTTGGAAACGAAGCCTGAGAGATACCATACTTGAAGCAACCGAGTAAAGTTCCTGTCTTCATTTCACAGGCACCAATCTCATTCTTGGTGCTATGAACGGGAGGGATGGGCTAAATTTCCCTCCCATAACCACACCAGTCTACTGGCCTACACAGGTCTGTGCTCCAAACAGGAATGATGCTACTTCACTTTCCTTTTTGCAACCTGCATCTCAAAACAAGCTACTCTCACAGCAGCCATGCCTATTCATTCCCTCTGTCACACACCTCCCATTCCCTTCCCCAGGGCCAGGTTAAGACCTCATGAAACAAGCTGGGTCTGAAAGGGTCTCTGCAAAGTGAGTCTACCACATGTTCCAAACATCTCGAACATCTTTCAAAGCTGCCAGACCACAGAAGTTTCACAAGTAAAAACTCACAATTATAGACACACTTGTTTTCACACCCATGTGGTTTCTTCATAAAAGGCCACCTTTATCTTTACATTAATGGCTTTCATTTCAGGAAATATGAATTGTCTGACACTCTTCAGTGTGGAGAAGACATCTGAGGACAGGAGATAATTTATCATAAACTGTGCAGAGAAACATATCAGAAGATCATTTTTCCCTACCACAATATCTAGGATCACCCCAGAATACTACAGAGAGCAAGTTCAAACAGAAAAAAGAAACCAAAAAGCAAGGCAAGAAACAAAAAAAATAGTTTTTCCCTTTCATACAAAATAGCTAAATCATGGCTAGAACTTGTTGCTACCTAAGGTCAGAATTACAGCTAGATTCAAACAGGGATCAAAAAAAGTCACTGGTAGCTATAAAACCCATCGCAACCCCTGACCAAGTAAATGCTCTCTTGAAGCACAAAGGGCTTTCCTGTGCGAGCCTCCTTCCCCGTGTTCTTTCCTGAAACAGTTGCTACAGTCATAGTCAGAGAAGTAGTGGGGGAACCCTTCATCTTGCAAAATATGCAGCTGTTCCTAAATCCAAAGATTTGTAAATGCTTGTACATATTCACAGATGAGCACACAGTAAAAATCAACGGAAAAGCACCAACATACCTGGTATAAAAGGAGGGGAAAAAAAGTGTCTGTATTTGCTCAACCAGGTGGAGTATCCTCTACAGAAGAATAAACAGGCCATAAAGTGACCCCTACCCAGCTTTTGGTAAGCAGACTGGTGGTACAAGAAAAATACATCCACAGAAAGAACAAGTAAGACCAACATAATAAAATGGAGGCTTGCTTGGACAATTTAATACCTCTGCACCACTGCAGAGTTCCTGTCTCCTTCTGTCTTCTCACACATCCCATCTTGGGCCCAAGATGCCTGCCAGACCTAGCGCTCAGCCCCAGCTCTTCTGCCTTGTTAAAGCAGCAAAAACCCAACCTGTCAGTGCAGCCAGATGCTCTCCAGGCACAGCAGAAGGGGAAGAACGCAGTCTGGCCATAGGCAGAGCAAAGGAGATGATACAGAGGAGACAGTGAGGGACAAGCAAGCCCATTCCTTCCAGCAACAGTAAAGCCTTTGAGCAACTCAGCTGTTCATGGAACCCTGCCAAATGCCCTTATCATCCTGGGGCTACCATACTCACGAGTTCTGGTGCAGATGGAGCCACACCAGCACAGCTGGACTCTGCATGAGGATAGCAAAGCCATCAGCAAGCTACAGCCTATTCCTGTAGTTTTATTAGCATGCCCACTTTTCACAAGATGTTTGTCTGCGTGGTTAGGGCAATCAGGATTTATACTTCTTTGAACTTACCTCAGACGGCTACACCCAAAGGACCATGAGGTATCTCCTCAGGCTCAGAAACAGTGTGTTGCTGGAGTAACAGGATTTGAACCAAAGAAAATCCCTTAAATGCTATTCAAAAAGCAAAGGTCCCAGACTCATACTAACATTCAATTCTACTAACGCAAAATATCAGGCAAAGAAAACAGGTCTGAATACGAAAACACCTGTGTCTTCACATACAAACCTTTTCATTGCTGCAAAATAAAGACAAGCTACTAAGTTAACCGCCTGCTTCCTTTGAGTGACTTACACGTTCCTCTTCCATACCTCAAATCCTTGTCCATTATTTATGTCCTATTTGGCTTGCTCCTTTACATAACACCGAGGAGAAAGACTGTGGGTTACCCCATTTTCCTCCCTTTCCAGCTGCGTGGTGCCGAGAAGAAGGGAGGAAGGAAGAGGAATTTTCTAAACCACCAGAAAAACGAGAGAGGTACTAAGTATTCTGTTTGGAAATGTAAATCCTCCTGCCCCCTTCGAAGTATGCCGAGCTAGCCTCTCCACAGCTCATGTCATCTAAAGGCCACAGGAGTTCTCTAAAGATATTGTTGTTAAGAGGATTTAGCCCCTTTTAAAAAGGACTTAACATGTGGGTGGTGTCTCCATTTAAGCATTTTCTCATGGCTAAGAAAATGGCCCTCTTCTTAAAGGCTTATCTTTATAACCTAAAGACAGTAAGAAATTCTCTATTATTTGAATTAGAAACATTTTGAGCAACTTGCTTTTATAGCAGCCCCATTTCTGAGTACAGGGTAGTGCAAATGGTAGTGACTTTCTCACACAAAGTGAGAGGGCAACACCAGTGAGAATGCTTTTGGGGTACCTCAAACATTAATTTCTCCTGCATTCTCATGAGGATCCAAGTCGATTCACAAACTCACTGGCACTGAAACAGTGTGGTGTCAAAACTCCTGTGCCACATCCCTGGCCACCACTTTCCCTTGATGGTCCCTGGCACTTCCCAGACCTGCCATTAGCTGGTTCAACCTGCTTGCCCAGCAGAAAACCTTTATTTATTTAGGTCAGGGTTAATTTTCCATCCTGGGAAGCCCAAGATTCCAGAAGGCACCAGCCCCCAGCAGGGTGCAGGAGAGCATGGGAGGATGCAGGACCACTGGCCCCTTGCCTCAGCATTGACCCTGCCTCCAGAGGCTCAGGCTCTCCCAAGGGCTGCAAGCTGATGGTTGTTTTCCAAGGGTTGCCCTCCTGTTCTTTACTGCTGGTGTTTAAGCCATAGCAGAGGTTCAGACCCACCTGGTAACACTTTCTATTAACTCCCCAGGAATCCTGCAAAAGCCCCTCAAGTGGAAACGGCAAGCAGGCAGGCTCACAGCCTCCCAGAGCCAGGTACAAGGACCTGGGTAGCAACCCGCAGCCACAGGAGCTGCCACAACAGGCAGCAGCAGGGCAAGGCGGCTTTGGACAGTATGGAGACGCCTCCTTGGGACATGGAAGAGTGTGCAAATTCTCCTCAGTGTGAGGCTGGAGAGGCCTGTTGTTATGGACTAGGCCACTTTTCAAGGCTTTTCCAGCAGTGTTACACATACACAACCACAGATAAAATAACTAACAAATTCCCAAGGGGAAGCAGCTTATTCAGGCCAAAGAACCTTTTTCATTTGCTCATGTAGCTAGTTGAACACCTCCCTGCACAGCCTAAACTATACGGCTGTACTCTTTTCAAGTCATACCATAGTTTATATTTGGAAGTGATGGGTGGGTTGCCAGTGCAGTTGCAGTGCATCTGAAAGGCAAGAATATTTTCATAATCCTAACCAGTGCAGGTGTGCTGGCCAAATTTTAGACTCATCTCTACAGTCTATTGCATAGCAGGGCCTTGTTTTCAGCTGGGGGTCTCAGACTCCAGCCACTACTTGCAACTCAATAATCAAGAGCTAAATTTATATTGGTGCTACTTGCCTGAGCTCACTGCCTCAGCTACCCAGTGTTTTCTCACTCCTTTCACCAGTCCCTAACATTAGTTTGTCAAAAATACTCCGCTAGGAGTCAAGGGCAGAACATCCTAACCTCCCAGTCCCGGAAAATCTTCCATGACTTTTGACGAAAGCAGACCAGAAAAGGGCCAGATAGCATCCCTGCCAAGCAGTTTGTGGCGCAGAAAGAGAAGGCAGAGCACTAGGGAGCTTCAGCCTGACTTCCCAAAAGATGGGTCTGTGGCAAACCAGCACAGCTCCTGAAGGGCACTGGCATGAGCACGGCCATCAGGGCAGAGCAGGATGCACAGCCCCTTTCCTGGTCTGTGCCACGGATGACTTATCACCATGGGAGGATGCCAGCCAGAGGCTGTAGCTACTGCTGGCCTAACCACTCTCTTCCTCCCCCATCCCACATCTCTCCCCAAAGTTAATACAGGGGCTGAGGGTATACAACAAACTCACAACTTGTGTGAGGACTTTTTTGCAGACAGAGGCCAAAATCACTTTCCCAGCTTCCAAATCTTTAAGGTGAAAAGAAGCCTTCCCAGGTTTTTAAGGCCAGGAGTTCCTCCCATTAGAGAGGTGAGCAGCATACAAAAAAAAAAAAAAAAAAGACACAAACCAAAAAGAAAAGAAAAGCACTAAAATCATACATGAAGGTCTTATAGGACCCATTAATGAGAAATTTCAGGAGTTCCGATGACATCAACATCCCTCCCACAAAGCCAAAAAAGCCTGTATAATTTTTCTCCCAGAATCATCGTATAACATATGCTCCTCTTTGAATTCAATTACCACCACCTTCCCACCTTCTAGGAATCAACCTTCACATAGGACCGCCAAATATTTACAAAGTGGCCTGAAGTAGCCTGCTTGATAATGAGTGCCATTAGCATATGCTGAAAACCAAGAGCACAAAAAAAAAATCAATTATCTTTTACAGCAAAGATGCTTATTTTAAAAATAAATAATAATAATAGTAATTTTTAAAAAAGCTTTTGCTGGGATTTGATTAGCTTTGAAACTTCCACCACTAGCTCAGCAACCAACACCTGCAAAAGCCCACACAAGAGGCAGCTCATGCCGTCCTCACCGGTCTCCCAGCTGTTCCCAAAGCTCTTCCAGAAGTATTTCAGAATTACAGCACCATCCCATACCTGGACCATCACCGACTGGATGCAGGAAAGAGGAAAAGGGGGCGGGGAGAAGGGGTGTTAAACCCCCTTTTGCCCTGGCAGGGGCGCACCGGGGCGAGAGGGGGAGAGGTGAGAAAGAGTTTAGCAATTCCACGCCGCCGGGCGGGGGTCGTGGAGCCCGGGGGGGTGGGGGGCAGGTGAGCCCCTCCCGACGCCCACGACCCCCGCGCGGCGGGGATGCCCCGCGCCCTCCCCCGCTCTCCGCCTCGGCGGAGCCCACGAGGGCCAAGCGCGCACCCGAAACCGGCGAGGACAAAGAAAACCCCACGAGTGGGGGAGGCGGAATTTTTTTTTTTTGGGGG